>JAPDNY010000014.1:17505705-17948205 GCA_029375565.1 Gekko gecko
TGTGATTTCCCCCTTCCCAGGGCAGCCATTTTGTGGTGAAGCCCATTATCCTTTCTCAAAATTCCAAAAGCTTCCACAGACTCAACTGGGGAACAGCGCTATAAAGATTCGGAGAAGCTACAGCACATGACTGGACAGCACATTAAAAAAAACTTGAAGCTGGTGCAAAGCAACACACAGTGTTCAAAATTCTTCTCCCAAACTCTTTCTCTTGACTGCTCCTCTTCTCTTTGTTTCAGTCTCCCAGCACACCATGCCCTCTTTTGATTGATGCGAGATCTTGGGTTTTGTACAACAGAACTGGGTTGTGAAATGTTTCTTAACTGCCTCGACGCTTCTCATTCCTATTTTATCCGACTGGCATTTGACAGACTCCTCAGTGTCTGCTGAGGGGTTGGGCAGAGAAGAAAGACGGTTTTCTTTCTCAACAGATGCCACTCAGCACCAGTAAGGAGAACAGGCCAGACAATAGTGGATGTGTTGTAGAGAATTTCTGTCTAGCAACAAAAGTCTTCCTCTGATTTTTTCAGTCCTTTTCGAGATGAAACCTTTCACCCCCGAGAGTCATTGACTCTGTTGCTGGTTGTTTGTGCTTTAGAAAAAGCTGAGGAAAATAAAGGGTGGGAGGGAAAAAAATCAAAGGAGAATCCAGAGTGGGTACATAGGATAAGAATCAGCTTTGTCAAAAGAAATGAAAGAGAACTGGTGGCAAAAAGCCTGGTTAAGTCATAGCAGACTGATAGTGATCTCATGAGGTTTTTCAAAGCAAAAGAGCAACAGAGGTGGTTTGCCATTGCCTGCCTCTGCATAATTACCCCGGACTTCCTTGGTGGTCTCCCATCCAAGTACTAACCAGGGCCAACCCTGCTTAGCTTCCAAGATCTGATGAGATCAGGTTAGCCTGAGCCATTCAGGTCAGAGTGAAAATGAATTACTTCTCAGAATTATATGCTGTGAGGAGCTGGACAATAGAGTTAGGTTTGCACAGACTCCCCACCTTTGGGACCCAGTCTGCATTACTGTGATGGAAAGAACATGAAAGCTACCAGTCAACTGATTTCCCAGTCCAGGTGCCTATGGTTTTCACTATGGAGGCAACAAGGCCTAGACAATGGATTTGGAACCTTTCTGACCCCGTGGATGCTTCTGGAATATTGAGAAAGGGATAGTAGGTGCCACCACATTATTTCTGCCACAGGGCAGAGACAATCTCATAATGACTGCAATAGGGGAGAGGGTCAACCGCAACATGTTGGAAAGTTCTACCACAAGACGTCAAGCTTACCACGCTCTGGAGCCACCTCTAATTTATCCAGCATTCTTTGAAACAGAGAGGTTGGATCAGACATTCCCCACCCCCTTTCCCCACCTTACCACGTGTTCACCCATGGTTAATCAATCAGACACGGCAGCCATGGAATGGGGCACGGGGCAGTTTAATCATTTGTCTTCTGGGCATGCACATAGGAATTTATGGGAAGCAGCACTTCAAAATCCTGGCGGAATGGTGGCAGCTGGTAGCCAATGGGATTGCTGGAGGAGGCTGCTGGGATCTGTAGTTCAGTGTGGAGGAAGTGTTTTTTAAACTGTGCTTTTGAAAGCCAGGGGGGAGATAATGAAAAAGATAAGCCTCATCCTGTGAAGGGAGGAGGGAGCTCTCTTTGGTTCGGTTAGAGCGGGCAGTGGGGAGGGGGTGACAAAACTCACAAGTACTGCTTGAAGTGCACATTTGCGTATGCGCATGTCCATAACACAAAAAAGGTGGCGAAACAGGAAGTGAGTGATCTGACTTCCCAAATGTCTTCACCACGCAAGAGCAGTCACACATCCGCAAGAGTGCTGTGAAACCAGGATACATAAATACTGGACTTTCTGCAGAGTCGGGAAAGTCTGGGGTGAGCACAGGGGGCTGACAACTGTGGGACAGGAGACAGATGTTGCTGTCTGGATGAGCCTGTTAAATCCATTGGGGAGAAGCAACGACAACGGATCAAAGTGCTCATCTGACCGCAGCCCAAGTGTCCTCTTAGAAGAGAAGCAGATACTTCTGAATGAGTGCTCCCTGCACATGTGAAGTGGTTGTCTATTGGGCTCTTGTGAAGCATCTCCTGCCCTGAGAAGGAGGAGGAGGAAAAGGCAGATCTTATATTAGGAGAAGAGACATTGTTTGTTTTCAGGTTCAAGAGAGAAGGGTTTACTCTCTCTGCAGCCACAAGAGAGGGGTTTCCAAGTCCAGAGGCTGTGTCTGTGACAAGCAGTGAAACGCCTGCCCACAATGAACTCCGTGCTTTGCTGACAGAGAGCAACCCAGAATGCCCTGTTTTTTGTTTTCTTTTGTTGAAAAGCCTTTGGATTTTATTCCCAAGACTCAAGAGGCAAACAGCCTTCAGAAAACACAATGGTGGACACTGTTCGGGGGTTAGACAAATGCCACTTTGGTCCCACGAAGAAGCATTGCCAACGGCAACTTTCAATGTTTACTGGAAGTTCAGGCAAGGTAATTCTATTTTTTTTTTTTTTGGTACCCCTGGGGCTAGAACTAACAGACCACTGCACTGTAAAACCGTTCTGGGATTGTGTCACTTCAGACGGCAGGCCGAGGATTGCATAATCGAGTATTCCCATAGCCGTATGCTATCCGATCGGCGCTGTTTTATATCCTGCAATCTGCCGCAAGGCTAAGTGAGGAAGCGAGTATAAATAAAGCAAAATATATATATATATATATCCCTTGTTTAGTTTCTTCTTACATTTTTGTCAGCATTTTTGGTCCTCCGTTCCTCGCTGTCAGTTTTGTAGATCCGTTTGTATCGGGAATCCATGCTGTGCCCTTTTTATGCACAGTGTACATGACATAGAACCACAAGTTCAGCTTGCACAAGGGAGAAGCCAGGTATTTCCAAGCGGAAAGGGCAAGGATGAGAAATTCAGAAACATCTCTTATGTTTACCCTTATTAAAAAAAGCCAGTGAGGAAATGCAAGCTGGGTAGCTGTGCTAGTCTGTCTGTAGCAAGAAAACTAGTTGTCAAGTAGAAGGGGATCTTGCTTAGGGTTTTCCCTTTCCAGTTTGGTGTCGTGGTTGAGAGCGGTGGACTTTGATCACCCACTTCTCCACATGCAGCCAGCTGGGTGACCTTGGGTCAGTCACAGTTCTCTCAGAGCTGTTCTCTCCAGGGCAGTCCTCCCGAGAGCTCTCTCAGCCCCACCTACCTCACAGGGTGTCTGTTGTGGGGAGAGGAAGGGAAGGAGATTGTAAGCCGCTTTGAGACTCCGAGTAAAGGGCAGGGTAGAAATCCAGCTCTTCTTTGTCTTCTTCTTCTGTGCTTAAGGAGAAAGGGGAGTAATTTGCGTGGAAGCATTCAAGCTGGAATCTGACTAAGTTCACAATGTAAGATCTGCCTTTCCACATCACCCCCAGCTATAGATTTCTGCTGTGCCTGTGAAGATGTCTTCCATCAGTTGTGGGTGGATGGATGCAGCACATCTGTGCCAATATTAAGGGCATGTTGCCCCCCTCTTCTTTTTATTGTTCTCACTTTGGTATTACAACCTACTTCTCATTAAATTTGATTTAGCTGGCTGGATTTCTAGAGCTGATTCTGGAATTGCCATCAGTACAGGGCGTCATTGCTCTCAGATCCTTCAGTTGTTTCGCATCCCTTTTTCCTTTGCTGCATTACTGATCAGCACGTGCGCATGGACAGAACACTCCAAAAAAGCAGCATTGATTCAATTGCACATATGTGCACACAAAGATTATTTTTGTGCAGTGTTTTATTGACATGCACATGTAATCCTATGCACTGGTAACCCTCCCCTTACCTCTGACGGAAAGAATCTTGAAATGATCTTATCTACTGTATTAATCTGGCTTCTGCTGAAAATGAGAGGAACAGGTTTTCTCTGAGCACAGTCCTGGGGTGGGGAGGAAGCAGTGCTTCCCCAATGAGTTCAAGTGTCCTCAGCACCAGCCTCCCATGGAGTGTTCGTGGGGGCCATAACACCCACCGACTCTTGACCTGGAGCCCTCCAACTGTTTTCAGAAAGTGGGTGGGGTCAAGTGGGGCTCTTGCCCAGGACAGCTTCTGATTGGTCATCACAGCTCTGATTGGCTGTGCAAATTAAAATAAACATTACTTTGGTGGGAGCTGCCACCACAGGGTTGGTCTTCTTCTCTCACTCACTCCTCTTTCCCAGTATTTTTAAATTACTCCTCACCTGCATGTGATCTTCCACTGGGAGTGCTGTTGGCTCCACTTCTCATGGGAAACATTTTGTGGCTACCTCCACCTCCCCCAGCGGCCATTTTGCAATTGTCCCCACCACCTTGTATCAGAATTCCAAACCTGCCCACAGGCTCAGAAAGGCAAGGGAACTCTGAGCTACACTGACCCTCCAGTTCAACATCATTCTCTGCAAAATTTGGCAGCAGAAGACTGTTGGCATATTGTAACATATAGCTGAGAAGATGACAGCTCCTGATGCTTCAAATGATGCAACTAGATCAGTCTAATCTGTTTTGACAGGTACTGTGTCACATGACCTAGGTTGCATCAGCTAAGTCACTGTGAGTCAGCACATAGGTGATTGGCTGGCCACGATATATATTGACAGAGTGTGGACTGCACTTCATCACTCTGATGTTGGAAGTTACTGGCGAAGCACTTTGTTGTACAGGAGAAGATTTTGATTCTCTCAAGTGCTTGTTTGGACTGTGTAAATACTGTATAATAAAACCCCTGTAAGTATTGGAGCACTACTTTACTGAGTCACTGGAGTTATTCTTCCTCTGCGTTATTCCGCTCTGCCAACAAAGACACTCCTCTCTTTCAGCTCAAGAAGATACTTACGTATCAGGCGAGGAGTGGATTCTTCTCCTTTTCTTTGCACGTTCCATCCACTATTTAGATAATCATCCCCATCATTTGCATTATATGTTCAAAAATTTATATGCTACCTTTCCAAATTCTTGTACATCCATCCAATACACAGCAATATAACAGGGAAAAAATGTGATCTTAACACATTTCAGTAAAAATATTGAGTTTAGAACCCAGATCACTTCGTTCTCTTGAATTAACTCAAAGTGTTTGTGTTTTAAGCACCATCAAGTTGCTTCTGACTTATGGCAATTAATGACGAACCATAAGGCAGGCCAAGCACCGAAGAATAGATGCTTTTGAATTATGGTGCTGGAGAAGACTCTTGAGAGCTCCTTGGACTGCAAGGAGATCAAATCAGTCAATCCAAAGAGAAGTCAACCCTGACTGTTCCTTGGAAGGCCAGATCCTGAAGCTGAAGCTCAAAGACTTTGGCCACCAAATGAGAAAGGGGGCACTCACTGGAGAAGACTCTGTTGCTGGGAAAGATTGAAGGTCAAAGAAGAAGGGGACGGCAAAGGATGAGATGGTCAGACGAGATGGTCAGACAGTGTTATTGATGCAACGAACATGAAATTGAGCAAATTCCAGAGGATGGTGGAGGACTGGAGGCCCTGGTGTGATGTAGTCCATGGGATCACGAAGAGTCAGACTTGACAACAACAACAAAACATCCTATTATTAACAGCCTTGCTCAGTTCTTGCAAGCTGAGGGCCTTTGTGGCTTCCTTGACTGAGTCCATCCATCTCACGTCGGGTCTTCCTCTTTTCCTGCTGCCTTCAGACCTTCCTAGCATTATTGCCTTTCCCAGTGAGTCTTGTCTTCTCGTAATGTGACCAAAGTACAAGAGCCCCAGTTTAGTCATTTTAGCTTCTATGGAGAGTTCAGGCTTAACTCAAACACCTTGTTGAAAAAGGAAAGCCTTTCAGCCGTCACAGAAGCCATCAACGTGACACTTCACACCAATTGTTCCAGGTTGTTTTCAAGGGTAGCCCCACGTGTAGCAATTACAGTAGACAAGCCTCTAGATCTTTCCTCTGCTAAACTGGGAAGCAACAAGAAGAAAAACTGTGTTGTGTGCGAGTGTTTTTTTCCCTTCTTCTCAGTTATGGGTTTCCATGAATATGTATACTAACTGTAATTGTGGATCCAGAAATGCGATTGCCCACTTCAAACAATCACTGCCATTGTGTGCTTGAGCCAATAATTGGCCTTTGATTACATTGAGGAAAAGAACTTCTCGGGGGAGCGCAGACAAAAAGGAAAGCAATTACCTCCAAGCAGAATGGGAAAGTTGGAAAGCGGCGTGACACCTGCAAAGGAATATCCAGGAAGAAAACCCACGGTGATGTTCGGCCTTCCGAACGAGACGGCAAGGTTTTCGTTAAGCCGTGAACGAATGAAGTCCACCGTGCCAGCAGCTCCAGGTCGATCTTAAATTAAATCTGATTGAGCCTGCATTTTAGCAGTTGCCGTTAAATGGGGGTGTCTAATGTTCTGTTAGACCGAGTGTCAAAGATAAGGGCCATTTGCAATGACAATAAAAAGGTGGATGTTTGGTTAGCGGCAAAACGGATCTTTGTGTGTGTGTATCCTTGGACGAGAATGGAACTTGGTTGGTACAAGGAAGGGACTTGAGCTGGTGCAATGAAATCATAGGGAACATTTGGATAACGGTGGCTGCGATCATACAGAAGGGGGAAAAGGCGGGCAGGAAGCGAGGCTGTTTGCCCCGCCTGCAATGACGCGTGTTTGTGCGATCAAACTTCCCACCGCGCACCCGCAGTTCCCCATAGTACTGAGTTTTTGGCAGTAGCTTTTTTCCATGCTACTGCCGCGCGCAACGACGCCCCGCCAATGACTCTGGGACGCCAGACAGATGTGTCTGTCTGATCGCGTCCCTTTAATCCGCGGGGGAATCTCATGGCTGCCGTTGCTTCCGGTACGTATGATCGCACCCAGTGTTAGTTAACTGGTGTTCATATACAGGAAATAGGCAACAATCACATGTTGATTAGGGGAAAAGAACAATGTCCGGTATCAAGCTTTCCCAGAGACACACCTTCTGCCCTACATCAACCATGAATATTGGATACATTTAACCGTCCTGGTTTACTGATTGTCCTCCTTTCTGCTCCCATCTTAATCTCTCTCTCTCATCCCTATTTTCAGCCTTTGGGGGATGCCTCCTTACAACTTTGCTCGTCTGAGCTGCTACAGTGGTCACTCTCCAGGTCCCAGCTCCCTCCTGCTGTTCAAATCTCTGAGTCAGAAGCGGCGGAGGTAGAATAACAATGCCTGCCCATGGACAGTAGGGCACCCTGCAGTGTGTGGCCTGCTGTTTTGTACACAACAGGACATTGAGGTATGCCTTATAACTGACCACAGGGCAATTATGTGTCTTGAACTTATACGTCTCACCCACGCTTGCACTCTCGACCTTTACATCAGTGCAGGATGTGCTATTACCAATCAAATGAATATTGTCGATGGAGTAGGGCAGTGATTCATGACTCTCAGCCTCTGAATCCCAGAGCCAGGAGGCAACATCAGCCTCCATGCCCTGTTGTTGTCCATCCAGAGGAACTGATTGGGCACTGGGTGAGACAGGATACTGGACTAGATGGACCACTGGTCTGATCCAGCAGGGCTCTTCTTATGACATGGCACCCCGTGGGGGTCCTGGTTCCCATGGATGTGTTTCCTGGTGCCCAGGGCTCTTTTTGTAGCAGGAACTCCTTTGCATATTAGGTGACACCCCCCCCAATGTAGCCAATCCTCCAAGAGCTTACAGAGCTCTTTTTATAGGGGCTACTGTAAGCTCTTGGAGGATTGGCTACATTAGGGGTGTATCACTTAATATGCAAAGGAGTTCCTGCTACAAAAACAGCCCTGCTGGTGCCCATTTGATTCTTCCCCAAAGCAAAGAGCCGATCCTGACCATACTCCATCCCAGTGCTGGACACTGCACTGGTCAGGCTGCACTTGGAGTATTTGGTGCAGTCCTGGAGGCCTCACTTCGAAAAGGATGTGGAGAGAATGGAGCGGGTGCAGAGGAGAGTGATGAGGATGATCGGTGGCCTGGAGATCAAGATGCCCTACGAGGAAAGGCTGGGGGACTTGGGAATGTTCAGTCTGGAGGAGAGGAAGATGACGGGGGACGTGATTGCTCTTTTTAAGTATTTGAAGGGCTGTCACTTAGAGGAGGGCAGGGAGCTGTTCCAGTTGGCAGCAGAGGATAGGTCTGGCAGCAGAGGATAGGTCTTGCAATCATGGGTTTAAATTAAGGGCAGGAAGGTACCATCTGGATATTAGGAAAAACTTATTTACAGTAAGAGTTGTGCAACAGTGGAATCAGCTGCCTAGGGAAGAGGTGGTGAGCTCCCCCTCCCTGGCAGTCTTCAAGCAGCAGCTGGACAAACTCTTGTCAGGGATGCTCTAGGCTGATCCTGCACTGAGCAGGGGGTAGGACACTAGATGGCCTGTATGGCCCCTTCCAACTCCATGATTCATGATTCTATGATTCACTGAGCTAGAAGGTGCTTTGGAAGAGTCCAGGAGGCATCACCTGTGGACCTGTTGTTGGCTGTCCAGAGGAACGGGTTAGCCACTGCGTGAGACAGGATGCCAGACTAGATAGACCACTGGTCTGATCCAGCAAGGTTCTTCTTAAGAACATAAGAAGATGTTCTTACCTGCAGGAAACATTGATTTGGAAATAGCGTCCTCTATTGTGGAAGAATCCGTAGCTTGGACCCTACTTGGCGTTCTGTGATCGTCCCCCTTGACAGCTCTTTTTATGTTTGCTGAGACTTGCTTTCAAGTCCAGGTAAATCAGATTGGAGAATCACAAGTGGCTCTATTCTTTCAAGAGCACATTTAGCTGCCTCCCTCCACCCTATTTGCTGCCTTATCTAGTGTTTAAAGTGTTCTGTTGGCCGATCCTAAAACATCCCTTTTCAGTCCCCAAGACTGTGATGCAAAAGAGCTACCCACCTGAACCAATGAGGTAGATTAGGCAGAGAGTGTCTGACTGGCCCAAGGTGAGCAATGAGCCCCTGTAGGATTCAAATCCAGGTCTTGCAGATCCTAGTCCAGCAATCAAACCATTACACCAGGCTTGCTCTGTAAATTTTCTATGAAAAAGAATGGACGGGCACCCTGTTTACTCCTCTCCAGCAAGACCTTAATTGCCCTCAATTGCCCTCAAACAGAACTTCAGTTCATTGGGTCACCCGATATTTTTGGATCTTCTTTCAGAAGTTGTTTCTTCCTATCGACCACAAGGCATCTCTATCATTTTTCATCCAGGTCTTTCTTTACACGCTCTCTAATCTCTGCCTATTGTTTAATCAATACCAAAAAAATCCATATTTTTTATTATTTAAAATCCTCTCTGTGCTATAGATATAGTGTCTTGCTGGACTCACAAAACCTGGGTAGCAAGATGAACAGTGCCACAACCAGCACATGTGGCATGTGCAGACCACTTATTTATGGCAATGCTGTTGTTGATGATGATGATAATTACAGTAGCACGCTAAGCAGTAGGAGTGTGCAAAAAAACCTTCGGCTTGATTCATTTCGGCCGAATTGGGCTGAATCTGATTCGGCTGGCCGAATGACCCTTGAATTTCCCCTTTCGGTATTTCAAGCCCATTCGGGGCTCATTCAGCCAGCCTTATCACTTTCGGCAGGGGCGCCCAGGCAAGCCAAGGGAAAGCAGTTAAACTGCCTTCCTTCCAAGGATCCAAAACCAAAATATCCCATTTAGTTTAGTATCTCTGTGGTGCTGTTGTGTTTAGTATTCCCTCCAAGGATCAGCATGTCTGGGTGCCCTGTAGCTGCAGTGTGCCTGGGCTAGCCAAGGGAAGGCAGTTTAAACTGCCTTCCCTCCAGGGGAGGCTTGCCCGGGCTCCCTGCAATGAAGGGAGCATGCTGCCTCTACGGTGCAACTGGAGATTTAAAGTTTAAATCTCCCCCCCAGTTGCGCCGCAAAGGCGGCACGTTCCTTTCTGTGAAGGGAGCCCGCTGCCCTCTAAGATAGCTCCCTCTGCCTTCCCTGGCTCACCCGCTTGTGTGGGCGAACTGGGGAAGGCTTCCAAAGCCCCTGCCCAGGAAAGGCAGGGGAGGATGCAGGGAGACATTTAAATGCCTCCCCGTGCATTTCCCGACTCCCCCTCTTGTGTGGGCAAACTGGGGAAGGCTTCCAAAGCCCTCATGCTCTCCCTGGCTTGCCTGCCTCGGTGGGCAAGCCAGAAAAGGCTAGGGAGGGTGCAGGGAGGCATTTAAACCCCTCCCCGTGCTTTCCCCTGGGTTAGGGCTGCTTTTTGGGTGAGCCACCGAAGTGTCGCTTTCAGCAGCGGACCGAATCAGATTAGAGAATCTGATTTGGCCTGCAGCTGCCCGAAAAGGGGTCAAATAGGCCCTACTAAGCAGCTTTTGAAAGCCGCTCTAGTTAACGAGCTCGGAAGGGTGTAACTGTGTTTAGGATGGCACTGCTTTACTTTACTTCTCAGCAATGCCCATGAAGTTGCTTCTGAAGAATAAAACACAATTAAAAAATGTGAAAGATTGTCTTCTATGATTCCCTTCCACCAACCGAACTCTCTAGTCTAGAGGAATGAATCTTCCTCTTGAAGAATAAGCAAAGCTCATTGGAAAGGAGTTCCAGGGTCCAGCCCATCAAATTCTATCCGTTCAATTTAAGAACATTTAAAGAAATACCCAAATGCATGTCAAGAGAAATCATAAAAGCAATTTAAATCTCTAAGTGTGTGGATTGTTTCAGAGGGTAGCCCTGTCGGTCTGCAGGATCTGGCCGAGGGAGCTTTGAATCTCAAAAGTGCATCCCCCCAAATCTTGAGTGGTAGCCATGCTAGTCTGTCTGTAGCAACAGAAGAGGCCAGTAGCACCTTTCAGACTAACAAAATTGCTCAAATCCTGCCACAAATTCTCTTGCTCTTTTCTACCCCCAAATCTTGTTGGTCTTTAAGGTGCTACTGGGCTCAAGTCTAAATTTGCAGAGCTCTCTTTCCTACTGAAGGTGGGAAGAAAAGCCCTGATCTAGATAGCCCAGGCAAGCCCGATCTCATCGGATCTCAGAAGCTAAGCAGAGTCAACTCCTGGCAAGTCCTTGGATGGGAGACCTCCTTGAGATACCAGCAGTTGGGAGGACAGGGGCAAGCCTTACTCAGCCACCTCTCTGAATATCCTCCAGGTGCCTAGTAGGGGTCAGTCACCAGAGGTCACCATGACTTCCTGGTGCACGCACAGTCAGTCACCAGAAGTCACCATGAGGTCACCATGACTTCTAGGTGCACACATATGCACACATGAAGGAAAAGATGGGAAGAAGAAAGGGTACTTATAGATGGTACCTTTTTGCAAATTTTATCTGAGAGAGCCGGGTTCAATCCTCACCTCATCATGAAGCTTTTTGGGAGACCTTGGACTAGTTACTCTCATCCTAACCTACCTCAGTAAGCTTTTCATGAGGTGAAATTGAGGAAGAGAAAACTGTGCAAACTCCTCTGAGCTCCTTGGTGGAAGGCCAGGGCAAGAATGTACCGGACAAGACTGGCAGAGGGATGGACAGATGGACGGATGATAGACAAACAGACAGAGAGATGAAACTACATTACCGCAAAAGGCTTTAGAATTGACCACACCCACAGCTGCCCGTGAGAGGGATCTCCTGGAATAAGCCATGTAAGGGCAGCAGAGAGGACTTGCTAAAGGCTGTTGCTTGGGGTTCCCAACCTCCATGCTTGCCCTGGAGATCTCCCAGAATCATAACTGATCTCCAAACAACAGAGATCAGTTCCCCTGGAGAAAATGGCTGCTTTGGAAGGTGGACTGTGTGGCATTGTACCCTGCTGAGGTGAAGCCCCTCCCCTCCCTGACCCAAGCCCCACCACCCCCAGACTCCACCCCAAAATTCCCAGGAATTTCCCAACCCTAATACTGAACCAGACCACTGGTCCATCAAAGTCAGTGTGGTCTACCAAGACTGGTCGTGTTTCTCCAGAGTCTCAGATGGAGGTCTTTCACTAGAGTTCCCAGTTCTGGGCTGGGAAATATCTGGAGTTTTTGGGGATGGAGCTTGGGGAGGATGCGGTTGGGGAGAGGAGAGACCTCAGCAGGGTATCATGCCATAGAGCCCACTCTCCAAAGCTGTCGTTTCTCCAGGGGGGCTGATCTTCATCAACTGTAATAGCGGGAGATCTCCAGGAGCCAATGGAAGTCTGGCAACTCTACCTTTCACATCACCTCCTGCCTTATCTTTTTTAACTGAAGATGCTGGGGATTGAACCCAGGACCTTGTGCATGCAAAGCAGATGCTGTTAACACTGAGCCACAACCCTTCCCAAGTCAAAGGCAGACTCGGGATAACAAGACAGCATCTCCCACAGCCCCAGACTCGTTGCATCGCATCGGCAGAGATATTGGAGACACTGATCTCTCCGTAGGACGGAACAGGACAAATGGATTTCTCCTGATCTTCTCCGTCTCCATCCTTTACACCTGATCTAATGGTCGCCTGCAGCAACTGCAGCCCTATAATGGTTTCCACGTAGCCGGCTCTCAGCTCATTACTCTGCTTAAATTGCTTTATACACTATAATGTGTTGGGCTGAAGTCTACAGAGACGTAGACCCCAAGCAGGGCTTAATACCAGAGCATTAAATATTTAGACCTTGATGCATGACTTCAGAAATGCTTAGGAATGGGAAACTTTCTCCCCCCCCCCCACGCCCAGAGATACACAGACAGACACAAAAGTGTGCATGTGTATATGTTGGGGGAGACTTTCCTCTCCCATTAAAGTGCTGATTTAATAGAGTTTTCATTACACCGTATTTACTCTGTGATAATCAATTACCTCCTGCGAATTAAAATATAAATTAGGTTGTCTAGGGGGGGAAAAAAGGAAAGCACTAAATCAATTGGTTCTAGCTGCGCATAAATACAATTTTTTTTTTACACTTGTGGTTCCCTAATGTCAAAACTAAAACATGGTGGCAGAAGTTGAATAGTCTTTCCCTCTGTCTCGTAACCGAACAGTAGTATTAATTTGACTCCCTCCCCCCCTTTTCCGCTTTGCCAGAACAAATGTAACCTTTCTTGAAAAGTACTTTATGACACGGTGCTACACGTGGACAGATGCTCCGAAGAGATCGTGAAATATCTGGGCAGCGAGCGTGCAATAAGGCTTATTCTTCACAAGCGGAGAAGTCGGACCGGACTGCAGGTTCCCCGCTTCTCATATTTCAAACTGGCAGCCATGCGTTGGATTAGAAAATGCATTTGCAGAGGGGGAGGAGAGAATAGAGATTATCATCCTTTTAAAAGGATGTCACAGAAATGGACCAATAATGTAAAAACATAAAAATGGGGAATGGCAAAAAAGAGCAGGTTTGAATGGGAAGAAAAAATCCAACTAGAGATGGTATAGTGTAAAGTTGACTGATCTTGAGACACGCCACTGATCTGTTTGGCCTTCTATGGCATGTTCTTCAAAGGCTCAGATGTTTCCTTTCTTTGTTCCTCTGGGAAGTCTACAATTGGGCTATGATTCTTTCCAAGAAGAAATGTAATATAGCCCTGATGCCTCTCTGCTGCTGCATGTGTTCATGACCGGTTCTATCCACTGGTGCAGGCATTTGTAATATTAATCTGTTGGGCTAGGGTGGCCAGTCCAAGCATGGCAGCCAGTGAGAGGGTTGAAGTGCCAGCGACAAGGGGGGGAAGGTGGCGTGTAAAACCATAGAGTTCCTAGTGATTCCTAGAGCTACCCACTGTCGCTTCCGGGTTGTACCTGGAAGTGACATACCAGCACAGAGGCATTTGATTAATTGATTAACTTGTAAGTGACCCAAGGTCACACCAGCAACTGCATATGGAGAAGTGGGGAATCAAACCCAGTTCTCCCAGATTAGAGTCCGCATTCCTAACCACTACACCAAACTGGGAACCAATCTATGTCATCTAGAGATCAATTGCAATAGCAGGAGATCAGGTGATTAAAGAAAAAAAACTGTGTAGACAACGCTAAGAATTCACCATAGTCTTAGATTGCATTCCAGCAATCAAAGACTATGGAAATGTTCCTTTGGGATTATTGACTGGCTGCCCACAAATGCTCTCCAGTAGACGACGGAAAGCTGTTCATTGAGACTTACCTTGGAAATCCATGTTGAATGTGTCTGATGCGATGTTACCAGCTTTCTGAGGAAGAGTATCCGAAACAAAGTTTGAAATCTGGAATCTTCGTCCCTGCCCTGCTGGAAGTTATACACACTTGAATACTACCTATTATAATCATTGATGTATAGATTACCTGCTGACAGACTTGAAAGGATATTGTCTTTACCTCTATTATATTGTCTCTGCCTGTTGAAAGTCAGTCTACGACTTATCTGTTGGATATCTGTAACACAATGGGTGCGTTTAGACAGCGTGCTGGAGCGGTTTAAACTGCTCCGGCACGAAGCGTTTTTTTTTAAACTGGAGAATCGCGATCACACTCACCTCCTCCTTCCCTCCTTCGGAGCTCCCTGCCGTCCTCCTGCAGGTGGGGGTTTTTTTTCCCCTCTCCTTTGAGCATGCGCACAGGCAGCCCTCTCCCGAACAGGAAGTTTGGCGCATGCGCAGAACAGCGATTTCAACCCGTCCCTTTAAAGTTTAAATGAAGACTTCTGTTTAAATTTTCTCCCCGAAACTGGCCTCCCCAAGATCCTGGACTTGTCTAAATGCCTGAACTAGGCACCACTGAAGCTTTTCTTTACATAACTAAAGTGCGGAGCTCCGCTCAAGCGCACACCGGTAAGGAAAAAAAAAAAACGGAGGACTAAAACTGGAAGCTGGAGGCAGCTTCCCAGAGGGGAGGGGGGTTGAAGCACCCGGAAGTAGCTGGATGGAGCGATCAGACAGGGAAAAGTGCGGCTTGAAACGGAGAATCATGGAAAACACCGCTTGGGTAAGTGGTGTCAAAATACTCCGTTTCATTCAAAGGGGGTTTGCTCCAGAAAGCGACGTCTGGGGACGGTGGGCAGATGTTGGGCGTGTGAACGCGCAGGGAAAAGCCGTTTCTGAGCCGTGCCGAAAACGGCTCAAACGGCGCGTCTGAACGCACCCAATTATATGTATTTGTAATTTTGCATAGTGAAGTTGTTTCTTTTGGTGAATCCTTAGTGTTGTCTGCACAGTTTCCCCCCTTTAATCGCCTGTATATCACTGTAATAGAAACCAAAAAAGAAGGCAAGCCAGTGTACAAAGACAGGAACAAAGCACAAAAACCACTGGCTGAAAATAAACAAGGTAGATATATAATGGGACCCATGATCCTTCATGATTGATTATACTGGCTTTGTATGTGCCTTCTACTGAGACTGGGTCCCACTATAGCCTATTGGTTTTTGAATAAGAAATACTCGAAACGCAGCAGCTTGCATCTGGACTACACGTCAAATGGCTTTCTATGGCCTATGGAATTCATGAACGTCCACTCCATGATGACATGCATGTCAAATTGGACTATAATATTATACAACACAACTGGAGTGGGACACAGTGAACAATTCATTCCTTATTGTTTTTGTATTCTGGTTACACCTTGGCCATTATTGTTACATTTCTGGTTACTGAATTGTTATTCTATAGCATTATATATCTACCTTGTTTATTTTCAGCCAGTGGTTTTTGTGCTTTGTTCCTGTATTACTCTGCAATAGCAGGAGATCGCCAGGCCCCACCTGGAGTCTGGCTGCCCTACTTCTCTGACCCTTCTTCATTGCTGGTTCCTTTTCCCTGGTTCCTTCCCCCCCAAACTAAACACTATAATAGTTAACAGAACAGCGATTCCTGAACACTTAGCTAGGCGTTCTGTTTTATTTTATGCAACACTTTCCTCCGACATTAACAGTCAACAAACTTAAACAATAGAATTACCTGGTTGCTGCTATAAATCAAAACAGTCTCAGTCTACTGTAACGCCGCATGTGGCTGATACGATAGCGGCAAAGATCCATAACTGTAGCAGTGATAAAGTACCGAGTGCCGCTGCCCTCTGCTCCGAGGCTCGAGTACATGATCTATTATTTAAATGTACAGTAAGCACTAAAAGGAATCGATGCTTCACAAGTCTCGGGGTTTAATAGTGTTTGATCACAACCAAAGGCAAGGGAGTGACAGCGCATGATGAAACACAGCCACTCCACCCCACGTGGCCTCAGGTTTCTATATGGGTGTTTATGCCAATTTTCCAGACTGGATATTATCTGCAACTCAATCAAGGTGTTGCCAGTTTGGAAACAGGACGTAAGGGATTACGGGATCCCAAGTTGTTCACTGCTGTCGGGTCTTACTGCATTTCCCTCCCTGTACTGTGTTTTATCACAGTAGTCTTGCATTAGTTTTGCAGCAGGAGATGCTCGGCTTTCAGGCAAGAGCCAGTCGCTGCTTTCATCTAAGGACACAGGAGGAGCTCAGGGCAAACAACAAGGTGGAATAAGGTAAAAAAAATAGGTGGAAAGTACTGTCAAGGAGCGGCAAACTTATGGCTACCGCATAGGGTTTTCAAGGCAAGAGATGAAGAGAGATGGTTTGCCATTGCCTGCCTCTGCATAGCAACTTTGGATCTCCTTGGTGGTTTCCCATCCAGATATCCACCAGGGCTGAAGCTTCCAAGGTCTGTGTCAGGTTTGGACCTTTTTCCTGTGAGGTGATGCTTGTATCTGTACCATGATCAATACCCAGTATCTGTAACTCAATGCCTTATGTTGCTAATGCTGCTAACGTTGTTATTTTCGCTTTTGGAATCCCGCTTGCTTTGCCCATCTGCCCAGCACCTTATCTGTCCTCCCTGACATTCCTAAGGGGAGGGGAGCATGTGAATGAATGAATGAATGAATGAATGAATGAATGAAGTGTTGTAGCGGTTTCACCAGTAACTTCTCCTATGCAGCCCCCACATAATCCATGAGCCCAACTGGGCCCATGGCCGTGGGAGACAAGAACCTTAACTAAATGAGTTGTGTACTCCCTCATGACCTGTAGTAGCCTAGGTGCCCGAATGTGATGTATGCCTGAGGGTGGGACCCTAATTCCTTTTCCCTTGTTCCATGTAATCGATTGCCAGTTCTGGCAAAGGTGCTCACCTGTCCAGAAGCCATACTTTGCCAATAACCCTGCTAAAGGACTATTGTGTACTATGTGGTTACTGCAGGACCTGACAGTCTGGCACGATCTAGCCCAGGTCATTAGGGCTGCTACAGGTATCAGTGGATGTGGAAAGTGCCATCAAGTTGCAGCAGACTTATGGCAACCCTATAGGCTTTTTCAAGGCAAGAGTCAAACAGACTCTGCATAGCAACCTGCCTCTGCATAGCAACCCGGGACTTCCTTGGCGTTCTCTCATCCAAGTACTAACCAGGGCTGACCCTGCTTAACTTCCACAATTTGCTTTGGATCTTTCAGATAGTTTTTGTATTTTTTTATTTAAAAAATATAGGTTTTGATTCAGCAAAATGTTTCTGATGGTGCTGTTCTCACAATGTTGCACGCATCATCATGAAGTCAAATGATCATCTGTCTGTTTCACGACGACGTCATGAATTTTGTGGGCAACGCAATGGGTTGGATCCATAATAAATTTTCCATTAATTCAAGAACTTCTCTGCCTTCCCAGTCCTACTGCAGGCCACTGGTCTCCCTGAAATGCTACTTCTGGGGGATGGGGGGGGGCTGTCAGAGAGTCAGGTAGCTGCACATCATCCATTTGGGAAAAATGAATCCTTCCTTTTCCACTTTTCTCAAACAGGTGATCAGAAGTACTAGCCTTTGGAACAAGCTTATCACTTCTGCCTCCTGCCTCAGTCCCCCCCCACCAGTGTTCCCTTTAAGCTGAGTTAGTGTGAGCTAGCTCACAGTTTTTTAGCCCCCAGCTCACACATTTTTGTCTTAGCCCAGGAAGGATGGCTCCTGAGGTAACTAATTTATGCAGCAGCCAAATCGCTCACTCACAACTTTAATGCCAGCAGCTCAGAAAGTAGAATTTTTGCTCACAAGACTACACAGCTTAGAGGGAACATTGCCCCCACCCCCTCAATAATTTGAGAAGCAGGAAATGCAAGGGGAATATGTTGATGAAGATGCTCTAGAAATTTCCCCAATCTCTATGGTAAAGACCATAGACTGTGTGTGTGTGGGGATTCCTAGAGCGTCAGCCAGAAGTGATGTCCATCAACTCTCTGCCTGGAAGTGAGGACACATCAACCATGATACTCACCTGAGGTTTTCGGTTTCGGCGTTGCGAATGGCGGCCGCGTCTCGGGACGCTCCCGGAGGCGGCTAGCCCACGCGCAGATAGGGGGGTCTTCGCATGTGCGAAAGACCCTAGTGAGCCTTAGGTTAAGGCTCCGAACCGGGGGCGCTTGGAGAGTGACCTCTTTGCCGGCAGACAGCCGGGAAATTGAGGCTTTCTCCCTGCCCCAATCGGCCCCACTGCGTCGTGCCCCGTCATGGGACTTAGCAGCGCCACCGACTTCCAGGAGTGAAGACAGCGATATGATTTAATATAAAAAGAAGAAGTGGCATCGAATCGTGAGTGGAAGGTCTATTTTGAAGCGTGAATTTGAATCCCCCGCAAGCATTTAAGCGTATGGGAGGAGGGAGGAGTCCCCACCCCTTTTGAGAAGCAAGATTTACAAAGGGAGCGCGGAGGGGGAAGAGAGAAAGAACTGTTGGTGAAAGTACCGTTGGGGTTGCATAGAAGATTACGACCTTATTAGCTTCCTGGGGGAGGCGGCACGAACTTTTTAAAAGTAAACAAGAAAACAAAATGTCGACAACGGGGAAAGTCCTGCAGAAACCGGAAGAGAAGGGAGGAGGGACTTCCGGTCCGAGTAGCCCCCCCCAGAGCTTGCTGTCAATCAACAGGAAAATGAGATTCTGCGCCCTCTGCTGGAGCAAATGCAGAAAATCAATGAAACCCTGCTTAAAGTGGAAAGTGTTCTCATCAGTCGACAAGAACTGATATTGGAAACAACAAGGAAGATGACGGAAATTGAACAGAAAGCGTGGATTCTAAGTTCTCAGGGCGTAAAAGAAGAAAAGAAAGAAGATCTCGGATTTACTTTGGCGAATGTATTGGTTCCCCTAACTGGCAGTGAAGTGAAAGAATTAAAAGAAGAGGTGGATATGGCTCCCAAAGCCAATTCCGCTTTTATAAAAGAAATTACTCTGCCAGTAGAAGGGGGGTCGAGCATAGCAAGCAAGACATCGGAGATCTAATTTTTTGCGAAGTGGTTATGGCGCCCTGGAAATCTGAAAGCTACAAAAGAAAGAAGAAAGACTACATCCTTGAAATGCAAAAACTTCTGAAGAGACACGCCGGCGTGAGGGAAGACGCAGCACTTGAAACTATGATAAGCAGTGAAGAAGACAGCAGCCCAGGGGTAAGAGGTGAAGGAAAGGAAGCCATCAAGGTTAAAAAGGACTTAGCCCATAATTGGAAGAGACTTAAAAAGAAGACATCTTAAGGATTGTTTGTGTTGCATCTGTAAGGAGCTGTTTAATTACTAACCCCAATGGACTTTACTAACTGTATTAACAGAGTGTCTTTGGACTTTGCAAAGTTAAAAAGAAGATCTTCTAACCATGATCGATGCCGAAAAACGATATTAAATACTAACTAAAACTAACCCATTTTAACAGAGAAAACTTCACTCCATCTTTTTTCTTTCTCCATCTGTCTACCCCTTCCTTTTCTTATAAAAAGAATAAAATTCTCTCCTTTTTAGGAGAGTTTTGCTACAAAAAAAAAAACCATGATACTCACCTGGAAGTAACATTACATCCCCCCCCCAATCCACCCCAAGATCCAAAACCTACCCCCTGCAGGCATTACCTCCCAAATCTCCTGGTAACCCTATTTTGGAACGCCTTCCCTCTTGACGATCATCTGGCATCTCCCTTACTATCCTTTAGGTGAAAGTCCAAAATATTTTATTTTGCCCAGGCTTTTGTCTTTATCAGGGCTCTTTTTGTAGCAGGAACTCCTTTGCATATCAGGTGACACACCCCTGATGTAGCCAATCCTCCAAGAGCTTACAGAGTTCTTCTTACAGAGGCTACTGTAAGCTCTTGGAGGATTGGCTACATCAGGGGTGTGTTGCCTAATATGCAAAGGAGTTCCTGCTACAAAAAGAGCCCTGGATAGATCATTTTTATGGTCTGGTTTTCACCTGAGAACTGCTTTATGAATGTCATTCTAGGCTGCGGAATGTTGCCTTGTGCTGCTCTTAGATCCCCGGCTTTGTTTTTATGGCTTGTTTTATGATTGAGAATTCTTAAACCCTGATTATAATGACCTTATCTTCTTGTTTTAGGATCGCCAAGGATGGGTTGGGAAATAATTGGAGATTTGGTGGGTGGAGCCTGAGCGGGGAGGGGTTTGGGGACTGGCAGGACCTCCGTGGTGTATGATGCCCTGGAGTCCATCCTGCAAAGCCACCATATTGTCCAGGGGAACTGATCTCTTTCACCTGGAGATCAATTTTAATTCCGGAGATCTCCGGGTCCTACCTGGAGGTTGGCAACCTTGTATATGGTTTTTACTTTGTGGTCTGCCTCAGGCAAGTCTCTGGAGAGCTGGCAAAAAAAGATTTCGAAGGACCCCAAGAGATGAGCATGAGGATTTGAAGAAATGTAATGGCACGTGCTTCAACTTGGCCAGAGTTCAGAGAGAAAAATCTCCTTAAAAGAAGAAGAAGAAGAGAGGGTTTTTATTCCCCCCTTTCCTCTATCTTTGGGAGTCTCAAAGCAGCTAACAGCCACATTCCCATCCTCTCCCCACAACAGTCACCTCGTGAGGCAGGTGGGACTGAGAGAGTTCTGAGAGAACGGTGACTGGCCCAAGATCTCCCAGCTGGCTTCATGTGGGGGAGGGGGGATTAAAAATCAGTCCTCCAGATTAGAGTCTGCCACTCTTCACCACTACACCACACTGGCTCTCACCTTTTGCGTTTCTCCTCTGCATTTCTTGTCTTGGTCGTTACGGGTACACACTTTCTGTCTGCGCTGTACCTATTTCTGGATGACGGTCCTGAAATCTGGAAGCTGACAACTTTCATTCTCCTTATTCTTTGTCTTTCCTTTGTTCTGTGCTATGGCTATTTTAAGAGCGAACGATTTTTTGTTACAGAAAAGTTGTTCTGAAATGGCTCCGAGGGCAAAGGCCCCATTCGAAGCCCCCGTCTCACTCTGCCAATGTGTGTGTCTCTTCTTGTCATAAAGCACTGCAGCGTGACAACCCAAACAGGCCGGGCCTCTGAAGTGCAGCTGAGAACGATAGGAAATTATTGGAAGGAAAGGTCTACATTTTTTAAGAGTGTTTAAATCTTTCAGTACCTACTTCCAGTTCGGTCGGCTGCAGCCCTTTCAAAGTTGTGATTCACTTCAATAATTTTTAAATCACTATATACATTACAGGCCTAGGACTCTGACTGCTTTCTGACTAAATTGCTTATAAAATATGAACTGCCATCATAAGTTTTAATATGGTGAAAGCATGCCACGGGAAGGGCACAGGGAAAACGCGAGCCACACACACGGCCGATCCAAAGGGCCCATTTCGGGGCGACCTCCTTTAGGGAGTGGTACTGCATGAGACCCGGAAGGAGGCGAGAATTCCCTTGCTAGGTTAGCCCAAGGTCTAATCTGCCCAGCTTTCCGTTTCCTACAGGGAACAACCAGATACATCTGGAAGGTGAAAAGCAGCAAGGATGTCCCGGCAGCTGGTACACGTTGGTCCTTTCCACATTTGGTTTTCATCCCTGGTTTTATCAGAGTTCAACTCAGGACTGTCAGATAACTGCCATGTTTTCTGTATAACCTCATACCTTGTTTACTCGCATGCGCATAGCTTTGCTTTGCTGAAGCAACCGTGGGAGACATTCCTCTGCTAGAAACCACTATCAGTGTAACCTTGAACAGAAGGGAGGGCTTGGGTTCCCAGCTGGGGTGAATATATCGGCCTCTTGCAGGGGGTGGTGGTGGTCTCCCGTTCATGATGTAATGTCCCGCTGGGAGATTTCCCGCGTGTGCACTTGGATTTCATTTGCTTGGCTTGTTGAAGCATCAGAGTATATACACAGCACCCCATGCACTATCTGTTATTCCTGACAATGACTCTTTATTACTGGGCAGCAGACTGGTATTCCAATAAAGCATAACTTTTGGAGTGAAGTGTGCCTGGACTTGCTTGCTGTTGATCCTGACAAGGACACAATACCTTGCATTTATCCCCAGTTATAACAGCATCCGTTTATCCCGGGACAAGTGTGGGGCAAAACCGGGATAACCTCAATGTAACGTGGAAACAAAAAATATGCCAAGAATGCCAGGCAGGTGTGCCTGTGTGAATGCTCCCTTTAATTCTCTTGGGAACCGTGGCTGAAACGTGGCTATAGCGGGGCAAATTGCCAGTCTGAACTCAGCCCATATGAATAGGGCAAACATGTGGATTTTCCATGTTTGTACAGCTTCTGTTCAATAAAACCAGAACCATGGAAATCAGCATTCTGGTTCACATGGAAAATTCATATGAACCCGCATGCTCCCAATAACATTGTGGGGACCCGCATGTTCCCAATAAGTTCAGTTGGCAGACTTCCGGTTTACATGAATGGAATGCCAATGTATCAGCTGCAGCACACTGTGGAATTCTGCCAGGATTGACCTCAGTTGTGCACAGCAGAGGACTGTTTCTGTAACTAGCTTTTGTCACTTTAGATTGTTTTGTGAACTGTCATGCTTTTGCAGATGATGAAGAACGCACACATAGAGAGATTAAGAGTCAGCGGGGCTTTAATATTTGCAGCAAGTTTTACAATGCTTGTTTTGTGAAGTTAGGAAAGTTCCATGCTTCTGAAAGCAGCCAACACTGGGAATAGATCCATGTGTCTGGGGGACACCTTTAATTAAGTCCAAATCCTGAAAAGCTTAGTTGTTGCTCAAGCAAAACTTGTGATTGAAAGCAGGGGAATTTTGCCAGGGAATAAACGGCTAAGATATCCAGGGCCAAGTCCAATAATTCAAAATGCCTCAGAGGTGAAATGATTGGGTCCCAACTTTCTTAACCTTGGGAAAATGTCAGAGGTGGATGTTTAAAAAGTTACAAGTGGAGAACCTCCAAGGACCTGCGATAGGCATCTCATTTTCCACTACTCCACTATTTCCTTTTCCCCTTCCCTGAAAGCCCCTATAGCCTCTCCCATTTTCCTGTTTCCTTTTCTTCTTCCTCCCCATCAGCCCACATACCATTAGCTGCACCATCGTCATGAGCTTTCCTTCCTTCCCTCCCTCTGTCAAACTCTCCCTGGGAAAGCTCTGTGTATGGTACTGGCCAGCCTCCGGGAAGGGCCCAGATGCATAGTGGGGAACCTGCAAGGACTTGCGGAAGGAACCTCACTTTACCATGTAGACCCTTCCTCACACTATTTCCTCTTTCCCTTCTCTTGGCAACTGCTATGTCCTCACCTTTCGATGATTCCCTTTCTCTGTATCTAACTTTTTTATCTGTCTCATCATCTATTATTGTTATTTATTTATTTTATTTATATGTCACTTTTCTCTCCCATGGGGACCAAAGCGGCTTACAACCATTTCCTCTCCTCTGTTTCATCCTCACAACAACTCTGTGAGGTAGGTTAGGCTGAGTATGTGCAGCTGATCCAACGTCACCCAACAATACAATATAAATGGTAACAGCCCAGGACAACTACTAAACCAGAAAACAGGCTGACACTCAGCGCTTTAAGATGAAATAAAATACAATTTCTCTACTATATTTAACAAAGTTATTTTATAATAGTTGTTCACATATCCATGTTGTTGTAGATTCTTTTCCCATAAGCACACCATAAGTACAGAAAAAAGTGGGTTGACGAAACTCCCCGGAGTTGGCTTTCGTTTCGTTCACAACTTCATCTGAACACATTGAAGCACCACGGTAATCTCTCTTGAAAACCTGCTATTCATACTGTCTTCACATCCAAAGTCACCCAGCATACTTCCACAGCAGAGTGGTGGCAGTAAGGTACCTGGTGGTTCTGTCAGGCCTGGCCCCAATAAGTCCTCCCTCAAAGGCCAAAACAGCCCTGGAAATTGACCTGCCACTCCCCTTGCCTTCTACTGACAAAAACCAAGGCTGGCAATACTGTCATGGTTGCCTAGCAATGGCCACCAAGGGGCCTTTTTTTAAAGCTGCAGGGATGGCGTCTATTATTTTGGGAGGATCAACACCTCTTTTTTAAAATTTCAGATTTCCCCCCTGAAAATGTGGGGTCTTTCTCAGGCTTGTACAAAGATCTACCTTGTCTGTTAGTGGCTCAAATCTCCAAATTTAAATACAGATGGACCTATATTGAGAATTCAATATGCTGCTGCTGATGCTTCTTTGAGATCTCCTGACACTCTGTAGGAGTCAAATAACGCTTGCTACCAGGCTATACGCCACAGGGTGTGTGGAGTAACAATGGCAGTGCCTTTCCAAGCTAAGGTACACTTTTCAAAGTAAAAACTTAAGCAGACTCCTTCAAACAACTAGCCCAGTGTTACCCAGTGAAGCTCATGACAGAATTTCATCCTGGGTCTCTCAGACATGATGGAGGAATGCTCTGCTGGATCAGGAAGTCTCTCAGACTCACAGGGCCACATAGCGCCCTCATAGTTACAGGCCCCATCAGTATGTGTAGATGAAAATAAAAGAGTGCAGTTGGAACAGTCATTAGATATGGAAGACATGGTGAGTTACTCCATGGCAAGATTCACTTCCAGTCCAATGGCATAACTCCACCTTTCACCTGCATAGCCTTGTGGCCTGGGCTCTGCTTTAGTATTTAAGGCCTAATGGAATGTTGGGAAACTAAGAAGGAATGTTGGGGGGCGAGGAAAGGGATGTTGGGAAAGGGCTTTCATATCTTCGGCAGCTACCTGGGTAGCAGCAAATGGAGGCTGATCAAAGCGCTCATAATTACCTTCAGGTGCAACATCAAATAAAAGCCTTCGTGATGCTCTGCATTTTGCTTTCCACAGGACCGAAGTAAATGGGAGTAATTTATTATTGAAAGCCCTAGCATGTTGCAAGTTCACTGGGTGGTGGTTTGACATTTGGGTACGGGAGAGGATAATGAGCTGAAACAAGGGTGGTAATTCCGGTGGTAGTGTAAACAACTTTGCTCGTTCAGCAGAATGCTTACAGAGCGGCCTGCCTGCATACACCGCGGCACAAAAAGAACAGAAGGCAGCCACAATTTATTTTGATATTTCATTTCCTTAAAAAAAGAGTAGATTTTAAAGATGCATTCATAAGCATGGAGTCTCTTTGCAATTGAACTATTTTCCCGCCAGATGAATATCTGAAGTATCTCCTTTTGACAAAAACAGAGAGAGAGAGAGAGAGAGAGAGGCAGAGAGAGAAAGAGAGAGAGAAAGCTGTTTACGGCTTCCTGAAGAAATGAAAGCAGCATGTGTCAATTTGGGGCGTTGCAGCCGCGATGAATATTTATTGATGGAGCTATTCCCGCTAGATATTGACAAGGCAATCAATGCCTGTATCCCATCTCTCGTCATCGGTATTCATCCCAAGCGCTTGGAAGGCAGAGCCTCGAAAGGCGGATGGCACCTGGGCTTTATTCATGACCTCATCATGGGATTATTGTGCGGCAGGGAAGCAAAATTACCAGCTCCTGCTCCTGGGTTTGCCAAAGGAAAAGAGGGGCTGCCTGAATGAGGTTTCAGCAAAAGGACGTTCTAAGCATTTGTGCTACCAAACGAAGAGAAGAGAGCGGTGGAAAGCAGGTGCGGGGCGCAGGGACCTCTTCAGTTGCTTCAACTGCGCAAAGTGCCCACCGACTTTCTCTGGAAGACCCCCTGCTTCAGATGCTGAGAAGAAGACTGGCGCTGAGTACTTTTATTGTACGAAGTGAAAGGCATCACGTGCAAAATGCTTGACCTTTATTGTTCTGTCCCCAAAGGGCTTCAGATTGCTCAGATTGCTGTTTTGACCCCCAAATCCCCAAGAGCCTTTATTCTCGCACCTGTTCCCTTGCACCATAAAATACACACATTTTTAATGTTATTTATCCATTAAAGACCAGGACTGTACAGTCAATGCATAAATGATGTACATTATACGTCTGAATGCATCATAACTTGCATTAAAAAAATCCACAATAGCCACACACAACACAAACGAACTGACAAATCCAGCAGTGGGAATCATTGTGCATAATTTTAAAAAGAAGGAAAATGGATATGATTTGCTCATTCCTGGTCCAACACCATTGAATAGCCTCTCATATTCATAAAAAGTTACTCTTATGAAGTCAGTGGTTATTTTTATGAAGTCAATTTATGGGTCCATGTAGCTCAAGACTGGCTACTCCAACTGGCCGTTTTGGTGTCGTGGTTAAGAGCGGTGGACTCTAATCTGGAGAACTGGTTTTCATTCCCCACTCCTCCACATGCAGCCAGCTGGGTGACCTTGGGTCAGTCACAGTTCTCTCAGAGCTGTTCTCTCAAGAGCAGTTCTCTCAGAGCTCTCTCAGCCCCACCTACCTCACAGGGTGTCTGTCGTGGGGACAGGAAGGGGAGGAGATTGTAAGCAGCTCTGAGACTTCGAGTGAAGGGCAGGGAATAAATCCAGTTCTTCTTATTCTCTCTAGGGTCTTTGGGATTTCAGTTACATGAATTGGCTCAAAGTACGCTCTTTACAGATGAACATAAGAACATAAGAGAAGCCGGTTTCGGTTTCGGCGTCGCGAATGGCGGCCGCCTCTTGGGACGCTCCCGGAGGTGGTTAGCCCACGCGCAGTTAGGGGGGGTCTTCGCATATGCGAAAGACCCTAGTGAGCCTTAGGCAAAGGCTCCGAACCGGGGGCGCTTGGGGAGTAGCCTCTTTGCCGGCAGACAGCCGGGAAATTGAGGCTTTCTCCCCGCCCCAATCGGCCCCGCTGCGGCGTGCCCGTAATGGGACTTAGCGGCGCCACCGATTTCCAGGAGTGAAGACAGCGCTATGGTTTAACATAAAAAGAAGCAGTAGCATCGAATCGTGAGTTGAAGATCTATTTCAAAGCGTAAATTGAAGCCCCCCTGCATGCGTATAAGCGTTGGGAGGAGGGAGGAGTTCCCACCCCCTTTGAAAAGCAAGATCTACAAAGGGAGCGCGAAGGGGGGCAGAGAGAAAAAAGAATGTTGGTGAAAGTACCGTTGGGGTGGCATGAAAGACTACGATCATCTTAGCTTCCTGGGGGATGCGGCACGAACTTTTCGAAAGTAAACAAAAAAACAAGATGTCGATAATGGAAAAAGTTCTGCGGACACCGGAAGAGAAGGGAGGAGGGACTTCCGGTCCAGTCAGCCCCCCCCCAAGAGCTTGCTGTCAATCAACAGGAAAAGGAGATACTGTGCCCCCTGCTGGAACAATTGCAGAAAATCAATGAAACTTTGTTCAAAGTGGAAAGTGTTCTCATCAGTCGACAGAAACAGATATCGGAAACAACTAGAAAGATGATGGAGTTCGAACAGAAATCGATTCTGATTCTAGGTATTCAGGGCGTTAAAGAAGAAGAGAAAGAAGATCTCGGATTTACCTTGACAAATGTCTTGGCACCCCTAACTGGCAGTGGAGCGATAAAGTTAAAAGAAGAGGTGGATAGGGCTTCTAAAGCCTACTCCGCTTTTATAAAAGAAAATACACTGCCAGCAGAAGGGGATGTCGAACATAGCAGGCAACAAACTGGAGATCTAATTTCATCTGAAGAGTTTATGGAGCCCTGGAAGCTTGAAGGTCAGAAGTTTAAGGAAAAAGAGAAAAGAAAGAAGACGGATTTCATCTTCAAAAGACAGAAACTTCTGAAGAGACACGCCAGCAGGGAGGAAGATGCAGCACTCAAAACGGGGACAACTGAAGAAGACAGCAGCCCAGGGGAAAGTGGTGATGGAACGGAAGACCTCAAAGTTAAAATGGACTTAATCCGTAACTGGAAGAGATTTAAAAAGAAGATACTTTGAGGACTGTTCGTGTAACATCTGGAAGGAGCTGTTTACTTATTAACCCCAATGGACTTTACTAACTGCATTAACAATTGGACTTTGGACTTTGCAATAGTTAAAAAGAAGATCTTCTAACCATGATAGATGCCAAAATTGGTATTGGTTATTAACCTAAACTAACCCTCACTAACAGAAAAAATTTCACTCCATCTTTATCTTTCTCCATCTGTCTACCCTTCCCTTTTCTTATAAAAAGAATAAAATTCTCTCTTTTTTAAGAGAGTTTTACAAAAAAAAGAAAAGAAAAGAACATAAGAGAAGCCAATGTTGGATCAGGCCGATGGCCCATCCAGTCCAACACTCTGTCACACAGTGGCCAGAAATACCATCAAGTGCCATCAGGAGGTCCACCAGTGGGGCCAGGACACTAGAAGCCCTTCCACTGTTGCCTCTCCCCCAGCACCAAGAATACAGAGGATCACTTGCCCCAGACTGAGAGTTCCTATCTATACCTTGTGGCTAATAGCCACTGATGGACTTCTGCACACAGAGCATGGTCTTTGCTCTTCTATGAATGGCCACGACTCATTGGGGACTTGCAGATGTCCCAGGAAAGGTTTGGTTAAGGACATGGGTTTGGATCCAACCAGCTTTTCCCAGTGGCGAAAAAAAGGAGAAATGTGGTCTTGTTTAGCCATCAGAAAGCCAGTGCTCAGGGTCACAGGATCTTCATGGCCAAAACTCTTGTGGGATGGGAACTATAATAAGGAAAGGAATGTGGCAAGATGGAATAGAAAGCTGGCTGGATCCAACCAATGGTTTCTGGACTTTCAGAGAGGCCAAGAAAGATACATGGTTGTGTAAGGGAGCACAAACATAGGAACTGTATTTCCAGGCTCCACTATAGGTATAGAAATGTAGTGCATAATATTCCTAACAATTCAGTGATCTGATCTGTGAGTAGGTCCGAAGAGACGTAGAATGCTTCCCTTGTTCTGATGGCCATTCTGATTTCTCCTTAGTCACACCGTGACTTTCCAGTGATTATCACACCACTGTCATTAACTGAGGCCCTCAGGGAATCATGGGGGGAGAACAATTTGGAAATATCACCCCTTTCCCAAAATATCCTGCCTCCAGGATTCTCCAAATGATCAGTGGCTTGAGCCATTTGGCCCCCATTTTAACGGATCCTCAGTAGCCCTCAACATTCCACCCTTTCTAGAGCATATTAAGACCTCATCAGACCCTCCGAGGTTTCATTTGGTGAGTTTACAAAGTCATATTTTCCCGCATGCTTTGGAAGTTTTCTCATTATGTAAAAACTCTTTCCTTGTCAGTGGGTACCCTAGTTCTGCTGATAGGGGCAGACACTTTACTATTAAAACTGAGTAACCGAGAGCTAAATATAACTCGATAGAACTACTCACAGTGCAGTCCTAAACACAGTTACACCCTTCTAAGCCGATCGACTCCAATAGACTTTGAAGGGTGCGACTGTGTTTAGGATTGCACTTCGAGATTTAATTAAGTTGTCAGCAGCTCTCAGTTGACCAAGGATTTTTTTTTTTGTACAAATAGCCAACAGCTGGCTTTTTACTTGAAAGTCTACTTATAGACTCGAGGAGGGCAGTAAACAGATGGCGGAGGCCCAGCTGATTTGATCTGACGGATCACGTGATACACTGTGATTGTGTTTCCAGTGCCGTGAATTCTGTCTCTTTATATAGTGATTTCTTTTTTGTTTTATGTGGTTTTCAGATTATTGTTTGGAGGCCTCTCAGTCTTAAGAGGCACACTATCAATGTTTTGAAATGAAGAAACATAGAACTCGCTCCCGCAGACCCCCAAATGGTGATGTCAGAGAACAATGTGGATTCAGCTTTAATTCTAAAGCAGCAGTAATGCAGTTTATTAAATCCAGGGCTCTTTTTGTAGCAGGAACGCCTTTGCATATTAGGTAACACACCTCTAATGTAGCCAATCCCCCAAGAGCTTACAGTAGCCCCTGTAAGAAGAGCTCTGTAAGTTCTTGGAGGATTGGCTACATCAGGGGCGTGTCGCCTAATATGCAAAGGAGTTCCTGCTACAAAAAGAGCCCTGATTAAATCTTTCCCTTGTAGGTTTGCTAGCATTTGGCCAGAAGGACCCTGGCTCAAAGGTTGGAGTCTTAATAAAACTGGGCCTCCCCCCCCCCCTCGGCTTTCCTGCTCACCCAAATGTGCTAAGAGGTGCTTATCCATCAACATCATTTCCCTGTGTCGGTCAGTGTGCAGGTTCGGGTGATGATATCCAGCAACGAGAGAATTCCATCCACAGACCTTTAGGCTGGTCAGCCGGCAGAGTCTGATTTGGTCAGCTCCTCCTCCATCCACAAACAACTCGGGGTCCTTGCAGACTCAAATAACATGTAACCCACAGAAGAAGCAGAAGCAGAAGAGTTGGGCTGCGGTCACACACACTAAATAATCCGCTTCCCATCCACTTTCAATGCACTTTCGAATTGGATTTTGCCAGTTCACGCAGTAAAAATCCAGATAGAAAGTGCATTGAAAGTGGATGGAAAGTGGATTATTTAGTGTGTGTGACCGCAGCCTTAGTTTTTATACCCCACTTTTCTCTACCCTTAGGAGCCTCAAAGTGGCTTACGGTCACCTTCCCTTTCTCTCCCCACAACAGGCACCTTGTGAGGTAGGTGGAGCTGAGAGAGCTCTGAGAGAACTGTGACTAGCCCAGGGTCACCCAGCAGGCCTCATGTGTCTCAAAGCAGCTTACAATCGCATTCCCTTCCTCTCCCCACAACAGGCACCTTGTGTGGTAGGTGGGGCCGAGAGAGCTCTGAGAGAACCGTGACTGGAGGATTGGGGAATCAAACCCGGTTCTCTAGAGTAGAGTCTGCTGCCCTCAATCACTACACCACACTGGCTCTCAGTGGTTCTCCAGATTAGAGTCCACCATTCTTAACCACTGCACCACACTGCCTAACCCTTGGTGGTGATGGAAAGAGCTGTCAAGTTACAGCTAACCTATGCTGACACTGTAGGGTTTTCAAGGCAAGAGATGTTCAGAGTTGGTTTGCCATTGACGCTCTCTGTGTAGCAACCCTAGTATTCCTTGGAGGTCTCCCACCCCAAAACTAACCAGGGCTTAGCTTCCGACATCTGACAAGACTGGGCTAGCCTGGGCTATCCAGGCCAGGGCACCTAGGCCTTAGCACCGATATAAGAGACCATGGTTGTGTTCACACAGGCAGTTGGATCCATTGCCCTTGTGTCAGGTACCCTGCCATTGTAAATTAGAAGGAGGCATTCATTCAGCTGTTGGAATGCGGGAGGGTTTGGAGCCTCTAGTCTCTCACTGATTTAGTAGTGTCTGTTTTGTATCTTATCAACTTTGCCTGGCCTTGGGTCTCATGTCGCTGCCATCCTGGCGCTGGGAATTTACTGGTCTGGGTTATTTTCTTAAACTATCGCTTTGGGGGTTTTGTGTGCGCAAGGTAGCTATTGGCTTAGGGGGTAGGGGGGGTCCATTTGAATGGGCTTGCTGTTTCAAAGTATCACTGACAAAGAGCATGTAACTGCACCTTCAGCATTGTCTTGCAATAAACATTATCTTCTGAAGAAGCCTGGTGTTTGACGGACTATTTGAGGGAACTGACACCTTGCTTTTCCCTTATGGGTTTAAAGTGCACCATCAGACAGCAACATCTGTCTATTGATCCTTGGTCATCGGAGTCCCACCCTTTGCTGCGTGTTTCTTTGATACCTGAGAAAGTCTGGTCTTCTTGGTCTTAGCTGGTTCCAAAATGGATTTCCTGCTATCTGATTGCACTGTTGTGCACCCAAGCTGTCAGGCAGATCTGACTGGTCTCTTGCTTTCCAGCCGCCCTTTTTAAAAAAAAGTAGTTAGTGATGTGTGCACAACTGCTTATTCGCACCTCTCTCTCTCCCCCTCCATCACAGGGGCCGATCAAAACTTTGTTTTCTTTTTAAAAACCCTCAAAGAAAGATGCCTCTGTTCTTCAGCTTTTTTCTGTCCTTTGGGGAAGGGGTAAATTGAAAAGATTAGAGGGAGGATGGCAGTGAACTCCATATCCCAGCATTCTCAGCAAGCACTTGTGCGCATGCTCAGAAGGCAAACCTTTAAGAAAATGGCCAACAGCCCCACAAACTATATATCCCAGCAGGCTCATCCGTGCTTGTGGGCATGCTCTGAGGACCAACTTTTTGAAAAAAATGGCCAACAGGTAGATTCTATGCCTGCGGCCTGCGGTCCTGGCCCTACTGCTGGACCTCCTGATGGCACCTGGTATTTTTTGGCCACTGTGTGACAGAGTGTTGTACTAGATGGGCCATTGGCCTGATTCAACACTGGCTTCTCTTATGTTCTTATGATCATTCCAGGGCCAGCAGAAGCACTTTGAAGCATCAGGGCCAAGGGTTGCCAACTCTGGATAATGCCTGTAGCTACATTGGCTGGTTTAGGGGCCCGGCCCCCCAACTTTCTACCAGGGCCCCCAAACTTACTACCCTGGGCAGGCCCCCAACTTATTCCTCACGCTGGCCACCAGCGCTGCCTGTATATCTTCTCAACAATGTTACTCAGTTACTCTGTTGTCTACTCATCTTGCCTCACCTGGCCGGCACTCAGTTACTCTGTTATCTACTCATCTTACCTCTCACCTGGCCAGCAAGGCAAGAAAACCCCGCCTCCCTTATCACAGGCAAAGTAAACAAGCAAGCCCCAACTCCTTCCATCTTTTGCACGTGGCTGCAGTGATCTCTCTTTTTTGCAAGCAAGCCCCCACCCAATTCCCAAGCCGGCAAATCAAACCCCAAACAGGTAGGGTGAAGTTTACTTGTTTTCTTTTGCATGGGGGGTGGGGAGGAAGGGATGCCGTACTGGAGGTCTCATTTCCAACAATATCTGCCTACTATCAGCATTTGGGGGGAGGTTGCCAGTCTCCAGGGGATCCCAAGTCTGGAATTACAGTTTAAAAACCCCAACAATGTTTTTGTTTTGTTTTGTATCAAGAGAGGGTTTTAAAGTATAAGTATAAGCATAACGGGTGCCCCACAAGAAAAAAAAAATTGCTCCACAAAGTGAAAAATCCTGGCTACAGGCCTGCTCTGGGTTGGGAAATACCTGGAGATTTTGGGGTGGAGCCTGGGGAGGGTGGAGCTTTGGAAGGGGAGGGACCTCAGCAGGGGGTAGTGCCTCAGAGTCCCCCCTCCAAAGCAGCCATTTTCTCCAGGGGAGCTGATTTTGGTTGTCTGGAGATCAGTTGTAACAGCGGGAGATTTCCTGGTGCCACCTGGAGGTTGGCATTCCTCACAGGGCCTCTTTCAGATTTTTCACTTGCGTTCTTCCTGCTCATATTTACAGTTTCCCACTTTTGACACGTAATGCACGTGTGTGTTGCTAAAGCTTTGAAAAACCACATTGTATGATGGCTTTTCTTTTTGGTGCTATGTTTTGTGTGGGTATGGGGTTCAACCAATACGCAGCAGTGCCTGCACATAGCAGTAAAATACGGTGGGAAAAAAAGATGCTTGCTGCAACCACAGGTACAAGCCATTCCAAGGTTGCTTTGTTTTTTTTTGGCGCATTGTTTTATCAGTTTGATAAACAGGGTGGGGGAGCTACACACGAGCAGAAGGAACTGAAAACTGCAACACGCCGCACACACGCAATCCAATCCCAGAATGACTTTGAGAAATCCTCCTAGTTCGGAGGAGTAGAATACAGAGCAGAAACAAAATTCCAGATCGTTAGAAGAATGCAGCATGGGAAATCTGTTCGCCCGTATCAAAAAAACCTGTGTGCGAGAAAGGGAATAGATGACTGATTCTAATTAGGTTAGATCCCAAGGCGCTCTGCCAACACAGCAGCAATGGAGGGAGGCAGTGTTTCTGATGAAGTGGAGATTGATATCCATCCACTGCCCATTCCTTTGCAGACTTCCATCTTCGTCTCCAGGGTTTCCAGTCTTCAGGCTGGGTCTGGAAATCTTCCTGAATTGCAACTGGTCTCCAGACCAGTGTTCCCTCTAAGCTGAGTTAGTGTGAGCTAGCTCACTGTTTTTTAGCCTCTGGCTCCCATATTTTTGTCTTAGCTCAGGAAGGGATGGCTCCAGAGCAAACTAATTTATGCAGTAGCCAAACCGCTTGCCCATAACTTTAATGCCAGTCGCTCACAAAGTAGAATTTTTACTCATGAGACTCCACAGCTGACAGGGAGTATTTCTCCAGACAATAGAGATCTCTTTTCCTGGAGTAAATAATGGTTTTGGGGATAGACTGTACAGCATTATGCAGGCTCACGTTTGGCAGGTACTCCGCCAATTGCACTGGCTACCAGTAGAGTCCCGGATCTGCTTCAAGGTGTTGGTAATAAACTTTAAAGCCTTACATGGCCTGGGACCAACATATCTGAAGGACTGCCTCTTCCTGTATATGCCCCAAAGAGCACTATGCTCTATGGATCAACACCTCCTGGTAGTCCCTGGCCTGAAAGATGTCCGTCTTGCCTCGATCAGGGCCAGGACTTTTTCTGCCATGGCTCCTGCCTGGATCTATTTCAATTCCGCTGGGCCCGCAAGACGGAACTGTTCTGCCAGGCCTTTGGCTGAGGCAGCGGATGTCCATATATGACCTACCCGAGGTGTTTGTCACTCTGTTAACAACTACTGGCCATGGCTAGGAACCTCCCACAACCAGATTTTTGTTGTTGCTGTTATAAGCTGTGACCACCATTTTAATATTGATGATGATGTTTTAAATTTTAATGTTATTACATTAACTAATATATGTTGTCTAAATGATATGTTGTTACCCGCCCGGAGCCCACTTCTGGGAACGGTGGGCTATAAATGTGAAGACATAAATACATAAAATAAAAATTATACCCTATTGTGGTCCCTCCCCCTCCAAACCCATGGTCCCCAGGCTCCACCCACAAAACTCCAGGACTTTCCCACCATGGAGCTGGGAACCCTATGACTCATACAGTGTTCCTGGCCCCCCCAGGAGTATTGTTTCAGGGGGGCTCAAGGAGCCACAGAAGGAGGGAAAAGTGTGAATGTTCCAGTCCTTCATTCTACTGGTGGTGCTTAAAATCCCCTCTTTTGGAGGCAGTTTGGTGCAGTGGTTAAGTGCACGGACTCTAATCTGGGAGAACCGGGTTTGATTCCCCCACTCCTCCACTTACACCTGCTGGATGACCTTGGGCAACCCATAGTTCTGGCACAGCTGTTCTTGAAAAAGGGCAGTTTCTGTCAGAGCTCTCTCAGCCCCACCTACCTCTCGGGGTGTCTGTTGTGGGGAGGGGGAGGGAAAGGAGTTTGTAAGCCGCTCTGAGACTTCTTTGAGTAGTGAAGGGCGGGGTATAAATCCAATCTCTTCTCTTCTTCTTTGGCAGTGTGCAAGGGGTTTCTTCTGTGAAGCCGCTCCTAACCAATGCTCCCTCTAAGCTGTGGAGTCTTTTGGGCAAAAATTCTGCTTTGTGAGCTTACTGGCATTAAAGTTGTGAGCGAGCGATTTGGCTGCTGTATAAATTAGTTGGCTCTGGAGCCATCCTTCCCGAGCGAAGACAAAGGTCTGTGAGCCGGAGGCTAAAAAACTGTGAGCTAGCTCACACTAACTCAGCTTAGAGGGAACACTGCTCCTAACCCCTTTCTGCCCCACTGCTCACCCAGCCAGGACCAACCAGGGTGGCAAAGAAAGACAGGCGCTGTCATTGGATGCCGTCTCTCAAGGAGGCCGCTCAGACCCGCCAGCCTTCGCACGTGCTCGAGACGTGATTAACGGGAAAGAAATGAAATGAATAGAAAATTATACCAGCAAGAGGACTTTTTTTTTCTTTTTTAACTGTAATCTCGGTATTAAAACTGGGGATCGGAGTCCAGCTGCAGTTGGAGAGAAAATGTTCCTAACAGTGCAATCAAGACAGGCCATTTGATTTACATACTTCTCTGATTCTATTCATTTTCGGCGGAAAACAGGAAGCAATCCCCCGAAGTATGTCCATCGCCTCTCAATGCACTGAAAGGCTCGAAATAAAAAAACCAACAACTTCAAAACAGATGTTTCATTTCCTTCAGACACTTTCCCAGCCGGTGAATACTTCAGCCGCTGCCGTTAGAAGTGACCCAGCCGAGGGAGCAGTTGCACGTAAATAAACGGGTTAAATAAAAAAATACCCAGGCTTCATAATGTTCGGATGGTCTGCGAGGGGCAAGAATTAGTGCTGCGGAAAGACACCGAATACGGCCTGTCTCCGCTTTGACCTCCAGAAATGGAATCTTCTTGAAAAGGTGTTAACGCTGAAGGGAGCCGCATGTAAAAAGCTCATATTTTCTTTCCGCGTGACCTCCCCTTAGCCTCTGCGGCTTTGATCTGCTAACATTATATTTAATCCAAGAAAAGGTGCTTTCATAAAGGTGCCGGCAAGGTTACTCCTGGCCATCAAGGGTAAAAAGGGGGGGGTGAAATCCATATTTGTCAAAGAGGGTAGCCAACGTGGGCCGCATCAATTTATTTCTCAGAACGTTGTAGCAGCCTGGGTGGTGGGAAGACAGTGCGCGAAGAAACTCTGGCATAATTCAAAGTGAGTTTCAGATGCTCCCGATTTTTCAGTGGAGAGAAGTATGGCCCTGGAGAAGTTTCTTAAATCAGGAAGGAACTGTGACATATATTCAGTTGAGGGCATGTGCATAGCTATAGATGTGCGTTAGTTTCCAAGCTAGTTAAAAAAAGGGGGGTCCTTCTGTTAATTATGCCCAGAGGTCAACCAAATGCTATGACTAGTAGCAAAACAAAACTCATGTCCAGCTGTCAACCAGTTGGTAAGGAGTCTGGGACATCTGTTGGGCCAACAATAGGGTTACCAGGTCTCCCCCGGCCACCACAGGGAGATGGGGGGGGGGTGTTGGCTTGCCAGATTCAGGTTGGGAAACTCCAGGAAATTTGAGGATGGAACCTGGGGAAGACAGGGACCTCAGTGGGATACGACACAGAGTTCACTCTCCAAGCATCCATTTTATCCAGGGGAACTCATCTCTAGTAATCTGATACCCTGTAATTCTGGGGGATCCATAGGTCTCACCGGGAGGCTGACATCCCTAGCTAACAAACTACTCCCTGGATCAGCTTCCCACAGTTGCTCCCATCAAGCACGGTAAGTTCATTGATGAACTTACCTGGGGCAAAGTTTGTGGTATCCCCTATTCATAGCTGAGCGGGGATTTGAATCTGGGGCTGCCATCACACGCACTAAATAACCCACTTTGGATCCACTTTCCGACTGGATTTTGCCAGTTCACACAAGTAATATCCAATTGGAAAGTGCATTGAAAGTGGATTATTTAGTGTGTGTGATCGCAGCCTGGGCGTCTCCTCTAAAGCTATGGCACCAGACTGCAATGGCTGCATTTGCATGTACAACAACCTTTTTTTAGGCTTCTCTTCAAGCGAATGTAAAACCAGAAAGGTGACTGGAGGCTCTTTGCGTCCCTCATACAAATAATTGGACCAATTCCTTCTTCTGTAGCTGACCCCTGATTCACCACTCATGGTGTTCCTGAGAGTCCCTTATCTCCCTGGGCCAGTATTTTTGATATATCAGTGGGCTGCAGTGGGGAGGGAGACAGGAGGAAAATTCTGTTTCACCAATGGAAGTGTCTCACATGAGCAGAAAATTCTGTCTGGGTCGGACCCATAGATCTGAAAGAAAAGCCACATTGGTATCTTTGTTCTGCTAAACACACAACAACAGGGAATAACAATGAATGAATGAGGTTAATTTTAATTCTGTCTTCTGTCTGATGTTTTAATTTTGTTTGTATTGAGTCAGTTTGGTGTAGTGGTTGAGTCAGTTTGGAGTAGTGGTTAAGTGCGCGGACTCTAATCTGGGAGAACTGGGTTTGATTCCCCACTCCTCCACTTGCACCTGCTGGATGACCTTGGGGAGGCCACAGTTCTGGCACAGCTGTTCTTGAAAAAGAGCAGTTTCTGTCAGAGCTCTCTCAGCCCCACCTACCTCACAGGGTGTCTGTTGGGGGGGGAAGGAAAGGAGTTTGTAAGCAGCTCTGAGACTCCCTTGGGTAGTGATGGATGGGGTATAAATCCAATCTCCTCCTCCTCCTCCTCCTCCTCTTCTTCCTCTTCCTCTTCTACATCGCCCAGAGCCCTGTGCATACAGGGACTGGGAGATTCACAGATTTAAAGTATAAATAAATAACCAAATAACATTTGTTCCATGCATTTTTTTTTTTATCTTCCCCTGCTGCCTGCCAGGTAGGGATGCTGCAAAATTCTCAATGAACATGTTCAGCTGGCAAACCTACTGATTTGATTTGATTTATTACATTTCTATCCTGCCCTCCCAGCCGAGGCCGGCTCAGGGTAGCTTACATAAAACAGCATAAAATTTACAATAGTATAGATTAAAAATTAAACAACATCCATTAATACAAATAAACAATTCTAAAACCATAAGACATAATAAAGTGCTAGTATCGACGATTTCACCGCGGTGTTATTACTTAGTTCTCTCATCTCGCAGCTGGCTCCTTGGTCTTCTTAGATTGTCTTGGCGGTTAGCTCAGGCTGTAGTTTGAAGTCCCAGGGGAACAGGGCTCTCCCACCATGGGTTGTCAGTTGTTAGTAGTGGTGGCAGCTCCAAAAGCCTGGTGGAAGAGCTCCATTTTACAGGCCCTGCTGCATGAGTATAGCCTCAGATCTCCTTACTTCACAGCCATCTGACTCAATCAGGGCACTGAACAGCTTTGAAGCTGTGCAGTAGCTGAGATGGTAGAGTTTTGCTTCCTGGTTTGGGAAAGGTGTTCTTGCATAACCTTGATTAAGCTGCTTGCGCTGCCACCAGGCTAACCGGCTGAGATCCACAGAAGATGGATACAGGAGTCAGAATTGCAACAATACTGGGATGGATCTGGCCAACTTTTTCACTTTGTCTCTCCCAGTTCTCAACCCACATGGCTTTTGTATATGCAGGTCCCATGATTCCCAGCATAGCCTTTTCTGGTGGTCAAAGGAACTTCTGTTTCCCTTTTTACCCGAAGAAAAGCTGGTTATATCCAACTTACTATGCCCACCATCATTGCTGATTGAATGGCTTGGGATACCAAATTTGAGGCTCTGCCTGGTATATCTTGTTGTCTATCCTGCCGAGGATTCCAGAGCCAATCCCGGCTCACTATTCCATTCTGCCTGTCTTCCTGGGGTGTCTTCTCCTTGCCTTCTCGCAGCAGCCAAACTCCTCTCTTTGTCTTCTCAGTAACACCCCTTATTTTCTTAAGGCGATCAAATGCCATTAGATATTGTTCTGTCATTTGATGTCTAGATACAGCTTGCTTGGTTGCTAGTGGAAGCAATTTGGGGATAGATGCATCCTGGGTTCTGAATTAATCAGGACAACCTCACAACTGACTTAAATCGACTGCATACAATCATTGACCTCTCTTCCAGTCAGTCATTTGCCTTGCAAAAGCAGTGCATTTAACCAAGGTCAAAGTGCAAGCCACACCACAGACAAGGAAAAACAATGTCCCCAGAACACTGTCCAACATAAAAGTTCTTATTTAAATCATCCTGTTAACCTGTTCGCTGTGACATGGATGGCCTAGGGTAGTCTGATCTCAACAGATCTCGGAAGCTAAGCAGGGCTGGTCCTGGTCAGCACTTGGATGGGAGACCAGTGTCCTGGGCTCAGCCGAGGCCGACTGTTCCTCAGATGAGGAAGAGGCATGGAGCAACCTGGCCTCCTCTGCAGTCCTCCCAGAAGAGGAACCTTTACCAGCACCTGAGGGGGAAGAGGCCCCAGCATCTCTGTGCAGGACATGCAGCAAGGTGAAGAGCCTGAGGTGCATTCGGAGGAACACACAGGGAGGGGAAAACAAACTTGACCCAAAAACTGGCATCAAGAACCACAAGGGTAAGAAAGAAATCTGATCAAGGGCCAGTAGTAAAAACCTGGTTGAAACTTATAATATACAAAAATACATGTATTTATTAGAAAGACAGTTAAAAACATATAAGGGCCCAATGAAGGCCTCGTGAAAAAGTTCAAGTGGCCTAAAGACAAGGGCCAATACACGTGACCTGACGCATTTCCACCCTATTGGGGGCCTTCTTCAGAGGTCAAACAGTACTGAGGTACAATAATACATATTGCAATAAGATAACCAATAAGTGAATACTGGACCAAGGAAAGAAAGGCTAAGCGGAAAGATCTATAGACACAAGACAAAGATATTTGTGAGGCCGCTGAAGATGAAAGTCATGTGTCTGGTGCCAAATGCAAAGTTGCTGAATTAGAACATCTTCCAATTTAGGTTCAAAAAGCACCTGTGTGGCTATCTAAGTCAGAGCTATAGGCCGCTTGAACTTTTTAACGAGGCTTTCATTGGGCCCTTATATGTTTTTAACTTTCTTTCTAATAAATACATGTTTTTTTGTATATTATAAGTTTCAACCATTTTTTAATATTGGCCCTTAATCAGACTTCTTTCTTACCCTTGCAGTCAGAGGAAGAGTCTGGTCCAGAACCTGGCCTAGCACCCCCAGTTGGAGACACCACGAGGTCAGAGTCCCCACCTAGCTCACCTGAATGTCCCAGATGCAGGGCACGCCAGCTTCTGGATGTGCAGGAGAAGGAGGAGTGCCAGACTTCAGCTGTTGCAAAGGCAACGTGAGGGGCTGTGAGACTTCGCAGGTTGCCTCCCAGGGAAGGGAGGGTCTAGTTAAAAGCAGCCAGGCTCACCTGCCTCGGTGTGGATGCACCTGTGCAATCTTGGACCTTGTCTTGGCTGCCAGAATCCGCTCATCACTCTTGAGAACTCTGACTGATCTCCCGGCATTCCAACCCCTGACACTGTTTCTCGGCTTGGTTTGGACTTTGCATCTAGCTTGAGTATCATATATTCGTGGCAACCAGCCAGAGCCAGCACAACCACCCGGGGAGTCCAGGGTTACTATGCAGAGGAAGGCAATGGCAAACCACCTCTGTAAAAGGAGGAGGAGGAGATTGGATTTATACCCCACCCTTCAATACTCAAAGGAATCTCAGAGCAGCTTACAAACTCCTTTTCCTTCCCCTCCCCACAACAGACAACTTGTGAGGGAGGTGGGGCTGAGAGAGCTCTCTCGAGAACTGCTCTTGAGAGAACAACTCTGAAGGAATTTATGACTAACCCAAGGTCACACCAGCAGCTGTTTGTAGAGGAGTGGGGAACCAAACCCAGTTCTCCAAGATTAGAGTCCACGCTCTTAACCACTACACCAAACTGGCTCTCTTGTCTTGAAAACCTCATGAGGAGTCACCAGACGTCAGGAGCAGCTTGATGCCACCTTCTACCACCATTAACCTGCTCTGGATTGTAATGCAGCACAACTTTACAAACGAGTTTCACAAAGTCTGGATGTTCCTTGCATTGCCTCTCCAAAATAAAGTAGACCAAACTTTTACAGTATCTGACAGTTATATTGCAGCAAGAGCTTTTACCCTGCAAATAAACTTCAGAGTTTCTCACTGCCATTAGCAATTATCAAGCAGACTGCAGGAACATTGACGGCGGTCCCTCAAAGCGCTTCTGTGGGCAAGACGTTTCACTTAATGTTCGGCATAGTGCATTAGGCGCTCTCATGATTCATCCCGCTAACTTGATTTTAATCATCTTTGTCCTTAAAAGACTAGCAAGTGCTTTCTAATGCAGTAGACTGTGACTCGCCATGACACCTGTATTTATATAAATTAAATTTATTGGTAGCTTAAAAGCCAATGCAACCGACTTAAAACAATAAAGTATTCAGCCTACTCCTTTTCAGGTTTAATGTGGCAATCTCTCTATTCATTTCCATTGGAAACCTTGGAAGATGGGAAAAGAAAGAAGAGCTCTCTGAGCAGGTGGTGTGGGAGGAGGAGCCCCTCAAGGAGATCCCTAAGCGGAAAGGCAATCTGGTGGTGAATTAGACCTCTGCATCAGTTTGGTGTGGTGGTTAGGAGTGTGGACTCTAATCTGGGAGAACCCTGTTTGATTCCCCGCTTCTCCACATGCAGCTGCTGGTGTGACCTTGGGTCAGTTACAAGTTGTTCTCACCAGCAGTTCTCGAGAGAGCTCTTTCAGTCCCGCCTACGTCACAGGGTGTCTGTTTGGAGGGGAAGGGAAAGGAGATTGTATGCTGCTCTGAGACTCCTTCGGGTAGCGAAGGGCTGGGTATAAATCCAATCTCCTTCTCTTCCTCCTCCTCCAGGATTTCATGCAATTATGGAAAAATACTTGCTGCAAAAGGTGAAAAAAGTACCACGATGACATCAAGTTCTTGCCACAGATGAAATTCTTCTTCACTCTTAGGCCCTTTCCACACCCTCCTTTTAATCCATGTTCACTGCGGTGTCCTCCAAGCAATTCTGCACTAAAACGGAATTCAACCTTCTTTTTATTCCATGTCCCCCCTGCCCCCCATTCTGCATCACATTACCTCCTGCCAGTGGTTGGCTTGATTTCAGCCTGCTGTGGCCACGTGTTTTTTGTACGCTGTTTTGCCATGGACTTAAATCGCCTGCGAAAATCCGGAGTGGCAGGCAAATGCAGAAAGAACCTTAGATGACATTCTATCTTTTGATAACCCCTCCCACCTACAATTCAGTTTGTGGGGTATTTATTGGTTACGGTGCAACAGTCTGTCCCCTCCCTCTGATATTTGTGTGCATTGGTTTAATCTCATGGGGTGAAACTATAGTTAGTTCTGTTTCTTAATTAGAACCATAGGCTCCATGAGCTTCTTTATCTGAAACCAGTTGTTCCCATCCCTGTAAGTAAAGGTAAAGGTTCCCTTACTCAAAAGCCAGTTGAATCTGACTCTAGGGTTGCGGTGCTCATTTCCGTTTCAAAGCCAAAGAGCCAGTGCTGTCCGAAGACGTTTCCGTGGTCATGTGGCCGGCATGACTAAACACCAAGGCGCACAGAACGCTGTTACCTTCCCACCGAAGTGGTACTTATTTATCTACTTGCAATTTCTTGCTTTCGAACTGCTAGGGTGGCAGAAGCTGGAACTAGAGACGGGAGCTCACTCCGTCATACGGCACCCTGGGTCTCGAACTGCTGAACTACTGACCTTCCACAGCCTGCAGTTCAGCGTCTTAACCATTTGAGCCACTGCAGCATCCCTGTATCTCCTTGCTAATAACTGAATGTTGCTTTAAACATACCTGTTTCTGCTATGTGAACCTAAAGGCAGAAGCCCGAGTGCGTAGCCTTTACCTGATTTACAAGCAAAGGAACTTTGCACGGTTCAAAGGCATGCTGGCTCACCTTTTACCACTGAATGACAGGCAGTAGACCTCATAAACACAGGAGCTGGACTTGACCCTGGAACTCTGCTTTGGGGGGCTTTTTGATTGCTTGGCCAGGTTAAAAGCCAAAACCCAAACATCAAACAGGCAAGGTGCTCTCCAAGCACAGAAGAATCATGATCTCTAATCTCATAGCAAGCGATCATTAAAGCCACAGAAGGAAAGGAGTCTAGAAGCTCTGCCTGGTGATTAATGTTTCGCTGATTACAGCACTGCGGTACATAGAACTGAGAAACAGTAACGGAGGAATGTTCCAGTCTGATGACTGTGTCGGGGAGGGAGTCAGTAAAAAAAGAATCGACGGGACGCGGCATTTCAAGGCTGGATCGAGGAGATATATGAAAGCAATCCTCTGATGAGGGAGTTGTCATATTCTTCTGGAAGTGAGAGCTGGCTGCTTTGAAGTGCTCTCATTTAGCATGAGTGGACTACCAGTTGGTCTCCAGATGTTGCCCATCTTTAGTTTCATGGTTTTCAAATCTTCAGTGAACTGAGGGATGAGGGAATCTCTCTTAAAGTGGGGGGGGGGTGTCCAACATATCCCTCATATCATCCCTGGTGCAGTGATGCTGTGTATTCTTGGTGCTGGGGTGGGGAAGTGGGAGGTCTTCTTGATTTCTGGCCCCACTGGTGGACCTCCTAATGGCACCTGGGTTTTGGCCACTGGGTTTTAGCCACTCTGTGACACAAAGTGTTAGACTAGATGGGCCATCGGCCTGATCCAACGTGACTTCTCTTATGTTCTCTTCTGGTCGATCTCTGATCTGAGGTAGTTCACCTCAGGGAGGGCTATATCGCCAGCATTTCGCCCACACAGCTGAATGATTTCTGTGTGCTTCTCCAGATGGCAGCTCCATGCCCCACCAACCACTCTGGCACTCTAACACAGCTGTAGCTTGCAAGAGCTTCTAAAAATTGGACCAGGATCACCATATTGGCAGAGAAGGCTGAAAGGGATCATGCAGTTTGCTGCCACTACCTGGTGAAACATCACACTGAGTTGCCAGCAAGGGACCAAAAAGTGTGGAGTGTAAATCCAAGGAGATAAAAATGGATATTGGTTGACCCCCGCAGCACCCTGTCTCTCAAGAATCCATTTCCCTAATTCCTTTCTAACCTAATGAAGGGACATTTAAGCTGCCAGATTTCCATTCTTGTACCTTTTTTTTTTTGAAGGAACCACTTCTAGTCAAATCAGTTACAGTGCTTCAGTTTTAATTTTCTTGATCTTTAGCCACGACTCCAGGAGAGACTGAAGAAGTCCTGGACAGAGCACCGTATCTATTAAGGAGCTGTCTTGATGAGAAATATTTAACAAAGGAAGAATGAATAACCATTCTCTTTTCATTAACACTTGACTCCTCTCGGTTAAGGAAGGAACCTTGGCACCCATTGGTGAAGAGACACTGCACTGAGAAACTTACAAGGATCCTATGAGGTCAAGGAGAAAATGAGAAATATGGTTTGAAAGAAATGAACCACAGGGTGGCTGCAGGTATTATTATTTTTACTTATCTCGGGCAGTCCTTTTGGTTCCAAGGATCATAACTTGTTTCCTTCTGTGGCCATTTTCCCCACAGTGTGTGTGTGTGGGGGGGGATAACACAGAAACATAGTGCTGGAAGGGACCTCAAGGATCATCTACTCCAAATCCCTGCACAGTGCAGGGAATTAACTGCTGCTCCTAGGGGTCTTTTTGTAGAAAAAGAGCTGCAGGAGCTCATTAGCATATGGTATGCTAATGAGCTACTAAGCTATTAGCATATGCCATACCCCTGACATCACTGGAAGTGATGTCAGAAGGGGAAGCAAAAGGGGGGAGGCATCTTCAAAAGCCTCCCCTTCCCTTCCCCAGCTGGCCTGGGGGGGGAGCGAAGAGAGAAGGAGTTTAAAGTTTAAACCCCTTCTCACTAGAGTTGGGCCACAGAAGGAGTAAAGAGGGAAGGAAAGAGAGAGAGTAGAGAGAAGGAACGAAGGAAGGAAAGAGGGAAAGAAAGAGAAGGAAAGAAGGATGGAAAGAGAGAGAAGGGAAGAAGGAGGGAAACAGGGAAAGGAGGAAAAAGAGAAGAGAAGAAGGCAGGAAAGAAAGAAAGAGAGAGAAGGGAAGAAGGAGGGAAAGAGGAGAGAAAGAAGAGAGAAGCAAAGGAGGGAATGAAGAAGGAACGAGAGAAGGAAAGGAGGAAGAAAGAGAGGAAGGAAGGAAGAGAAGGGAAAGAGAGAAAGAAAAGTAGGTAAAGAAAAGGAATGGAGGGAAAGATGGCAAAGAGATGGAGAGAGGAAGGGAGGCTCTCCCACCCCCCTCCATCAAGCCCCTGCCACCCCCATGGATCCCTTACTTACCGCTTTGACGGGGGCCGGGGAAGCCAGCAGCGGGGCTCTCCTAGTGTCCCCCAAGCTGCAGCACTCCTGCTTGGGGCCAGGGGACGTGGTGACGGGGCTCTTCAGGCATCACCCGGGCCGCAGCACTTTTGCACAGCCTGGGGATGCCGGCGATGGGGCTCTTCGGGCGTGTCCCAGGCTGCAGCACTTCTGCGTGGGCCAGGGAAACTGGTGGTGGGCCTCTTCGGGCATCCCCCAGGCCGCAGCGCTTCTGCGTGGGCCAGGGACACCGGTGGGGGGCCTCTTTGGGCATCCCCCAGGCCACAGCGCTTCTGTGCGGGCCAGGGACGCCAGCAGGGGGCCTCTTCGGGTGTCCCCCAGGCCACAACACTTCAGCACAGGCCAGGGATTCCGGCTGGGGATGTGGCTTACCGCCACCACCATTTGTGATGGCTCCTGAGCTGCCGGAGCGATGCTTCAGCATGCTCCGGCCCCGAAAAAAAACCCTGGCTCCATTCTCCCAGTGACCACTGCTGTATGCCCAAAGGAAGCCAGGGCTCTTTTTGTAGCAGGAACTCCTTTGCATATTAGGCAACACCCCCCCCCAATGTAGCCAATCCTCCAAGAGCTTACAGAGCTCTTCTTACAGGGGCTACTGTAAGCTCTTGGAGGATTGGCTACATTACGGGTGTGTTGCCTAATATGCAAAGGAGTTCCTGCTACAAAAAGAGCCCCAAGGAAGACAAAAGGGGTGGTGGTGGACGCTCCAGGATTCCTGGGCCAATCTGGCCAGGAGGAAAATTCCTTCCTGACCCAAAAGTGGCGATCAGCATTTCCCCGGGCGTGTAAAAAAGGGCCATGAGAACCAAGCAGAGACTCATCCCTTTCTGCCCTCCCTCTCATGATCTGCCACAGATTCAGCATTGCTATCAGATGGCCACCATCCCTCTGCTTAAAGACCTTGAAAGAAGGAGAGCCCACCACCTCCCGAGGAAGCCTGTTCCACTGAGGAGCCACTCTAACTGGTAGGAAGTTCTTCTTAATGTTTAGGTGAAAACTCTTTTGATTGAATTTCTATCCATTTGATTGAATTTCAATCCATTTCAATCTGGTTTGACCTTCTGGGGTAACAAAAAGAACTCTGCATCATCCTCTATACGACGGCCCTTCAAGTACTTGAAGATGGCTATCGTATCACCTGTCAGTTGTCTCCTCTCCAGAACAAGGCATGCAGAGCAGAACAAAGGTAAAGGTGGAATAACAGGACTGGGGACAGAATTTTGTGGTCATTGCCCCCCCACCCTCACATTTTCACTTGCTGTTGCCGATGCTACTGGGAAGGAACTGCCAATTGACATCTGACCTCAGATGAGCAGAGCCCACATCTCCTGGCCAACCCAATGGCCTATTTCTAGAAGCAAAGGGTACTTCTGCCATGGCCAACATAGCCTCTGAAACACAAGATGTGGCAAAAGAAGACACTTTATGCTATGTGCATTCTAATCCATATGTTTCCTGGGAACCAAACAATGCAAGGCAGGTTTGTTTTGATAAGCAGACTTCTGTGCTCCCCCATGCAGAGTTCAGTAAACTGTACATAATAGCAGACAGTAAATAGTTTTGTAACTTTAAGTCCCTATGCATGCTGGGAACTGTAGTCCCAAGTCAGGTGCTCCAAAGCAGCCTCATTATCAGCTCATAAAAGAGTCATTTCCTGTAGCTCAGAGGCAAGGAAATAGGGTTTACCATCCTTTTCCTGTTTTTGTTCAACCTCTTTGCTGGCAAAGGAAATGCATCAAAGCAATTTCTTTCCACTGTTCTGGTCTCAAGACTAGAGAGGATTAAGTCTATTTTACCAGACAGTGCCAACTCACAGTCCAAGAAAACAACTCATAGAAAAACTAATTTTTAATTCCACTGCAGGAAGATTCCAAAGTTAGAACTCAGGTTCCTTCAGTAGGATAATACAGTTCATCTTGCTTGAGGGCAGAGCCTATATCTTGGATCTTGCGGTGGAAAGGAATTGCTTCGTGCATCTCCTTTGCTGCCCATTCAAAATAGACCTGAGTCAAATTTGCATGAGGATTGATTTCAAGAAATAAATGTTGCCCCCCCCCAATAAACGTAACTTCTCTGTGCTTTGAGGTAGATCCTACCCCTATCCTACCACTCCAATGAGCAAAGCTTGGAGCTTTCCTCCAGCTTGAGTGGCTCTTCTGTTGGAGGCAGAACCACTTAAGTTGAAGAAGACTCCTTAGGTTGTAGGATCCACCCTAATATCTATAGTGTACCTGTCTTAGCCATTCCAGGGGAGGCTACTGAAGATATCAGGTGGCTCCATCTGAATTCCATGATCTCCAGAGGATCCAAGAGAGTACAGGCTCCATGACTGTTTTAACAACCGACCATTAAGAATTAAGATTGCCGGGAAAAACATCAAAAACCTCAGTCTGTAGGGATGCCAGCCTCCAAGTAGCACCTGGGGATCCCCTGGAATTACAGCTCATCTCCAGATTATAGAGATCAGTTCCCCTGGAGAAAATTGATCCTTTGGATGGTGGACTCTATGACATTGTACCCCATTGAGGTCCCTGTCATTCTCAGGCTCCATCCCCAGGAGTTTCCCAACCCAAGATCTGGCAATCCTACCCCTCCATCCCCCTCTGGTGGCAAGGGGGACCGTGGCAACCCTGCCAGCCTGCAAACATTTTGCTAACTATGACAAAGGAACTTGGTCTCTCTGTTGTTATACTGCCCACCCCTCCCCAAGGAGTTAATTTTTTTTTAATTATTTGGAAGGCCTACCCAACTTTTCTGCCCAATGCAGACCTGAAGTGTCTTACAACATTGTTCTTCTCTCCTTCATTTTCATCCTCACAAAAACCTTGTGAGGGAGCTTTGGTGCAAGTGAGTAACTAGCCCAAGGACACACAGCGAGCTTCCACAGCAGACTGGGGATTCCAGCCTAGAGTCCTTTGTGCACTAGACCTTAAATCCTGGTTCAACCCTGTCCCCAAACTTACGTTCAACACTACACTTGAGTTCACCCCTGTAATTATCTTGGGGGCATTTTTTACATTCTACACTACATGCGAGTTCACCCCTGTAATTACCTTGGGGTATTTTTTACATTCTACACTACACGCGAGTTCACCCCTGTAATTATTTTGGGGGTATTTTTTACATTCTATACTACACGCGAGTTCACCCCTGTAATTATCTTGGGGGTATTTTTTACATTCTATACTACACGCGAGTTCACCCCTGTAATTATCTCAGGGGTATTTTTTACATTCTACACTACACGCGAGTTCACCCCTGTAATTATTTTGGGGGTATTTTTTACATTCTATACTACACGCGAGTTCACCCCTGTAATTATCTTGGGGGTATTTTTTACATTCTACACTACACGCGAGTTCACCCCTGTAATTAGCTCAGGGGTATTTTTTACATTCTATACTACACGCGAGTTCACCCCTGTAATTATCTTGGGGGCATTTTTACATTCTATACTACACATGAGTTCACCCCTGTAATTATCTCAGGGTATTTTTTTTGTTTCCACATTAAATTGAGGTCAACCCGGTTTTGCCCCACACTTGTCCCAGGATAAACGGGTGCTGTTATAACCAGGGATAAACGCAAGGTATTGTGTCGTGAGTCAAACTCTGATAGAACCAAGGATGAGATCCAAGTGCGGAAAGGACCTAGGTCTCTCAGATCTTCGTCTGACACCTGAAACACTGCCCCACACTTGGAAGACACATGTGGTCCTCTCCTCCTCCTATTTCTATCCACCCAGCCACCTAGTGCTTGTACCTGCATAGCATCCCCGGGGTTGAGTGCACGGGCCACGTTCAAATGTGACAAAGAGACCGAATCCTGGAACTGTCTTTTTATGTTTACGGAGGCCAAGCGGAAGAGCTTTCAGCAGATTGCAAAGTGGAACGTCTGTCGTGTCGACGCTTAGGTGAGCCAACGGCTCGAAGCAGCTGGATTAATAAGGGCTGTTCGGCCCAATGTTAATTTGCTTCACTTGAAATTTCGCAAGGTTTTTTAAACATGCAGATACAGTCCGCTTGGGTGACAGCTGAATAACTCACATATTTATCAGCCCCACGTATTTAACTCTGCTTTTCTTTAAAACAATGTCATCTTCTTCCCCCAGTCTGCTGAAATCATATTGTCCCTGCAAGCAGGATAAAAATTGATCTCATTTGTTTGTGTGCAAGCAGCTGAATCAAAGTCCATTTGTGTATCTGTTCTAATAAAGCCGAGATATTCAATTCCATTACAGATAAGCACAGTGGCAATCTTCTTCATTTCATTACCAGGGATGTGAATAGAGAAAAGACTCTGAGAAGCTGTTGTTTCATCAAGCCTGCAGAAGGTTTGTTAAAGACACGTGGCATTCTCTAAAGGGCTCGAGGAACTGGTCCGGGGAAATCACTGAGATTTCTAGCAAATACATCCCTCACTCTCCAAATTGATACAATTAATTATGGGATACACGTACACACAAAAAGAGGAAAGTAAAACTTATAATCCTCCAGACTCTGCTGCCCAAAGGAAGAAGGATTGGATTTATACCCTGCCCCTCACTACCCAAAAGAATCTGAGAGTGGCTTACAATCTCCTTTCCCTTCCCCTCTCCCCAACAGACACCCTGTGAGGTAGGTGGGGCTGAGAGAGCTCTTTTGAGAACGGCTCGTGAGAGAACAGCTCTGAGAGAACTTGTGACTGACCCAAGGTCACACACCAGCAGCTGCATGTGGAGGAGTAGAGAATCAAATCCGGTTCTCTAACATTAGAGTCCACACTCCTAACCACTACACCAATCTGGCTCTCATAGTTTCCTAATTTCAGTTCTGGATATCTGCAGTCCCCGGCTGGATTCATACATGTATTTATTCCATTGGGTTTCTTCGTATTTGAGTACCTGGGTCGGGTTCAGACATGCTCATGAGTGCAAACAAAGTTGTTGGCCATTGTTTGAATGGGGATGAAGATTAAGATGAACCACTGAACTTCTAGTTCTTAAGTTCTTGGGTTCTTAAGTGATAACTTGAGAGTGGGAATGGCCCATCATAGATGTGGGCAGAATTATATTTCAGATTGTCTCAGGCACAATGCATTTTCAATGGTGTTGAGTTCAAATATTGAGCTGTGGGAACATATCATATGTACACTAAAGAAGCATTCAGAAACCAAGTGATGCTTTTCCATGTGTGAACCAAGCCTTGAAGACTAGCAGTTGAATGTTTAGATAATTTTCACTGAAAAACAATATTGGAGTTTGGCATTGGGTCCACCGTGCCTTATTACTCTTGGGAAGAATCATTCTCTTTGCAAAAGGGCACCTTCAGATTCAACCCCACTGCCTGAGGAACAATGAAACTTATTTCTATGCAGGGTTGCCTTCACTGCCTCAGCAAATGCCAGGAGAGTTTGAGGAAGTTGCCTGCTGAGGGTGGAGTTTGGAGAGGATGTGACATCACTTCCAGGTGATGCTCTAGGAATTTCCCTTAATCTTTACTGTAAGGCCACTTAAGACATGGGAAAATGCCTACAGTATTACTATGGTAGCCATTTTCCAGCCATTTTTATTCCTGCCCTGTAATTTCTTGCAGGTAGGGGGCTTAGGGCTTAAGGCAGGAGTTCCCTGTCACAGGTGGGCAAATGGCATGCCTGTAATTTATGATGTACTATTTATGATGGTCCATATACACATGGAAGTTTATTTGGATTTTATATATTTAAAACATTTCTGTGTTGCCTTTCTACCCAACCAGGGTCCCCAATAGGATTGTCACTTAATTTACAGCTCAGCACAGGTACAAGATTTACATAAACTGCGTAGTTATCTGATTGCAGGAGCCCTCAAAACCGTGCATATGAGCTGTTGTTCCCAACAGAATGGCAGCAGTTCCCTCTAAGCTGAGTTAGTGTGAGGTAGCTCACAGTTTTTTAGCCTCCGGCTGACACATTTTTGTCTTTGCTCAGGAAGGACGGCTCCAGAGCAAACTAATTCATGCAGCAGCCGAATCGCTCACCCACAACTTTAATGCCGGGAGCTTGCAAAGGAGAATTTTTGCTCACAAGACTCCATGGCTTAGAGGGAGCATGGCCTGGCAGTCATTTATATCCTTGAGAACTCTCCAAAAGAATACCGAAGGGTAGTTGTATGACTGAATTATGTACTTTGTGACTTATTTGACTAAAAAAAAAATCTGCCAATTGGAGCAGAGATGCAGCAAGAAGTGGCAAGAAGAGGGCAAGTACCAGGGTTTGGAGGGCCCTGGACAGAGAATGCCCAGAGGCCCCCTCTCCTCCTCTGACCACCACCAGGATCCCTACTTGTGCCATACTTCCAGCACATGCATCTCCACCTGCCCGTGTCCTTCCTTTCCATACTCATCTGTGAGCCTTCCCAATGAGCATACATCCTTTCCCCAATGGAACATCATCACTGTGACCCCCTGGGAGTGCCACCTTTGTACACCACCTGCATGTCCTTCCCTGGTAGCATGTGGTTGGAGTGCTCTGTGGCTGTGGGCCCTGCCAGAAATTCTCAGCCCCAGTAGCTGCCCCAACTCAGGGTATGCTGATGTCGGCCCTGGGCAAGAGTAGAACTCAATTGGACTGCGGGAGAACCCACCCTTCACTCGGAGTCTCAGAGCGGCTTACAAACTCCTTTTCCTTCCCCTCCCCACAACAGACACCCTGTGAGGCAGGTGGAGCTGAGAGAGCTCTTTTGAGAACTGTCCTTGAGAGAACAGCTTTGACAGGACTGTGGCTTGCCCATGGTCATCCAGCAGCTGCAAGTGGAGGTGTGGGGAATCAAACCTGGTTCTCCCAGATGAGAGTCTGCACACTTAACCACTACACTACATTTGAGCATCCCTAGTAATGGTTAGTATATCAGATTATCTGTGAGCAGGAACAACTGAGTTCAAATCCCCTGAAGCTTACTGAGCGGCCTTACACCCCAGCCTGACTTACTCCACAGGGTTGTTGCAATTATAACAAAAAAGGAGAAACATTTGTTGCCTCGAGTTTCTTGGGGACAAGGCTAGAATAATAAATGGGAGAGAAAGGTCCACAAACAGGAAGCAGTGGCCGATTTGCCTCTGATCATACCCTTTACCTTGAAAATTCATGCGTATTTGCCATGCTTATTTTCCCTGAGCGAGAAGGTGATGATTTGGCCATTGGCCTTACGCCGCCGAGACCAGGAGGCCATTTCTGATGTCACATTTGCCTCCTCTGGAGTGCCTCGGAAATGCTTTTTTTGGGGAAAAAAATAAAGATCACGTAATTACGACTTGCCAGGTGTTTCAGAGGCTGCTGTTCAACAAAGTGTGAAAAACACAAGGCTTGTAATTTGCTCTTTCAGAAGGAGCAAGAACAGACTCGAAGCGCCACTTAATAGAAATGCAAACAAAATGGCACAGAATTATCAAGCGCCATGCAGGAGGCGAGACCCGGGGGCCGCGGAGAGGGAAGGAAGGGTCGCTTGTCGTCAGGAGAAAAGAGCTGCAGTGTGTGTGTGTGTGTGCGTTTTTTATCCATATCGAGGTGCCTGCATAAATATATTCCCAGGATTGTTTACCAGGAGCACGCCTTGACCGAAGCAGGGAGTTTAAATCTGCATAGCTTAGGTATGTATCGCCAATCGCAGTCGTGAGCACAGAATGCTGGTGAGCTGAATGGAGAACATCACCATCGTTTAATGCTTGATGGGATTTTGGTGCACGTGTGGACCACGCTGTCGTCAGGGCAGAGCCCACAGTGTTGCATCGTGAGCCCCTTCCCATTTTGGCCTCGCTCATTAAGGGTCTATCTCCTGGAAAGGTTAATAAAATAATAATAGGACTGGATCCTGCCAGGATTTTCACAGCACATGGAGGGGGCCAGTTTTTGTCCATCCTCCGTGCTGAGTACTCTGACCTCTGATCCCCCCCCGAAGCTATTCCTGGGGGTCCCCTGACTTCCAGGAGCAGCATTTCAGGGTTCTGTTAGGGCTTTCGTGGGAGGAGAAAATCAGCAAAGATTGACACACACACACACCCCTTGCACCCATAGAAATCTAGGCAGGATCCAACCCGTAGAACGGGAATATAGAGAGAACAAAAATACTATTATGGGACAAAGAAAGGGGGGGGAATGGGGAAAGTTGTTTTAATGGTTATTTATAATTAAAGCTTTACAGCACTGGGAATTTTTAAAATAAAATACATATTCTACTCTATTAAATAATGATAAAATACACAGCTGATAAACAAGAGCTATACATCAGAAACTGGCAAGTCTATTCATTTCCTCTTTCATGGAGTATCTCGTTCTTAAAAGGAACTGATTCCTACTGGGGGAAAAACCCTCTGAAATGCAGACTATCAACAAAGTCAATATGAAAAAAAAGATCAGCAAACAGAATATAATTTTATCTTTAAATAATTGAATACATGCATTTCAGACTGCCACTGTTTCAATCAAAATGCTAATATTTGCAAGGGAAAGCTCTGATTAAAGCATATATGCCAGTATATTGCAAACGGATGTCAATTATCACAGTACATTTTTATCTTCCCTTTTTATCCTCAGTGAAATTTTACCAGATGCCCAACTTTAATCATATATAAGGGAGGAAAAATTGCTTACCAGTGATTTGGAGACACAGGTGAGCGTGGAGGCTGTCAAGGTTGTGAAAGACACTGAAATACTCAAGATGACAACCTTCAAAGTGAAGGATGAAGAGCGCCAAAAGGATCTTTACAACATGGCCAATGAAGATATGTTCGATGACGTGCTCTGCCACAAGGTCACCTGACCATAGTTTGGCTTAGGGTTCCCATTTGGCCCACTTATGGAAGGAGACCTCCAACCAATTGTATCCCTTGCCTGCCAATGCCCAGCTGATTGGGGGCCAAGGGGGTATGCACACTTCTGGGGTGAAAAATTAAAAAGAAAAATAAGGCCTTGTCTCCCTACAGGGAGTTCTGACCATAGAGTTCCGAACGATCCCTAGAGCTACCCAGAAGTGATGAGAGCAGCTCTAGCAATTGCCAGAAATTTCATGGTCAGATAACCACTGCTAGAGCTACCCTTGCCACTTCCCGGTAGCTCTGGAAATCACCAGGAACTCTGTGGTCAGAACCTCCGGCAAGTAGCCAAGGCCTTATTTTTCTTCGTAATTTTTCTCCGGGGACTCTGTCCCCCAACACAAGCCTTCAGACAGTCACCAGGAGCCCAAGTTTGGCTTGATCACCATCTGAAAATACAGGTGGCAAATGATTATGATGCTTCTCAAATTGTGGGCTGGACCCCAAAGTGGGTTGTGATTTTCTCATGGGCTGCATCATGAGGTCAATAGGGCGCAGGAAGAACAGTGTGAGTCGGAAGAGGAGGCTTTGGCCCTTCCTTGGCGTACTACACCAAATCTCTTGGAAATACAGCCTGTTGTTCAGTCGTGCTCTATATTTAGAAATGCTAAACAGGAAAAGTAAAATACAAACTTGTGATGTAAAATCTCAGCATTTCATGTCGGGGAGGGGTGAAGTAGGACGTGGGTCCTAAAAAGTCCGGCAGATGGTTACCACTTCAGAAACTACCACCAGTAGCACAAGATCTAATGATGTGTGGTTCCTACTCAGGTGGCTTTAAAGAAAGGAAGGAACCAACTTTATGGATGGTAGCCTCTCAACAGCTATCAGCCACAGTAGCAACCATGTGTTTCCTTGTCCGGAAGCTGGATCACTCCAAATATTTGCGAAAAGGACTAAAGATCTCTTCCGTTGTTTATCTCCAGCATGAGCTCCATCTTCTGGCTTGATTTTGCCATCTCCCTTGGAATTTGTCATTCTGTGGTCTTCTTAAAAGTCGCTGATAATGTCCCGGCAAGCTGCCCTCAGATTACCTGTCTCAGCACAACCCCCAGTGTATTTTGAATCAGTTTGGAAAACTTCGAGTCTAGCATCATTTAAAGCACACAGAGATCCCCCAGTGTTCAGAAGTTAAGGATTTTTTGTTTTGTTTTGCCTTTCCACCTTCCCACTGTAAATTTGCCAGGAGACAAGTCGAGCTAGGAGTTTCTCTAACTCTTAATTTCCACATCACTTAGAATTAGACCTGCAAAAAATTAAGGTTGCCATACCTTGATTTTCATTTCTTTGCTTTCCCTTGATCACTTGAATTTCATGCGATATTCTGAGAAGCTTTTTTTTCCTGCTCCCTCCTTAATTGTATCTTGGCTTCTAATCCAAGTCAAGGAACTGGAAAGAATGCGAAATGTTCAGTCACTGGAACAGTTGTGGTCCCCATCTGTACAATATGTGCAGTACATTTCTGGCACCATAATTCTACTTTTGAAACTTCCAAGAGTTTGTTTTCCTCACATAATTGTGGTTTCAACAGATGAAGACAGGGAAGTCCAGTTCAAGACAGTGGCTCTGAGCAGTGAAGAAGAGTTGGTTTTATACCCCACACTTCACTACCTGAAGGCGTCTCAGAGCGGCTTACAATCACCTTCCCTTCCTCTCCCCACGACAGACACCTTGTGAGGTGGATGGGGCTGAAAGAGTTCTGAGGGAACTGTGACTGACCCAAGGTCACCCAGCTAGCTGGCTTCATGTGGAGGAGTGGGGAATCAACTCCGGTTCTTCAGATTAGAGTCCACCACTCTTAACCACTTACACCAAGCTGGCTCTCAGTTCACATCTGAGGGGGATTAAAGCAAGTTTCCAGTGTCTGCACTATACCCTCTGTTAGGGTCCAGCTGGGATTATGGGAAGCCATACCTGAATACTGGCATGGAGTGTGTGGAGGAGATGGAAGCAGCACAGAATGGGGCTGATGTTTCATAGGCCTACCCTTATATTTAAGCCAAGGATTGGCTGCTCTGTGGTTGAAAAATCCGTACAATGGGGAGAGCCGTGGCTACCATTTCGGGTCCCACAAACCCTGGAAAACAAGTTGGTAGAAAAGTTGAATTTATTAGAAAAAAATATTAGGCGGTGGGATTGACAGCATTGTCTGCAGATTTGCAGGCACTGTGAAAAAACAGGGTTGGGTGGCATTTTGGGTTGCCCAGGGCTGTGGCAGTAGTATTGGTCACACCTGCCATGAGGAGCAGGGAGTGATGGGATGGGGTGAGGGAACAGAGCCAGATGTACTGGGGAGGGTGAAGGAGGATTTCCCCTGCCCATGCATCTTTTGGGTTGGACTCCTCACTTGTTCCCTTTGATGCCTGAGGAAAGCCAGGGCCAGAGCATGCTTTCTCAGTTTTCGTTACAGAGTTGTGATGTTTCCACAGTCCCCTCACACTTCCATTCCATGATTCAATGCCATTAGCTGTGAAAAAATAAAGCCCCGTTTATTTCTAAAAATATATATTGATGGATCAATATCATGGTAACTGTTGTGTACTGAACTATCCATGTGCGAGGGTAGGTCCACACGTGGTTGAGCGAAGAGCCTGAGCTTTGCACAGACAGACAATAGATCAGGTCCTAGTGCGCTCCAATCAGAAGGCTAGGATCCAAGACTAGACCTATGAAAGGCTGATACTGTAAATAGACCTATCACAGGTCTTAGGGTGTGTTTGGGTGTGGTTTGCCTTGGGGTTATAAACTGTGAGTTGTCTTGTTCCCGAATAAAATATGAGCTGATTCACTACTTCATGCATCGGACCCAGTATATTATAGAAATGGTCTTGTGACTGGTCCCTTCCAGGTTTCCCAGACCCCAATGAAGTGTTCAGGTGGGGCTCAGTAGAAGAGTATCTGCTTTTTATGCAGAAGATCCTGTTCTCCATCCCTGGTATCTCCAGCTGAAAAATATCAGGCAATATGAGAGACTTTGACTAGAGACTTCAAAGAGATGCTTCCAGTCAGAGTAGACCAGGGGTGTCAAACATAAGGCCTGGGGGTCAGAACTAGCATGCCCAGGACTCTTATGCGGCCCATGGGCCACTAGTGCATGGGAGGGAACAGGAGACTGCTTGGGTGGGGGAGTGGGCAGAGCCACTCCTATTGTGGCTTCAGCATGGCGGAACAACCTTGTCAGTGAAAAAATAGAAACAACAGTCGGTATAAAGTACTCAAACACTATTAAACTGTGGTTTTGCTTTTACAACAAAAATATTTATAACAAAAATTACTCAAAGAACTCATCAAAAGTTACAGAAAATCAATATAAATCAACACTGTCCAAATATTTTCCAAAGAGTACGGAAAATCAATAAGTAACAACACTGTCCAAATATTTTCCAAAAGATTAACGAAGCTTCCGGATTACATCTCTTCGTTTCCAAACTTCATCAGAAGTAAAATTGATGCAAACAGTGTTCAACAGGACATCAATGGTATGTTGTCTTATTCAATTAACAAAGTTTACCAGGAGTAGTCAACTTCCACTGAAAAATCAGAAGAGTACAGTAGTTCAGTCTTCAGCAATCTGTAGCCTTTGGCACCAAAGACTGAAGCCACTTTAATCTTTTGTACTCTTCTGATTTTTCAGTGGAAGTTGACTACTCCTGGTAAACTTTGTTAATTGAATAAGACAACATACCATTGATGTTCTGTTGAACACTGTTTGCATCAATTTTACTTCTGATGAAGTTTGGAAACGAAGAGATGTAATCCGGAAGCTTCGTTAATCTTTTGGAAAATATTTGGACAGTGTTGTTACTTATTGATTTTCTGTACTCTTTTGGAAAATATTTGGACAGTGTTGATTTATATTGATTTTCTGTAACTTTTGATGAGTTCTTTGAGTAATTTTTGTTATAAATATTTTTGTTGTAAAAGCAAAACCACAGTTTAATAGTGTTTGAGTACTTTATACTGACTGTTGTTTCTATTTTTTCACTGTACTGTTCAGCCGGTGGTCTCTTCATACACTAGTGTTTTTTTGGAACAACCTTGTCTGCAGCAGTAGGCAAGCAGCATGGGAGCGTCTGCCCAGTGCTGCACCACTGGCTCTCCAGTCTGCACGTATGGGTTTTCCTTTGCAATGGGGCCTTGCAGTGAAGAAACATGAACTCAGAGCTTTTCAGCTGCTGTCCTTTATACAGTTTATATCTCAGGTATCTGGCATTACATTACACATGGCCCGGCCCAACAAAGTGAAATTTATGTCAGGCCCTCATTACAAATGAGTTCGACACCTCTGGAGTAGACAGTACTGGCCTTGATAGACCAGTGGTCTGACTCGGTAGAAGACAGGTCCAAGTGCATCCATTTTCTCCTCCATAAGAAGTGGGTTGAGCATATATAATCCTTAGAACAGCCCCAGCCAGCAAGCAGTGTGTTCCTGCTTTCGTGCATGATGTCTATAATACCTTCTGTCTACTACATCATTGCTGGCTGAGGAGACATATGAAATTATGAGGTAACCTAGAATGTTCATAGAGAGACAATGTGGCGTAGCGGCTAGATTGTTGAAGTGAATATGGGGAGCAGGTGCAGCTCAGTGGCAAAACATCTGTTTGGCATGTATAGAAGGTCCCAGGTTCAATCCCTGGCATCTCCAGCTAAAGGATCTGGCAGCAGGTGTTGTGAAAGATCTCTGCTCAGAAGCCTAGGGAGACACTGCCAGTCTGGGTAGACAATACTGACTTTGATGGATTGATGATCTGATTCAATACAGAGCAGCTTTATGTGTTTATGGAACCCAAGTTCAGGTTCTAACGCTTCATGTGTTTATGGCTGCGATCACATGAGCCTTCAGATCCGACATAGGTACAAATGTCTGACGGATCTAAAGGGTGTGATCAGACAGCAACATCTGGGAAGCATCTCGCAGTCATTGGCAACGCATGCTGCTCTGCTATGGAAGCAGAGTTAAAAGACACCAGGGAAAGTCTGATAGTAAATGGGTTCTGATGGGCCATGGATTAACTTTCCCCTGTCTGATTCCACAAGCACACTCTCATGCCCTTGGGATGTCTAATCAAGCCATCCCAGTTTGGTACCATTCCCCCCTCCTTCGCAGTATACACATCATCGCATACTCCGTAGGGGGCCCTCTGTGCAGAGGTGTGATTCCTCATTTATGCACATGGGAAACAAACGGCCAAAAACCCCCTGACTCACCCGCAGTTGCATCTGAGCACACAGTGACGGGCTGCACTCACAGCTACAAGGGATGTGTGATCTCACAACTGTGTGTCGAATTCCTCCAGAGGAGATAACCTCACTTCCCCTCCGCGCCAACTGGCACATGTGACTGCAGCCTATGTGACCTAAATTCAGGTTCTAACTCTTATCCATGAATTTCTCTAAGTTACCTTAAGCTGGCTGCTCTCCCCTAACCTCCATGGGCAGTTGTGGGGCATAAGTGGAGGAAGACAGACACATATATACTCTGCCTGAAATCCTTGGCGGTGGAACAGGATAAAGAAATGTGATCAAAAATAGAACTGAATATCCTATTTTATGCAAACGTTTCTCTCCAGGCTCCATTTTTATGTGTACAAAAGCCAACACTATAATTAATTGTGGAATGGTGATAACATTTTTTATGATGATCGTATTATTTGTATAAGCTGGCAGGCCAATGACCTTATCATTGGCTAAAATGGGACACCGTTCCCTGCAAGCATCTCTAATGAATAAGCAGAAACTCTAAAAGCCACAGTGTTTCTGCTGGTTTAAGGCTTTCACCTCACCGCCGAATCTCGAGCCTGTTCATTTCCCACCACTACGCCTTGTTGAACAAAATTATGATGGCCCTTGTGTCGGCGGCAGAGCTCCTGCTGAGTCTGCAGGCATCTCCGTGTTGACACAAACCATCGTTTTTATTTTTATTTTTTTCCCTGACTTGCTAAAACAAAAAAGATCAGGATAGGTCAAGAGCTTTCAATCGGAACTGTTGAAAGTACATAAAGGACAGATTGTCACATTAAGTCCATACAAGGCAAGGGGTTTTTTTTTCTCAATTATTTCTACAGAGGGGACTGTCTGAACTGCCTTAGTGGTGATGTTCCCTCTAAGCTGTGGAGTGTTGTGAGCAAGCACAGCCTGCTCTGAGGACAGTGGCCTCATGGAGGAAAAATATTATGTTGACAGGCTGAGCAAGAGATCCTGGAAGGGGCTGAGCTGTTGTCCAAGGGGGGGGGTCCAACCCACCCAGAAGGGGAGCTGCCTCCCTGCACCCTCGGAGGCTGACTCATCGGCATGGAGCATCTCCAAGCCCAAGGTGGTGGCTGGGGTGTCATTGTCAGAGCTGAGGCTCTCTATGGACAGACACAGGCCTTTGGCTTCCCAGTCTCAGAGCTTGCACTTCCTTTTGGAGCCGATGAGAGCCTTGATGAGAGCTGAAGGCCACTGCAGAGCACCAGCACTCGCTCATCTTCAATGCCTCAATGCCAGCGCAGCCCACCCGTGTGCCTGGGGCCCCGCAGCTGAGATGAGCCTCAATGGCAGCCCAGGTATTCTGACATGGAGACACAGATGTAGCCCAGCCCAGCCCACAGAACATCACCCTGCACTGATTTTTAAAATGTTTGCACTAAGGGCTAAAAATTTGTGCACCAGGGCACGTTAGCATACTTTAGTGGGAACACTGCTTAGTGGTAGCCATTCCAGGAAACTAAGGGTCCCATTCCTCCTCTGCAGGGTCTTGAAAGTGACCAGAAGTGACATAGGGTAGCTCTAGGAATTGCCAGAAACTTTATGGTGAAACCACTGGGTTTCCAGAGATTCCTAGAGCTACCGGTGTCCCTTTCAGATTTTTACTAGAAGTGATGTGACACCACAGCTGGCATGCCCCCCCATATCCCAACCCATATTCCTCCCGCTGGTTGCCAGCCAACCCTACTTGAAGTAACTGGAGCACACACCCTCAAAGCAAGACTTCCACAGTTAAGAGTTACAGCCACATTCTCTTGTCAGAGTGGGGGCCTGAAGAGAGGGGCTAGAACTGGGACCTGGAATTAGCATTCTGCTCCAAAACCCTACCAAGAGCAGAAGGCCTTTTTGACTTGCTTATAGGGATCCCTGTGCCTTGCTCATAGGCACACGCCTGTGATATCACGTTGTTAGCTAAGAACCTTTATGACAGTGTTAAAAGGATGACAGAATCACTTACCATATATTTTTGAGGCAAAGGGAGAAAGGGAATTGATAATACTCGTCCTTCTTTTCCAAGTTTATTCCCAGGCCCTGGAGTTCTGACTGCTCTGGTACTGTTTACTAAGTGGGCCTCTGTCGTTTAATTTTCAGATTTAGACAGAGGGCTGCGTGTAATCAGCTTACTGCAGTACTGAGTTGCTTCAGTGCATTCACATCTGTCATGCTAAAGCTATGCCGAGCCTTAGAGGGCAGGGAGAACCCTCCGCTTGGTGCTTTCCCCTCGTTGCCCACCCTCGTCATCAGTTCAGTTAAGTTCAGTTCAGTTTGTTTATATCTCCCCCCTTTACGGTTTATGCCGGCTGCCTCTTTAAGACAAGTCCTTGTTGCTGTCTCCTGAGATTTGGAGCCAGCCCATTCTAGTTCCTCCTCACCTTCAGGAGCTCGGAAAGGCTATGGTGATCCTCAATTGCGTGTGCCTTCTTCAGGGCCGCTCCCAACTTGTTCCCCTGGGCCAGACCTCAGAGGCCGTGTTCCAGGGCAGGGCCTTCAGATAAGTTTTCCCCATCCTGTCCTTGGGAAGCATGTCTTCCTTGTTGCTGTTACCCTCCATCCTCTTCCCCACTGGTCCCATATCTTTATCAGCTTCTGGCTTGGAGAAGGGAAGTCCACCCTGCCTGGGGCATCTCAGACTTCCCTCCATTCCAGCTGTGTTTAAACTTGGTTGGGCCATTAGTGGTGAACAGCTGATGTGTGGCCTCCACAATCCCCCTCCATAACAACATCTTTCCCACATTCCTAATGTGCAGGTGATGTGGCCCCCACAGTCCCCCTCCATAACAGCATCTTCCCCACAGTGCGGATGTGCACATTGATGGCGGCTGCGCAAAGCAATCTCGACACATGCGTGTGCATGACTGCACCAAGCATCTTTCTATGTAGTGTTTTGCCGAGCTACGTGTATGCTTTCGGACACCGACGAAGCACCACGTGAACAGAATCCTGGAGCAATCGTATCTACATCCCTTTTCGAGAGTGCTTTTGAAATGGACACCGCGAATCCATAATGTGGAGGGGAGATGAAAACAATGAGGAGGATGTGAAAACTGGGGCCATTCTATTCCAGAATGAATGCTAAAAAAGCTCCTGGTTCAAACCAGAGTTCTGGACAAGTGGAATGAAATGCAGAGGAAATCACATGGCGAAACTCCAGTGGTGGAATGCAGGAATTACCCCTATGAGCTAACCACACAGACCAATCTTTATTTATTTACGGCATTGCTATCCTGACTTTCTTCCAGGCATATGCAGGGATCCAAGAAAGTCTCCTATTCAAACACTGGCTAGACAGGACACAGCTTCATAAAAGTGGACTGCACTGTGTGCTCCAGATGGCCAGTTTGTTCCTAATTCCCTTAAGCATTGTATACATTCGCTCTCTTGGGGCGTTCACCCGCACAGTCACCAAACACACACAGAAGGAAATGGGATTTCACATGCTGGTGACCTCGAGCTTCTATCATGTGCATGCAAGCACATTGGCTCCCCAATGTGCTTCGGTTCCTTACTTTTTTTGCAGCATTCCTGAACATGTAAAGGAACCTCCATATTTATATTTGTATGCCTGTAGGGGATCTCTGGAGACATATGCCTGAATGTATGGACATTGGGGGATCAATGCCCCGGGTTCTAGTACTAGAAGAAAGGCAGGCATTTATCATCCTACTTATACTTTTCAGTCTACCTGTGACAAGCTCCAGGGCGATGCATTTGAACCTGTCTGGATGCACAGTATGGCACTACAAGGTACATGACCAGGGCCCTGAGATCAACAAGGGACCCACTGAGGAGGTAGAAGGAAACTGGAGGCTTGTTGTACTAACCAGGGCTCTTTTTGCAGAAAAAGCCCAGCAGGAACCCATTAGCATAATAGGCAGCACCCAACAGCAGAAACTCATTAGCCTATTAGGCCACACCCCTGACAGCCTAGCTCATTAGCCTATTAGGCCACACCCCCATGTTACCAGAAGTGTGGTCATCCAGCCACACCCATCTTTGCTTCTTATTCTGCTTACCTTGTTTGTTTTCAAAACCCAAGGCTTTTTTTTTGTAGCAGGGACTCCTTTGCATGTTAGGCCACACACCCCTCACGTAGCCAATCCTAATGAGTTTCTGTTGATGGGTGTGGCCTATTATGCTAATGAGTTCCTGCTGGGCGTGGCCAACTCGGGAGCCAGCCGGAACTCCGTTCCTGTGCGTTCCTGCCCAAAAATAGCCCTGGTACTAACACTTACTATGACCAAGTGTATTTTATATGCTAATGTAAATTGTGGGTTCTAATCTCTGTTTGTGGGTAAGAAACTAGTGCTGATCTTGTATTGTCAGCTCAAGGGAATGTGAAGAATAAGGTGGTCTTCAGTGGTGAACGTCCGCATGCTCCATCTAAGCCCACTCACATATTTGTTAGCATCCCTGTCAAACACTTGGATAGGTTTGATGGACATTTGTGGGCATTCAGCAGGATTCTCACAGAATGCACACATGCGGATGTCCAATTTCCTCCTCACCAGTTCATTCATTTGCTACCAGTTCCCTTTCCAAGCAACAAATCTTATCTTTCTGAAGGGGCAGGGAAGATAACCAAATGCAGGTGATAGCTCTAAATAGAAAATAAGCCCCGGCTTGACTTTGCGCCAGGGCTGATGGGTGAATTGTAGCCTTGCCAGTTCCCACCTTTTCCACCTGAATCAGAAGGCCAAGAAAATGAGAACTTCAGTAGACTCTGACAACGTACCACAAGCAGCAGGTGTAGCGATAGGGTTTATAATTTAGAGGCACTCCCTTATATCTGACAGTGTTGGGGAATTGGTAATTTGTAAACTTCCCTTAAAATGACATGGTTTTAGTTTGTTCTAAGACGAAGCTTAGACTGCTGTATAAGTTATTTGAGTTGGTCTTCATGTTAAAGTTGTTGTAAGCCATTCTTCCAGTGCCGGTTCCAGGTTTTGGATGCTTCCAGGCAGACACTATATGGGTCCACCATCATTGTGCTGCCCACCTACCCATGTGCTCTTCCCCCACTGCTTGCCCACATGTCCTTCTAAGAACGTAAGAGAAGCCATGTTGGATCAAGCCAATGGCCCATCTAGTCCAACATTCTGTGTCACACAGTGGCCAACACCCAGGTACCATCAGGAGGTTCACCAATGGGGTCAGGACTCCAGAAGTCCTCCCACTGTTGCCCCCCAAGCACTCCCAAGAATACAGAGCATTATTGCCCCAGACATGGTGTTCCATCTAGACCTTGTGGCTAATAGCCACTGATGGGCCTCTGCTCCATGTTTATCCAGTACCCTCTGGAAGCTGTCTATGCCTGTAGCCACCACCATGTCTTGTGGCAGTGAATCCCACGTGTTAAGTACTCTTTGGGTGAAGAAGTGCTTCCTTTTATCTATTCTAAACCTACAGCTCATCCATTTGGAGTGCTCACGAGTTCTCATATTGTGAGAAAGGGACAAAAGTATTTCTTTCTCCACCTTCTCCATCCCATGCATAATTTTGTAAACCTCTATCATGTCACCCCTCAATCGTCGTTTCTCCAAGCCAAAGAGCCCTAACCTCTTTAACTTGTCTTCATAGGAAAGGTGTTCCACCCCCTTAATCGTTTTAGTTGCTGCCCTTTTCTGCACTTTTCCCAATGCTATAATATATTTTTTGAGGTGTGGTGACCAGAACTGTACACAATATTCCAAATGAGGCCCCAGACCCCCACCATAGATTTATACAGGGGCATGATGATACTGGCTGGGTGCGTTTAGACAGCGTGCTGGAGCGGTTTAAACTGCTCCGGCACGATGCGCTTTTTTTAAACTGGAGAATCGCGCTCAGACTCACCTCCTCCTTCCGAGCGCCCCGCCGTCCTCCTGCAGGTGGGAGGGGTTTCCCCCTCTCCTTTGAGCATGCGCACAGGCAGCCCTCTTCCGAACAGGAAGTTTGGCCGGTGCGAAGAAGAGCGAGCTCAACAGGTCCCTTTAAAGTTTAAAGGAAGAGTCCTTTTAAAAATGGCCTCCCCGAGATCCCGGACTCCTCTAAATGCCTAAACTAGGCACCAGTAAACCTTTTCTTTTTTTAACCTAAGTGCGGAGCTCCGCTCAAGCGCACACCGGTAAGGGGGAAAAAAAATGGAGGACTAAAACCGGAAGCTGGAGGCAGCTTCCCAGAGGGGAGGGGGTTGAAGCACCCGCCCGGAAGTGGCTGGATGGAGCGATCAGACAGGGAAAAGTGCGGCTTGAAACGGAGAATCATGGAAAACACCACTTGGGTAAGTGGTGCCAAAATACTCCGTTTCAAAGGGGGTTTGCTCCAGAAAGCGACGGCTGGGGACGGTGGGCAGATGTTGGGCGTGTGAGCGCGCAGGGAAAAGCCGTTTCTGAGCCGTGCTGAAAACGGCTCAAACGGCGCGTCTGAACGCACCCGCTGGTTTGTTTTCAGTCCCCTGCCTAATAATCCCCCAGCAAAGCGTTGGCCTTTTTTAAATTGCAGTTGCAAACTGAGTCGACATCTTCAGTGAGTTATCTACCACAACTTCAAGATCTCTCTCCTGGTCGGTTACCGCCAATTCAGACCCCATCAACGTGTATTTATAGTTGAGATTTTTGGCTGCATTGTGCATTACTTTGCACTTGCCCACGTTGAACCTCATTTGCCACATTGACGCCCACTCATCCAGCCTCGACAGATTCCTCCAGAGCGCCTCACAGTCCTCCCTTGTTTTCACCGCCCTGGACAACTCAGTGTCATCTGCACACTTAGCCACTTCACTGTTTGCTCCCAGCTCCAAATCATTAATGAACAAGTTAAAAAGCACAGGACCTCGTACCGAGCCCTGCAGTACCCCACGGCTTACCACCTTCCACTGTGAAAACTACCCATTTAGACTCACTCTCTGTTTCCTGTTAATTAAACAGTTTTTACTCCACAAGGGCATTTGTCGTCTTAAAAGGAAATACTTCTTCACCCAAAGAGTGATTAACACATGGAATTCACTGCCACAGGAGGTGGTGGCAGCTACAAGCATGGACAGTTTCAAGAGGGAATTAGATAAGCATATGGAGCAGAAGTCTATCAGTGGCTATTAGCCACAAGGTATAGATAGGAACTCTCAGTCTGGGGCAGGTGATGCACTCTATTCTTGTTGCTGGAAGGGGCAGCAGTGGGAGGGCTTCTAGTGTCCTGGCCCCACTGCTGGACCTCCTGATGGCACCTGGTATTTTTGGCCACTGTGTGACAAGAGTGTTGGACTAGATGGGCCATTGGCCTGATCCAACATTGGCTTCTCTTATGTTCTTATTCCATGACTGCTGAGTTTACTTAGGAGCCTTTGATGTGGAACTTTATCAAAAGCTTCCTGGAAGTCTAGGTAAACAACATGTCCTGCTTCGTGCACTCCTAGCCGCATGGACACCCTCCCCCAATGGTGCTGGTCAGTGCATGTGGCTGGAAGTGTGCATGGCTGGAGAGCTTTTCCTGGGGAAGAAGAAGTAGGAGGAGGAGTCTCAGAGCGGCTTACAATCTCCTTTCCCTTCTCCTCCGCACAACAGACACCCTGTGAGGTCGATGGGGCTGAAAGAGCTCTGAGAGAACTGCTCACGAGAGAACAGCTCTGAAAGAACTTGTGACTGACCCAAGATCACACCAGCAGCTGCATGTGGAGGAGTGAGGAATCAAACTCGGTTCTCCCAGATTAGAGTCTGCACTCCAAACCACTACACCAAACTGGAGGTGAAGGTAAGCACGGGCAGGCAGCAGCAGCAGTGGACCCACTAGAAACCCTGGGAGATGCCCGTCTTGGGGTACGCTGGTGCTGGCCCTGCATTCCTCAGTCTGGTTTCTGTGAACTCAGAAGCATTACAGCTATCAGCCAGTAGCCTACGTGAAGATGAATTGCCCTGATGGAAATGTACTTTAAAAAAAATGCTCATAAGCCAACCAAACCTTAAACATCAGACAACTTGGCTCTATCAGAAGCAAGGTGACAACTGTCACTTCCTAGGGACATGGTGCCACTACCAAGGCCTACAACAGCTCAGCATGTCGGGCAAACCGGATTTCAGCCTGGATCCTTACAGACAAAGCTTTGTTAGGAACAAGTCTGACACAAGCGGAGCCGGAGGTGCCAAGGTACGACTATGATGAGAGATGCCATTAATTTTTTAAAAAAGAAATGCCTTTATTTCATTCGAGCACCTGCCACCGCTCATGACCTTTGGGGGGGAAATGATATTAATTAACTCTCAGTCTTCAAAAGTGAAAGTTCAAATTGTGTTTGAATGTTCATTACTTTGAGTCTGAGCGGCGAAGGTCAGTGCCTGGAAATGATGGGTTTTAAGTCCTCTCCCGCCCGACACCACGCACAACATTCGCCCGAGCTAAGGAATGTAAAGTACCGGGTAATGATGCCGCCGAGTCAAATGTCACCCCAAACACATAAGAAAGACGGGTTTGCTGGAGACTCTGGCCACTTTAGCTGATGAAAAAATGTCTGACACTTGACCTCATCGGAGTCTTTGGAAATACGGACGTTGTTCTAATACGGGACTCTGGCGGCAATTAGGTTCTTTGGCAGTCTGATCAGGCGGGCCCCATCGCCACAGAGATGAAGGGGAAGATATTTAGATGAAATCCTTCATTAGGGAATGCTCTCGCTTCTTGAGACCCCTCCCCGCTCCCCCAGTGGTCATTTCTAATACAGTAGGGTTGACCATAATAAATGATTCATGACCAGCCACTTCAAAATCTCTCTCCCAAACTTACGAGGTGCACAGACACCGGTATTAAATTATGCAGCTCGGGTGAATCGAACGTCACCGGATGAACCTCTGCCGTTAAATCTCAAATAAGTACCGATGGAAATGGGGATGTCGGCGTGCCAAGGAATGTGCTATTATACATCCTGGTTGTTCTTGGCCCTTGGATGTGCTTGAAGCCGTTTGGAGCTCAATTCGGTTGTTTATGTTTAATTGATGAGAAGTAACGAAACTTCCTTGGGAATTCGTGACATCTGGATATTAGCAAATGTATTTATCCGTATGTCCGGAGGCCAGCCGCTGACGACACCCTGGATAACATTCCCCTGCCAAGAGGTGCTAGGCTGACAGCGGGTCCCAAAGTCTGAAAACAGAACAGAACTGGAGCCCAGCAAATGCCGGTCCCCACAAGTGCCAGGAAACAGGACTCGCCTTCGGGTTTGGCTGACGCTGGGTCAGGAAGACAACCTGGAGGGAAGCATTAAAAGGGATGCTGCTGTCACTCCAGCAATGGCGAGGTCTTGTCAGCTGAAGCTAGGGATCTGGCAGGAAGAAGATAGCAGCTTGGTAGCAGGGAAGGAGGACCTCCAAAAGAGATAAGAAAGCATTTATGGCACAGCAGGGCCAGGGGGACGAGGACTCCTCCTGGGTTCTCTGAGACCCCAGGCTGAGAGAGCATAGAGATGAGGAGACAGAGGGGACCAACACCCCCTCCAGTCTGAAGACAATCCCAGAGTAGGTGGGAGCACCCAAATCAGGGTCATCTGGGAATCATAAGAGGAACTTTGAGTAGCCCAGGAAGGTGTGTAGTCCACAGTATAGGCAGGCATGGTTTTAGAGAGCCAGTGTGGTATCGTGATTAAAAGCTAGGGATGCCAGCCTCCAGGTGGGACCTGGAGATCCCCTGGAATTACAGCTCATTGTCAGACCACAGAGAGTAGTTCCCCTGGAGAAAACAGATGCTTTGGAGGGTGGATTCTATGGCATTGTGCCCCACTGGGGTCCCTGTCCTCCCCAGGCTCCATCCCCAAATCTCCAGGAGTCTCCCTACCTGGATTTGGCAACACTACCCACCCTCTCCTGCCAGTGGCCGGGGGGGGGACCTGGCAACCCTGTTAAGAGCAGCAGACACTAATCTGGAGAACCGGGTTTGATTCCCCACTCCTCCGCATGAAGCCTGCTGGGCTGACCCTGAACCAGTCACCGTTCTCTCGGAACTCTCCCGGCCCCACCTACCTCACAAGGTGCCTGTTGTGGGGAGAGGAAGGGAAGAGGGTTGCAAGCTGCTTTGAGGCTCCTTAGGGTAGAGGAAAGTGGGGTATAATAACCCACTCTTCTCACAGTATAGCTAGAGATTAGAAGTAAGTGATTCCCCCCCCCCGGTAGAGCTCTTGTGCCTTTAACAGGTGCAGGGAAGGAAGAAATTCAGGAGTGGACGTTCATACAGCGACATACTATTTTTAAGGAGCTCTTCATCTCGGTAATATTATACCACCCTGCTAATGGAGGTGCCTCTCAGAGGTGGTGCACATGCAGAAGGTCCCAAGCTCAGTCCCTGGAATCTCCAGTTGAAAGTTCTTAAGTAGCTGGTGTTGGGGGATGACCTTTCTCTGCCTGAGGCACTGGGTTGCTGCTGCCAATCAGATGAGGTAATGCAGAGCTGGAAGGACCACTAGGTAACTCAGCATAAGGCAACTTTTGTATGTTCAGTTTTCAAGTATGGACTACAGAAGAAGAAGAAGAGAAGAGTTTGGATTTATACCCCGCCCTTCACTGCCCAAAGGCGTCTCAGAGCGGCTTCCAAACTCCCTTCCCTTCCCCTCCCCACAACAGACACCCTGTGAGGTGGGTGGGGCTGAGAGAACTTCTGACAGAAACTGTCCTTGAGAGAACAGCTGTGCCAGAGCTTGTGACTGACCCAAGGTCACATCAGCAGGTGCAAGTGGAGGAGTGGGGAATCAAACCCGGTTCTCCCAGATAAGAGTCCGCACACTTAACCACTACACCAAACTGGCTCTCGGTCCTACTTTTAGTCCAGAGCAGTCTTCTGGTGTGCCATAGGCAGACCGATAGATGGTGGTGGTGGTGGTGGTGATGATGGTGGTGATGATGATGGCATAGGCTTGCCATTCCCCTGCTGGGGGCAGGGGGTTTGCCCGCTTTCAGGGACCCCTATCCACCAGTTCAGATCTGGCCAGCGGTGGAACCCCACCCCCAAAGTGCTGCGTTTGCACCAACATGCCCGGCAATATGACGTTACCCAGAGGTGACATCATCGCACAGGGCACGTTATGGGAAGACACTCTATCATGTGGGGAAAAAACTCTATGGTTTTTTCTCGAATGAGAGAGGCCCCGTCCACAATGTGCCTTGTGTGATGACATCACTTCTGGGTGATGTCATTGCGGGGTGCATGCTTTGCACACGTGCCGAAGATATCCCGGACCAGGAGAAGGACCTCCCCCACCGACAGCCAGGTAGAAGAGAAGAAGAAGAAGAGGAAGAGAAGAGATTGGATTTATACCCCACCCTTCACTACCGAAGGGAGCCTCAGAGCAGCTTACAATCTCCTTTCCCTTCCCTCCCCACAACAGACTCCCTGTGAGGTAGGTGGGGCTGAGAGAGCTCTGATGGAAACTGCTCTTTTTCAAGAACAGCTGTGCCATAACCATGGCTTGCCCAAGGTAATCCAGCAGGTGCAAGTGGAGGAGTGGGGAATCAAACCCAGTTCTCCCAGATTAAAGTCCATGCACTTAACCACTACACCAAACTGGTAAGACCTGGCAACCCTATAATGGCAACAGCAACCCTCTTAATGGTTTATGTATGTAGAGGAAATGTATGGATTGCGGGACCCATGTGGACAAAAAGGCACACAGCTCAAGGCTGCAGAAAACACAATCATTGTTGTGGCCCACCCCTCATGGCAAGGGTCCCCAGCCTCTTCGAGCCGGTGGGCACCTTTGGAATTCTGACTCAAGGTGGTGAGCGCGGCCACAAAATGGCTGCCATGGGAGGTTGAGCCAACGTCAAAATTCCAGGGTGGGAGGTTATAGTAACTCTTCAGCATTCCATGCAGAGGCTCTTCTTTAGTGCCTTTTAAAATAAATGTATAATTTAAGAAGAAGAAGAGATTGGATTTATACCCCACCCTTCACTGCCCAAAGGTGTCTCAGAGCGGCTTACACAAACTCTTTTCCCTTCCCCTCCCCACAACAGACACCTTGTGAGGTAGGTGGGGCTGAGAGAACTTCTGACAGAAACTGTCCTTGAGAGAAGAGCTGTGCCAGAGCTTGTGACTGACCCAAGGTCACATCAGCAGGTGCAAGTGGAAGAGTGGGGAATCAAACCCGGTTCTCCCAGATAAGAGTCCGCGCACTTAACCACTACACCAAACTGGCTTGCTTGCTTACACACAGCTTCCTTCCGGTCATGCCATGAAAATCCTTGGGCTGTGGTGGCAGCTGTTGCTGAAGCATTTTTTTAAAAAATCTACACAGCCAATTAGATCTCCAGTGGCAAAATCCCCACCAGGCCCCCATCCACTTTCTCAAAACACTTGGAGAGCACCAGGAAAGGTGTCAGCACTGCAGGCATCATGGTGCCCATGGGCACCATGTTGGAGACACCTGCCTCACAGAATCACCTGCCTAATGAAGTCAGTCCGGCTCCTACTCTCCGGGCATTCTTCATACTGTGCAAAACCAAATTATTAATGAGGGCATTTTCACTCTGGTAATAGAGCTATATCATAATGGAATGGTTCGGGAAGATGCAGTAATAAAGGTCAAGGGACTGCAGAATATACTCCTATGTGTAGTATATGCAGTATCTGCTGCTATATATATAATCCTACAATGTAATTTCTGCATTGTTTAACATGTCAGTACTACTGCGGTGGCTCAAGTGGTTAAGACGCTGAACTGCAGGCTGTGGAAGGTCAGTAGTTCAGCAGTTCGAGACCCGAGTCTGCCGCATGACGGAGTGAGCTCCTGTCTCTAGTTCCAGCTCCTGCCAACCTAGCAGTTCGAAGGCAAGAAATTGCAAGTAGATAAATAGTTACCACTTCGGTGCGAAGGTAACAGTGTTCCGTGCGCCTTGGTGTTTAGTCATGCCGGCCACATGACCACGGAAACGTCTTCGGACAGCGCTGGCTCTTCGGCTTTGAAACGGAGATGAGCACCGCAACCCTAGAGTCGGATCGACTGGCTTTCGAGCAAGGGAACCTTTACCTTTACCTTACTTCCATTTTGTATCAGCATTCTACTTGGTTTCCGATTTTCACAATCCCGATCCTATTACTGGATTGTTGGGTGTCCCATCCTGTTGATTGTATTGGTTTACACATTGTCTTGGCTTACACTCCGCCTTGAATTTCAGTGAGAAATAACATAAATAAAGGTCAAAAATAAAGGAAAAAATAAAGAAGAGAAGAAGCTGGATTTATAACCCACCCTTCACTACCTGAAGGAGTCTTAGAGCAGTTTACAATCTCTTTTCCCTTCCCCTCCCCACCACAGACACCCTGTGAGGTAGGTGGGGCTGAGAGAGCTCTTTTGAGAACCGCTCCTGAGGGAACAGCTCTGAGAGAACTTGTGACTGACCCAAGGTCACACCAGCAGCTGCGCATGGAGGAGGAGTGGGGAATCAAACTGGTTCTTTCAGATCAGAGTCTGAGCTCCTAACCACTACACCAAACTGGCTCATCCCTCCTCCGTCTTGTCCAAAGAATGGGTAGGACCCAGGGTTGCAAGGTCTCCCCTGGCCACCAGTGGGGGAAGGATTGGGGGGAGGCAGTGCTTCCAGTCCAATTTTGGGAAACTCCTGGAGATTTGGGGGTGGAGGCTGAGGAGGACAGGGAATTCAGTGGGGTGCAGCGCCATACAGTCCACCTTCCAAAGCATCCATTTACTCCAGGAGAACTGATCTCTGGAGATGTGCTGTAATTCCAGGTGATCCCCAGGCCATACCTGAGAGTTAACATCCCTAGTACAACCCAAGTCATTGTATGGTTTTCATACGTAATGTCTATGTTACCCATCATGTATCATTCATGGGTATAATGTTAATTTATTGTTGCACGAGTAGCATTGTAGGGAAACATGCATCCTTTTTATGGGGGGAAATGGTGCCCAGAAACAGAAAACAGTACAAAAATAATCAAGGGGTTGATTTGCACAAGAGAGAAGCCAAATCACATTGTGGATGTGGAGGCTGCAGGGGAAGAGTCGAGAAGCTCCAAATCATGGCCCTTTGTTCAGATCCAGCGACGCTCCAAACACAAGAAGACATAACGTTTTCATCTCGGCATGCTTCCCGACAAAATCTTATAATAAATTCAGAAACATTCATTACTAGAACCTATAGCATTAAATTGGAGTAAACAGTGCTGCACTGGGCACTGGCATGCTTCTCTCCCTGTTACTCCAAAGCTTGCAAAACACACTAAGTAATTTCATTCTTTAAAGCTGCATTGTTTAGATAGGGCAATGGCATCAGATATTTTTTTCCCCCCTTGCCTTTAACAGCCGTTGGAATTGCTTGTTCTAAAGAGAACAGCTGAGCTGCCTGCTAAGCAGACATCTTATAGCCTCTAAACGGAGCCAAAATAGAGAGAAAATCCGAGTGCGTATACAATTGGCCGTGTAGCCTTCTGATCTTCTGGCTCAATATTGAATCTGCTTAGTTTAATCTTTGGCCATGAATTGAAAAGACGAGGCATAAAACATAGCCTTGGATGGAGAGATTTCTTCCTGACACCTATTAGATTTGTTCATTCTTTTAAATCATCTTCTTTTCACTTTGTTGTGCCACTCAGTAGGAAGTATGAAAAAGTGGCGGCAGGGGAAGCCCATCGCTTTATTTTTAGATAATAAAGAAGTAAAGGCCTTTTTAAATATATATATATATATTCTCTGGCTCTGCTGCTGGAAATACTGTACCCTTGTTTAAAAGTCACCCTTTTCAGCAAAGCAGGAAGGAAATTTATTTATTTATTTATTTATTTATTTTTCGTGTTTATATCCCGCCCATCCTGTAAACAGGCTCAGGGCCGGTCACAACATTTCAATAAATACAATCAAATGTAAAGCACATTAAAGCAGGATAGGAAGCGTCTCTACTCCGCCCTCCAAAACTGTTGGGCATCCAAGATGGTATCCTGAAAAGGGAAGTGAAAGCAGAAATTTACTAACCAAGAGCCAGCCTCAACCATAAATATCAAAACTGGCTTGAATCCAAGTGTTTCTGACATTTGGGGAAAGTTGGAAAATATTCATTGTGACAGCTATCACTGTACTACTTTCAGGTCCCTGAACAGGGGAATGCAGGAGGAGCAGTAAGGACAGAGAGTGACTCACCAGATATGTTCCTGACAGTGTCATCCTCCAACCAGAACAGGTAGCTTATCTTCCCACCCAACAGGATGTTTTACTTGTGTATGTCTCAGTGGCTCTGGGAGGTCTGTCCGGTTCTATATAATACAGGTCTTGTGTTTGTGTAAACAGTTTCATTATCTGAGGCTAGTAGGGCTGCTTCCAAAACTCTCTTCATCTAAAATCTCTGAGATTTTGAACTTCCAAATTATCTGAGCTTTTCTGAAGTGAAATCAATGCATCAGATAGCCTGCATGGCTCCTGTAAGAGAAAAATGGACTTTTGTACAGAGCATTGTGCATATGCCATTTGCGGCTGCTCTCAGCACTTTTGGTTCCTTCGTGGCTTTCTCCCATCTGCCAGAAATGCACCTGTAGAGTCACATGGACAAAACATTGCAAAAACTACAGTCTCAATGTGAGCTTATATATGATTCAGTCAAAGTTTTTTGGGGAGTGTGCGTGTTTCTAATGCTTCACAGGAGCACATTATTCACCACCACAACTGTGAACAAAATGATTTGTGATGCAATCATGCACAAAAAATAGTGCATGAGAATGAGATACATTTCCATCAAAACTGGTTCCTGTGCATGTTTATCAATATATGTGTTTTTCAACATGCAGTGTATCAATGATTTATACTGCAATCTCAAACAGAATTAATCCTTCTAAGAGCACTGCCTTTGGTAGACTTGGAAGGGTGTAACTTTACTTAAAGTTGCTCAGGTGAAGGAGTAAATTCCAAAATTTATTCTAGAAATTCTCTGACTAAACAGAATTCCAGAGGAATTTAATGCATAGCATGCAGAACTATAGAAAATAAAGGAACAGAATAGTCAAAATCCAGTCATCTGTAGGAATTAGTGAAGAAACTCAGTAGGCAAGTGTTGGACAATGTCTGCGATTCCTAAGGAAGAAGTCTTTGTGAGGGAAGAGAAAATACAATGACCATTAAAGAATTCTGGCTCTAAATAGCAAAGAAGGACAAGTGAAGTCAAAATGGGGACCTTTCAGGTCAGAGCAGCAAATACAACAGCTCCCGTCAATAAAATGTTTAAAGTGAATTCTGGGCCAAGGAGATTCAAACTCGGGCCTCACAAACCTGGGCTCCTAGCCTAGCATTCTAACCACCACACCACATCAGCTCTCAGCTCTTTTCCCTGGGGAAATTTTAGAAGTGAAAGACCAGGAGATGTATATGGAGAGTTGTCTGGGATTAGAGGCACATGAAAGCAAATGAGACTTAAAAACTAACGGGGAAAAGTTAATGTCCTAAAATGAATTCTGACCCTCAAGTTGCAACTACTAATTTTATGGGTTTGATGCGAAAACCCAGATGGCTCTTTCCTGAAAGCCGCACCATGCAAATGAGATTGAAATCTTTCATCCAGACCTTCTTGCGGCTAAGTAATCAATGTTGCCTTAGAGTGTCACATCTAATCAGCTGCTTGTGGGTTTCATGGGCGATGCGCTTCGCTGGTGGTTAGGCCAGTGTCACATCCGATCAGGATTCCCTCAGCCTTGGCCAAAACCGAAAGGGAATATTTATTTACTTGTTTCAAACTTGTCCCCTGTGCCAATCGAAGCCATTCCTGCACTCGAGGCAGTTCACGACAATGACTTATACGTTATAATATCATCGGTACCTTGCAAAAACAAAACATTAAATTTGTAGCAGAGCTCTCTGGCACAGATCTCTTCCTTTACACCCACATGATTTACTGAAGAGAAAGGTCTTAACAACAACTCCTCGAAAAAGCCCTCAAAGGTTCTGTTCCTCAAACCTCCCCGGGAGATGGTTCCAAAAGTTTAGGGGCAGCCGTTCACAAATCTCGCTTCTTAATAAGGTGATCCTGATTTCTCTGGAAGATGGAAACAAAGCAGCAAACCGGAGGGAGAACTGAATTGATGAAAAGACCTGTGCGAGGTGAAGAAGGTTGCCAGCACTGCCTCGGCAAATTCTAGTAGCTTTTGATGGTGATGCCTGCAGAGCGAGAAGGTCGGGAAAGATGTGACGTGACTTCAGAGCAATGCTGTAGTAATTCCCCCTAATCTCTACAGTATGTCTCTCTACATGATGTCTCTTCCAGGGGATATCCAGACATAACACAGGGTAGCTCTAGGAATCACTGGAAACTCTACGACACAGCCTGGTAATTCTATAAAAACCACAGAGACCGAGGAGAAGTCCTAGAGCATCACCATGGAGGCCATTTTCTGGTCATTTTTTCTCCTGCCCTTCAGTTTCTCGAGGGTGAGGGTTTGGAGATGCAGCCCCCAGAGTCCCAGGATCCATTTTTACTTCACAACGGTGCGCAGGCTTCCTTGCAAGGTGGCTTTTCTGAGCAATATGCAGTTACGGTGGAGCACCAGGAGCTCTTCGAGATACAGGCAGTTACTCAAGTGTTGATCTGCTGTAGTAGCTAGCATAGGCTTCATCTATTATGGGGCAAAGGAGGCATCTTATGAGATAAAGATTCATGCCCTGGTGAAATGGAACAACACAGAGAAGAATCTACAGCCTAGATGTTTGAGATTAGCAAGATCATGGATACCATCTTCTCCCATACAAACCCACCTTCTTCCTTGTTACCCCACCATCTGAAGGAAATCAGGTGGACATCTGGGCCTCCTCTACAACAGTGCTTAGAGTAGGAACATTTCTCCTCACCTCAAGTTCACCTGGAAGCAAGCCTTCTAAGTGGAAAAGGCCCGTAGCCAGGATTTTTTAAAGTTAGGGGGCATTTAAATTTCTTAGAAGGCACTGGCTAATCAATTTAATCCGGGGGAGAAGGCCATGACACCCTGGGCTAGATGGGAAGTCAGGGGGCCGTGCCAGCAAGTCAGGGGGCCCAGCCCCGAGATGCCTCACTGTAGCCACGGGCCTGAAGTGGAAAGCATCAATCAAAGTCCTGCCATCCCCCTCAGGCTTTTTGTTGAACTGGCTTTTGTTTCGATATCGTGACTCTCTCTCCTTTCCCCTTTAGAGTCCCTGCTGGTCTTTATTTTTATTGTGGGTTTATTGCAGGTTCTTAGATTTTACCACAGTTCTTATTCGGTTGACGGTGGTTTGTAAATAATTACTGCGGTTTAGCCAATGTTGTCACCTCAGAAATGACACGCAAAGAGACGGGGTTGTAAACATATTTTGAGGAGGGCAAATAATCACAAAATGTCTGTGGCACAAGACAATTGCCTCATTATCATAAGAGATGGAGAAAAAACGCATGACAGTCCTATGGTGAGTCAAGCCAGTGGCCTGTCAGTGTCAGGATTAGAAAAGAAGGAAGAGTCCAGTAGCACTTTAAAGACTAACAAAATCTGTGGCGGGGTAAGAACTTTTGCGAGCCACTGCTCACTTCTTCAGATACAGCTAGAACGGGAGTCCACCTGTCCTCTATATTGGAAAGCGGAGTGATTTCAGACGCCAAATGACATTAGCGTACTAAATCTGAAAAACACTGTAATGAATGTAATGTTCCCTCTAAGCTGTGGAGTCTTGTGAGCAAGAATTCTGCTTTGTGAGCTAATGGCATTAAAGTTGTGAGCGGGCGATTTGGCTACTGCATAAATGAGTTTGTTCTGGAGCCATCCTTCCTGAGCTGAGATAAAAATCTGTGAGCCAGAGGCTCACAGATTGAGAGAGCGGTGGCGACTCAGTTACAGGGCTTTCTGGATGACGCTTCCGTCCTTGATCCACTCCAGTCTGGCTTCCGCCCGGGCTACGGGACGACGGAGGCAGCACTGGTCGCCTTAATGGATGACCTCCGGAGGCATCTGGATCGGGGTGGTGTGGCGGCACTGTTGCTATTAGATCTGTCGGCTGCATTTGATACAGTCGACCACCAGTTGCTGATCCACCGCCTCGCCGACGTGGGGATTCAGGGGCTCGCTCTTCAATGGCTTGCCTCTTTTTTCCAAGGTCGGGGACAGAGGGTGGTGCTAGGGGGGCAGCAGTCCCGGAGGCACCCGCTTGAATGCGGGGTGCCTCAGGGGGCAGTGCTCTCCCCGATGTTGTTTAACATCTATATGCGCCCCCTCGCCCAGATTGCTCGGCGGTATGGGCTGGGTTGTCACCAATATGCGGATGACACCCAGCTCTACCTGATGTTGGGCGGCCAGTCAGACTCCGACCCGGAAGATCTTCACCGGGCTATGCAGGCTGTGGCTGGGTGGCTCCGGCAGAGCCGATTGAAGTTAAATCCTGCCAAGACGGAAGTCCTGTGCCTGGGTCGGACCGGCCGGGGGTTGGGGCTCCCTGCTTCCAACCTTCGACGGGGCATCGTTGGTGCCGGCGCCGGAGGTTAGGAGTTTGGGAGTGCTCCTGGACCCCGCACTAACCATGGGGGCCCAGGTGGCAGCCACTGTCAAGTCGGCTTTTTACCATCTTCGGCTGATTCGGCAGTTGGTCCCGTTTCTCGACCGCGAAGACCAGGCCATGGTGATTCATGCAATGGTCACCTCGAGGTTGGACCACTGCAATGCCCTGTACATGGGGCTGCCTTTGGGGCAAATCCGGAGGCTGCAGCTAGTGCAGAATGCTGCAGCCAGGCTGTTGATGGGCACCCCTAGGCGGGAGCACATCCGGCCTGTGCTGAAAGCGCTGCACTGGCTGCCTATAGCATACCGGATTCGCTTCAAAGTGCTGGTGCTTACCTTTAAAGCCCTATATGGTCAGGGTCCGGCATACCTGAGGGACCGCCTTTCCCCACATATGCCCCAAAGAGCACTTCGGTCTGAATCGCAACATCGCCTGGCGGTTCCTGGCCCCCAGGAGGCCAGGCTGGTGGCTGGTGGCCACGAGGGCTAGATCATTCTCAGTGGCGGCTCCTACCTGGTGGAATGAGCTCCCGGAGGAGATCAGGGCCCTGCGGGACCTTTTGCAGTTCCGCAGGGCCTGTAAGACGGAGCTCTTCCGCCAGGCGTTCGAGTAGGAGCCGCCGCTGTCCTTTCCCCCTCTTTGGCCGCTGCCTGCCCCCCCCCCACTGCTACTTTACCAACTGTGTGGTGGAGGAAGGGGATAGCTGAGTTAAGTCCTTGGGGCCTGCCACGACCAACTCTGCTGGGTTATATTGCTGTGTTTAATGATCATCGGAAGCCATCGGGTTGAGACAAGAGCACTTTATGATGTGGATATGTTTTAGATATTTATATGCCTATATCTCATGTTTTAACTTATTTGTCCTGGCACTGGTTGCCCTTTTGTAAGCCGCCCTAAGCCCGTTCGCGGGGAGGGCGGGGTAGAAATGGAATGTATAAATAAATAAATAAATAAAATATAAAAAGCTGTGAGCTAGCTCACGCTAACTCAGCTTAGAGGGAACACTGGAAGGGATACACACAAAATTCCATTTGAAATTACAAAAAAAAAAAAAAAACACCCTCTTATTGGCTTTTCTTTAAAGATGCAGTACAAGTAAAAGTTGAATTCAAACATATGAAGCTAAACCATGGTACATGAGGTTAACCACATAGTATTAACCACAGCAATGGATGTCCCAGGTAAACCTCTGTTTCGACCATCAGGCCGTAATCATATGGTGAAGCCAGGAAAGAGTTGAGGGGACTAGTTGCAGGGCGTGCATGGGCATTTATCCTCTGTTTCCAGTTGCCCTCCACCACTCAAGCGTTATACCAAGCTGAGGAGCTCTACTATTTCCCTTGACGCTAAAGCCTATTCAGTGTTCCAACTGGCTCAAATAGAATTTTGTGCGTATTCCTTCATTACAGTATTTTTCAGATTTATTATATCACCCCACTGTATAGCCATTGAATGACATTAGCAGGCAAATTACAATAGAAGGTGTGATTGGACTAGGTATGATATGCAGAGAGGGAGTAGGCGTGGCTAAATCAGCATTGGTAATGAGACAGGAAACCTAGGTCTCAATTCAGTCCAGGTGGATGCAATGTCCCTGGACAAGGACTTGAAAGAGGTGGTACAGAAATATTCTAAATAAATAAACAATTTGTAATGCTTAGCTGCAGTTGCTGGGAAAGGTCTGCATGGTGTTAGGCTAGCTAGTGGATTTTTTTCATGCATCCAGTGCTTCAAAGATGCTTCATGGATCGTGCACGGCTCTAGGGTGGATATTTGCGCCCCTCCCCTCCCATTTTATTTCCCAAGGCCCAGGAGACTCCATTAGCTGCACTGAAGCTGGGATCTCTCAGAGATATTCTCAGTCAATCCAGCACTTAAGATTAACAGCACACAACTGCTTTTGTGTGGATACTACCGCTGGAAACAAACCCTCAGTTCATTTGCAGTCAAACCGAAGCCAGGGCAAACATGAGAACCCAGCGTGCCATGTAGAATGGGCTCCAGCATCCTTTACGACATACCGTGATTTTCCTGCGGCAAGTCAGAGCAATATGAAAAGCGTTCCCTCAGGGTCACGAGTTTGAAAGCCGCTGATTTAGAATTAAGAAATGATATATACGGTTAAAAAAAGAGCGTTCTTCAGTTTGTTGCATAGGAGATAATTATGGCAGTCAGCTTGATTTGTTTTGCAGGCTGGAGGGAGTCTGAGTATATAATAATGATATTTGCACCTTCCCAGTTAATGAACAGAAAGAGGAGAATATATTGGCGGCAGGGTGAGATGTATTGTCTGGGAGCCACGTAAATATGTAACCGCGAGTGTATGATCGCAGGGGAAAGCTTAAGCAACCTGATGATAGAAATGAAGTAGCAACCGCTTATTAAGAAAAGGAATGGTTGCCTTGTTCAGACTATAAACTTCCTCCCTGGCAGGGCTTCGGATTCATTATTTGAATACACATGTGGAATTATTTGTTTGCTAGTGGAGGACTATGGGTGCATTGTCAACAAATGGGGATCATCTGCTCTGGAGGATATACCGCTGAATGCCAAGATATGGGAGACTTGAACCAAGCAGATTTCCCAATTTCTTTTTATCAGGGCTCTTTTTGTAGCAGGAACTCCTTTGCATATTAGGCCACACACCCCTCATGTAGCCAATCCTCCAAGGGCTTTCAGAGCTCTTCTTACAGGGGCTACTGTAAGCTCTTGGAGGATTGGCTACATGAGGGGTGTGTCGCCTAATATGCAAAGGAGTTCCTGCTACAAAAAGAGCCCTGTTTTTTACATTAATAGATCTAATTCTTAACATGGTCAGTTCTGTGGATACTATAATCCAGAGACTGGGGCCATGAACAGATGAGACATCCCTTTCTACACACCTGAGAAAAGCCCAAGCTTTGCAGGGAAAGGTGACATTAAAAAACCCAAAACAAAAAACTGGGAGGGTCAAACTCGCCCCCAAAACAATAGAAGCAAAGACAGTGGCTTCAAGGAACAAATGGCTTCAGTGGCTGTTGCTAAGCAACTAGACAAGTTTTGTCAGACTGCCAGCCTTGGTTTCGGTCAGTAAATGGGAGGGGGAAGGGGCAGGGCTGTTTTGATCTGTGATGGAGGACTTGTCAAGGCCAGGCCCAGCAGCAGCATCTGGCAACTTGATATCACACAGCTTCTCTGACTCACCCAAGCCTGGCTGCTTCATAGCAGCCACCCCACAAAAGCCAATGTGGTGCAGCGGTTAGAGTTTCAGACCTATTCTGGCATGGAAACTCACCGGGTGGCCTTGGGCCAGTAACACACAACACTGGTGAAGAGACTGTGATACAAGGCTGTTCCCTTTTATGGGGAATTTTTTTTTTTAGTATTGTTAAGAATTCTCTTAATTCCTCTGTGCCTGGTTTCTCTCTGAAATCCAGCCGTCTATTTCTTTCTCTCTCTCTTTTACGAACTTGGAGTCTGTTTCGAATCTATTCTGTTCTGATCCAAAAAAGACATTCAAAGAGAGGAGGGGCAGGAAGGGCGTTTCTACAGAATTTCACTCTGCAGATGCTCAGAGGCAGGCATTGTCTTCCCAAACCTTCCTACTCTCCTGCTAGAGCACCCTTTGGTGTGCAATATCAAAGAACCCTGCAAGGGCTGGTTACAAAAGGGGCATAGAGGTGAGACAGAAAACTACAGAAATAAACCAGAGATAAATGAAGGAGAAATTCCTCTTCTGAAAGAGGGGGAAAAAGAGTATCTTTCAAGACAGAAACTTTGGGGAAGGGGGATCCTCATCCCCTCAACCGTGCTAGAAAATCCCATGCAAGGAAACAGAAAAGGGCTTCAAAATAAGATCGGTATGGAATACATTAGGGTAAGGAATAAGAAATGTTGAAATGGGTATTTTCAAATCAAAACAGCAAGACTGAGCCCCGACCTGGGTAGCCCAGGCAAGCCCAACCTCATCAGATCTTGGAAGCTAAGCAGGGTCGACTCCGGCAAGTACTTGGATGGGAGACCTCCTTGGAATATTGTTTTCATTCCGCGTTGTTTTCCCTCCCTTCAGTATGCAGTTCCCTTTCAATTTGCTGTTTCTCCAGGTTTTCCGAAAGCGCTTTTGTGCAGATTTTTCCCTTGCCTCACATCCAAGCTGAAGGTAATCCAAAAGCGTACAAATTCCCTCAAATTTCCTCCCAGCCCTTTCCCATCCCTTGTAGGCCACGCCCACATCCAGGTAATTCCACCCACGCTGTGCCTTCCGCCATTCATTGGCGTGCCCGTCGTAGTTTTACATCTCATTTCTTTTTACAAGCGGCATGAGTCTAGTGATATGAGACTACTGCTAGTCTCCTGCTGCTTGCAAAAAGAAAGAGAGAGTTTAAACTGGGCAATGGGAGGAGGCAGCACACAGCCGCACCTACAAGGAGCCATCAACTCCCCACATGCACAGCAAGTTTAAACCGGGCGGTGGGAGGAAGCAGCGCAGAGCTTCCTCGAAGCAGAGTTCTCAAAGCAGAGGCACTCTGGGACAGGTGAACAAGAGGGACAGATCGGTTTGTACCACTGCCCTTGCAAACTTAGGCCACAGTGTTAAAATAGAAAGGCATCTTCCACTGGAGGTCTCCTTCCCCATACAAATTGCAGCCCTGTGTAAAGTGTGCTGGAGTTGGAGCCGACTTTGCACAGGCACACATGTGCACGCACACACACACACATGTTGCCCAGGATCACAGCGTGCAATGTCAGTGTCAGTGGGTTCTGTTGTGCCTTCTGTACACTCAACAGGCTCCTCCCTACTATGAGATCGTATGACTCTTTCCCAGTTTTCCCAGTAGCTGATAACACAACAGAGAATCCTCTACTGCGCCTGCAATATGGAAAACGGGGCTTCCCAGCTGCTTGTCAATTGCAGGAAAAGTCTGGTCAGTTTCAAGAGTGGGATTCCCCCCTCCTCTTTGCTTGTTCCTTTCTGTTCCCTTTCATTTAATAAACTAATGCCAAAATGCAGGCGCAAAACCTCAACCACAAGGATTTAAATGAAAGGCACTGGCTGGACACTACTGCTCAGCTATGATAGGGCATTTGTGTAATTAAAAAAAACCCCACCTTTGTACACCACACCCCACACATCAGAAGTGACATTCCACCCCAATTTAGAAAAACTGTGCTTTGTGGGGGTTTGGGTAGCTGCAGAATGAATAGACCTGAGGGGAAAGAATGGTGCATAAGGTGGGAACAGAATCTGAAGACAAGCTTAAAGGCTTACTGCTTGGAAAATCTACACTAAGCTGTGCATTCATAATAGGCCTAAAACAGACACCACAGTGGGCGGCTGCCACTGAAACAATGTTATTTTAATATGCATAGCTGAGCAGATATTCTGTGGACAATCAGAAGCCCTACTGGGCAAGATCCCCAGGAAGCCCCACACATTTTCAAAAAAAACCCCCAAAACTTGGTGAGGACCAAGAAAGGTATGGTGGGCACCACTTGGGGACCCCTGCTCTAGGCAACTTCCCCCCAATTGCCCAGCCATCGGCCACAATTCTACCTACATTTGGTCTCCTGCAATTTGTTTTTATTCCTTTATGCTTTGCGTCTCCACCTGCGTCCGCAGAAGCCCCTTAGTGCTTTTCAAACCAGTTACTTCCCCGTCGCACATTATTTGGCCCAAATGGTTGGTTATTTGGGAACAATTATCACTCCTTTTTGTCTCCCTCCCAGCTGCTTTACTGAGTAGCCAGGAGGAAGACAATTTGTCATTTGCTCAATAGGTGTTCCATCAAGCCCTTCTCCGAGGAGATGTTTTGTACATATGTACCGGCCACTCCAGCACTTCCTTTTTTTTTCTTGTTATGGCTATAAATAGGGCCGAATGGGATCGGCCAATGAATCAAATTACAGGACACTGGAAAGGTCAAAACAGCACACTTTACTATCTCTCTCTGGAATATATGAGGCATTAAAATTCTGACACCTCATTCTCTTGAAATAAGCTTTAACGGCGATGGGAAATGGCTCGCGAGCAACCGACGGCTCAGGCAATCTTTAAAAAACAGCTATCCCTGTAGCTTTTTTCCCCCCTGACCAAAGATAACGTTACAAGGATAGCGCGATGAGCTACAAAAGGCGTTGTGTCAAAAGGAATTCCTCCAAGCCAAAACGTACAGGACAGAATGTAATTTTGCAGCGCCGCCTTAATTTGCTTGGAATAGAATTCACACACATTTGCACCAAGCTTCCTGACTCCAGGGGCTTTCCTACCTGCTGGGTATCACAGAGCTGTAACGGGCCAGCATTTTGGCATACCGGATGTGTAGAATTGCCAGCAGCCAGGCGGGGCCCAGAGTCCTCCCGGAATTACAACGGTTCTCCAGATGACAGCGATCATCCCCCAGGAAATGACAGCTTCAAAAGGTGGACTCTTTGGGACCACATCCCCACCCCTCCCCGGATGCTGTCATCTCCAGGTACCAACCTCACATCTCCAGGAATCTCCCAAGTTGGAGCTGGCAACCATACTCAATGGATGCGGTCAGACAGCATGCTGGGAGTGGTTTAAATTGCTCCAGTCCCAATTAATTTTTTTTTTTTAACCTGGAGAATCACGATCACACTCACCTCCTGGTTCCGGATTGCTGTGCAGCCACATCGCTCCCTGCCGTCCACACGCGGGAGCGCGTGTCTGTGGTTTTTCCCCCCTCTCACTTTGGGCATGAGCATGGGCAGCCATCTGTAGAATTAAAATTTTCACATGTGCGCAGAACAGCAATTTCCACTTCAACCCAACTGCTGTAACACTTCCCTTTAAACTTTTACCCCGAAACTGGCCTCCGTGAGATCCCGAATTCATATAACCAACAAAACTAGGCACCGTATAAACATTGTTTTTAATAACGTGAGAGCGGAGCTCTGCCTGTGCGTGTACCGCCGACGCTAAAATAAAATGGCGGGCGAAGAGCGGAAGCCTCGGGCTTCTGAGCGGAAGTGGCTTGACACCGCAGGAGCGATCAGATGTCAGAAAAGTGCAGCTAGAACTGGAGAATCAGGAAAACACCACTTGGGGACCTGGTAACAAAATTCTCCATTTTAAAGGGGGTTTGAGCCAGAAAGCGATGGCTGGGGACAGTGCGCAGATGTTGGGTGTGTGAACATGCATATAAAATGCATTACTGAAGCTTGCTGAAAGCAGACTAAACGGCATGTCTGAATGCACCCATTGTGTGGTAATATTCCGTTGTAGTCTCCCATATCCACTAGAATGAGGTGGTGGCACTTTGAGATAATGGAATGGGCTGTACCACACGAGGCTGAATGTGGGTGTGTGGGTGTGAAGTTTTTTTTTTATCTTTTTTTTTAAAGGAACATCAAGGAGAAATGTTCCAGCAGAGCCTTTTGCATGCTGAGCTCATTTTCCACACGTAACGACTTATTCACGGAGGTGAACTGAAAAATAGACTCCCTCACTTACAGCCTGAGGTGGTACAGTCCATTTTAGTACCTCAGCGCTCAGCTACCTCCTTAATACCTCAGCCTACTACATATATAGGTCACACCTTCTTATCATTGGCCAGGTGAGAACTTGTCTGGACTACATATGCGGCCCAATGAGTTGCTGGAAGAGTTAGGTGGAAGAAGGGGCTGTACTCAGAGAGCCAGTTTGGAGTAGTGGTTAAGAGAGTGGACTCTAATCTTGGAGAACTGGGTTTGATCCCCCCACTCCTCCACATGCAGCTACTGATGTGACCTTGGGTCAGTTACAAGTTCTTTCAGAGCTGTTCTCTCATGAGCAGCTCTCAAGAGAGCTCTCAGCCCCACCTACCTCACAAGGTGTCTATTGTGGGGAGGGGAAGGGAAAGGAGATTGTAAGCCACTCTGAGGCTCCTTCAGGTAGTGAAGGGCAGGGTATAAATCCAATCTCCTCCTCCTCCTCCTCCTCTTCTTCCTCCTTCTTTGAAAAAGAGGTGCCGGCATTCTCAAGAGGGAAATGAAGGTTTCAATCTGTATACTGAAAACTCATGAAGTTTTAAAATTTTTGACACAGAGAGTACTACGTTTTTCTGTGTTATACCTCAGAGAATGCCAGTCACAGCTACTGGTGAAACGTCAGGTCCTATGATGCCAAGACCACGGCCACACAACCTGGAAAATCTACAGCAACTAATGAACTCCAGCCGTGAAAGCCTTCGACATTTTTTTTAAAGAATTTTGTCAAAGAGGTTCCAGAACTGTTCTGGCGCATTCCCCCAGGAAAAAAAAAGCCCTGGCTGTACCACTTCAGACTAATGCTCTCCCAGGATTATTTTTGGGCAGGAATGCACAGGAATGGAGTTCCGGCGGGCTGCTGAGTTGGCCACGCCCAGCAGGAACTCATTAGCATAATAGGCCACACCCAACAGCAGAAATTCATTAGGATTAGCTATATTAGGGATGCGTGGCCTAACATGCAAAAGATTTCCTGCTACAAAAAAAGCTCTGGGTTTTGACAACAAACAAGGTAAACAGAATAAGAAGCAAAAGATGGGTATGGCTGGATGATCACACTTCTGGTAACATGGAGTGTGTGGCCTGATATGCTAATTAGCTGTGCTGTCAGGGGTGTGGCCTAATATGCTAATGAGTTTCTGTTGTTGGGTGTGGCCTATTATGCTAATGAGCTCCTGCTGGGCCTTTTCTACAAAAAACTCCCTGTGCTCTCCAGTGTACAAACTTCCTGCCTATTTTTTTTTAAGCAGTGTGTGTGTGAATTCTGGCCTAGCTGTTGACATGCCATGCTAGTTTTCCCATTTCAGAGAATTCTTGATGTAGGGAAATGGTGAAAAATGTAACCTCTCCCTTGCAGTCTGAAAGCTGTAGAACCCATTCTGCCACCACTCTCCACATCTGGGCAGTGGGTGTTGTATTCCAAGTTCTAATATTATAGGGTTGCCACCAATGCTACCTCTAAGCTATGGAGTCTTGTGAGCAAAAATTCTGCTTTGTGAGCTACTGGCATTAAAGTTGTGAGCAAGCGATTTGGCTGCTGCATAAATTAACCTGCTCTGGAGCCATCCTTCCTGAGCTAGGACAAATACCTGTGAGCCGGAGGCTAAAAAAACAGTGAGCTAGCTCAAACTAACACAGCTTAGAGGGAACACTGGTTACCACATGCCCTTTTTTTTAATGTCTGTCCTCTTTGGGGCTCTTTAAAAAAACCTGATGAAAATGTCCTCTTTTTGGACTGGAAGGTTTAGGAATATTCCTAGTTAGTAGCAATTATCACAGCTTAAATAGTAGGGTATTTAAAGTGAGATTTGTCATAGTGATCACTTGTTTTGAAGCAGTCAGTTGGGAATACGCCTTCTTTTTTTGCTTTTCAAAATATAGTAACCCTAAACATTACCCCCCAAAATGCAATAAAGAGTTTTTAATAGTTGCTATGGGCAGGACAGAAAGCCATTCCTTTTTTTGGGGGGGTGTAATCACAGACGGCAAATCGGTAATTATCAGCCGATTCCGTCTCTTTTCTGCTCCGCTCCATCTTCTATCACCATTGTCATCCAGAATTATGAATTGCACACTGATATAATCTCAGCCAGGTTTCTAAAGATAGAAGGCAGATTTCAGAGTTGCCGCTCTCTCAGAAAGGTTCAAATTGGTTCGGATGGAGAACCAATTAATTCCAGTTAGTGGATTAAATTGTACAGATTCTAATTAATATGGGCACTGCCTCTCCTCGGAGGAAGATCCATCATATCATACACTTGTAATTAAAAAGGATTGTGTCGGGTGGCTGTAAATGCTGAACGGCTCTCCTTTTTTAAAAACAAAAAAAATTAAAAAAATTAATGCTCAATTTTGCCCTTTGACGACAGCTGCCTTGAGCGACGCTGGACCGGAAAGAGAATCAAATGGGAAATGTCTTGAATATTTACGAATGCATTCCGCTCTGTGTCGGCCTGCTTTGCTGGAATCCCTGTGGCCCTGCAGTTCAAGACCCGGTCCCACGGATAGTTCACAACCTGAAAGAGATTGCAATATCCCTGAAAGGGATGATTTTAATTCCTTCTCTGTCCAGCATGAGAACTGGCCTGGTGCAGCAGTTAAGAGTGGCAGGCTCTGATCTGGAGAACTGAGTTTGATTTCCCACCACTTCACTGTGGTGGGGCATTTGGGGGCCATGCCCCCCCCTGCCCACCATGCCCCCTCCCCGTCCACCATGCCCTCCCTGTCCACCATGCCCCCCTGTCCACCTGCCCCCTCCCCTGTCCACCGTGCCCCCCCCTGTCCACGTGCCCCCCCCCGTCCACCGTGCCCCTCCCCTGTCCACCATGCCCCTCCCTGTCCACCGTCCCCTGTCCACCATGCCTCCCTATCCACCATGCCCACCGCCCTGCCCCAGCAAGTAGAAGGTCACCCCCAGCCACGGCCGTTGGAGACAGCAGGTCATGGTCTTTCCCGTTTCTGCAGCCGACTTCGGCTGCAGAAGCTGGAAGAAAACCCAGCAAGCCCGTGCCCCTCCGATCAGTCAGAGAGGCGCGGAAGGAGGAGCAGGAAGAAGACCTCCCCCCACCTCTCTCAGAGAGGTGTGGGCATGCTGGATTTCCTTCAGCGAGCCCGCGTCTCTCTGACAGTCAGAGAGGCAGGGGGAGGATTTTTTCCAGCTGCGGAAGTGGGAAGAAAACCCATCCAGCCCGCAGCTTTCCGACTGGCAGAGGGAGGTCTTCTCCACCGCCCCCTCTCTCCTGCCCCCCCCGATTTCCCAATGCCCCACCACCCAAAATTTTCTGGCTACGTCCCTGCTTCACATGGAGCCTGCTGGGTGACCTTGGGCCAGTCACAGTTCAGAACTCTCTCGGCCTCACTTACCGCACAAGGTGTCTGATGTGGGGAGAGGAAGAGAAAGTGCTCTCAGACTCCTTATGGTAGAGAGAAGCAGGTACAAAACCCAGTTCTTCTTCCAGCTTGGATCTCCAGCTTCCGATTTCAGTTCCTCTTCAACTTTGTGAGAACAGCACCAATTTCGTTTTAAAACTGAGCCATTTTTTTTTTTGTTTCCTGGCCCTGGATTTCTCCCATAAAACTGATGCATTTCCTCACATTGTTTCTGCATCAATTACCCAGCAATAGGCATTAAATGTATATTACATGAATGAATGGCACGCACTGTATGTGCAAATGGAAGCCTAATGCCATACATTATATGGTGTGTACCAGATAAATTGCAGAAGGAAACTCCATAACATGTGAGCGCACAACAAAAATACCCGATCTGTAATGGCAAGCTGAAATCAGAGACAAAAATATAAATGCATACCAGGTTTCTGCTGCCCCCATTCCATATCTATTTACCTGAAAGGGAGACTATTTGTTTCTCCAAATGTGCTTTCAAGAAAAAGAGGGGGATGTCTTTGTGTACAAGTTACAGTTGCTTTCTTTAGGAGGATCATTTTACATTCAGGATAAATACAGTCGCTTGATGTTTTAAACTTTCTGCAACTGTTATAGTTTTTAATCTGGTACCCACCGTGGGTCCCAGTTCCTTCAGACAAAGGCAGGCTTATAATTTTTTAAAATTAAATCAGAGTTTAAGACACTGAGGTTCAAGACCCTAGTGCTGTGGGATGGAGTGAGCGCCCGTCCCTGGCCCCAGCTCCTGCCAACCTAGCAGTTCGAAAGCAAGAAATGGCAAGCCAATAAATAGGTACCGCTTCAGTGGGAAAGAAACAGCATTCTGTGCACCTTGGCATTTAGTCATGCTGGCCACATGACCACAGAAATGTCTTCAGACAGCGCTGGCTCTTCAGCTTGGAAACGGAGACGAGCACTGCCCCCTAGAGTCAGATTCAAGTACCTTTTTTATAAAACATATCCCTCGGAGGGACCAAATAGCCCCTCCTCTTTCTGTCTTATCAGTTGCTACTCCTCCTCAGAGATAATCAAGTAGAAATCCCCACAAAATCCCATACTGACCATCTTGCTGTGTGTGTGTGTGTGATGTGTTGTCAGGTTGCAGCTGACTTTTGGCGACCCCCTGGGATTTTCAAGGTAAGAGACGATAACCCTCTTCAAGTCCTCGAAGGGCTGTCATCTAGAGGATGGGGCGGAGTTGTTTCCTGTTGCCCCAGAAGGTCGGACCAGAACCACCGGGTTGAAATGAAATCAGAAGAGTTTTCAGCCAAAATTGTAAATCGCCATCTGGGATCTTTTACATTGGTTTTGCTTCGTATTAACGGTATCTGGATTTTAAAATTTGTATTCGTTCTGTGGCATTTTGCCTTTTCTGTACATCACCTGGAACCCAGCATAATCATTAATAATTAATAAATTGAATTCATCATCATCATCATCATCATTATCATTATCAGGAAGAACTTCCTTGGCAGTTAAGAGTAGCTTCCTCAGTGGAACAGCCTTCCTTGGGAGGGGGTGGGCTCTCCTCCTTTGGAGGCTTTCAAACAGACGCTCGATGGCCGCCTGACAGCAATGCTGATTCTGTGAACTCAGGCAGATCGTGAGAAGGAGGGCAGGAAGGGTTGTATCAGTTCTCGTGGCCCTTTCTTACACGCCCAGGGAAAGGCTGATCGCCCCTTTGGGGTCAAGAAGCAATTTTTCTCCAGGCCAGTTTGGCTGGAGATCCTGGAGGTTTTTTGTCATCCAGTTTGGTGTAGTGGTTAAGTGCGCGGACTTTTATCTGGGAGAACCGGGTTTGATTCCCCACTCCTCCACTTGCAGCTGCTGATGTGACCTTGGGTCAGTCACAAGCTCTGGCACAGCTGTTCTCTCAAGGACAGTTTCTGTCAGAAGTTCTCTCAGCCCCACCTACCTCACAAGGTGTCTGTTGTGGGGAGGGGAAGGGAAAAGGAGTTTGTAAGCCGCTCTGAGACGCCCTTGGGCAGTGAAGGGCGGGGTATAAATCCAATCTCTTCTCTTCTTCTACCTCACAGGGTGTCTGTTGTGGGGAGGGGAAGGGAAAGGAGTTTGTAAGCCGCTCTGAGATGCCTTTGGGCAGTGAAGGGCGGGGTATAAATCCAAACCTCTTCTTCATCATCTTCTGGGCGTGGAACAGCGGTCACTGCGGGTTTTGAGGGGGAGGTATCTGGGAATTTTCTGCATTGTGCTGGGGGTTGAACTAGATGGCCCCGGAGGTCCCTTCCAACTCTTCTATGATTCTATGATTTACCTACCACATATCTGCAGTTCCCTTTTCCCTTCCTATTCTCCCCATTGCTTTCCATACCCCACTGCCATGGCCATATTCCATTGTTTCTGAATCCCTACTGCCATTGAATTCCCCCTCCCAAATCTTTGCTAGTCCTGACTCTCCCCGAAGGGCTACCGAAGGGCTCGGACCCTTGCGCACTGCCCTTTGGTGGCTGCTGCCAGCCATGAAAGATTCCTTTTGAGGGAGAAGAGGGGCTGCAAAGTGACTGTCAGTTAGAAAATGGCAGGGTTGAGGAGAGGTGAATCTTTGCTGGAGGGAGAAGAGTTCTTTCTCTATGCTGCTTTCAACGCCACTATTTTCTCTTTTTTTAAAAAAGCAATCCCTTACGGTCATGCACAAACTGTGGGATGCATGCAAACACTCCACAGTGAAAACGTAGGCATCGCATTCAGGATTGAGGGGTGTCGCCATGCTCTTCAAGCCCTGGTAAGGTCGAGAGAGAGAGAATGAGAGAGAGAGAGATTGGACCTGCTCTGGCTCTTTTGTTTTATCTGAAACTACATTCAGAGAGTATCCTGAACTGAAACAGATAAAGCTGACTGAAAACCCTGACTCTTTATGGATGTAAATGAGTATTGGAAGAATTACCCAGGCTAAGTAAAAGAACTAAAAATAGAACATTAATCAGGGAAGCTTCTCTCTGCGTGTCTGGGGGAAGATGGATTCTCAGAGCCCTTTTCAGTTTTAAATTGTAGCAAACAGTACGTTGTTGAGAATGCTCATGGAGGCTGAGGATATATGCCAGCATTAGTAGAACTTTAGAGTTATGACAACAGTGGCGGCATGTGCCTGCAGGCTGCATCCACTCTCAAGGCACCCCGTTGCCACCACCTGATCATTGTAGGGATTTTCTACTGGGAGGATCAAGTCTCCCAGTTTCTCTTCCCAGTTCTGAGGCCTTGCCTCTATGTCTTCTGCTGGCCAGCACCTGGTTATCACAGTTTACTGCCTTATGCACTCTTGGAGAAATAGCCGCTTGCCAACTGACTTCCTTCCTTCCTCCCTGGCACCCCTTTTAAAATAGTGTGTCCAAGATAGTGGAGGTCTATGCGGTACAGAGAACCACTACCAGCATCAAAAGTTATAAGGTATTTATTAAAAATAAAATGTTTACAAGCATACTGTTAGCACAGCACCAAACTGAGCAAGGAATACAAAAGAAATTGATGAAACACAAATCTTCTGTCCCTTTCTCTATACATGCCCTATCAGCTGTCAAAATATAGGACAGGCTATTAATCTTGGATGTTCTAGTTCCCTGTAGGGTTTCCATTACTTTAAGCTTTCCCCAACTGTCTCAGGTGAGCAAATTGTCAATTGCTGCCTGCTTGCAGGCTTCAGCTCAGAATTCTCCTGCACATAGCGTCCCATCCTTCCTGCTCTGAGCCATATAAACCTCTGCTTTCCACTGCCCACAAAAAGTAGTGGGGAGCAGAAAGCAGGGTCACAAATGGATACAAACTGGTTCAGTTTGCAAGCCAGCGTATCAGTTCATGGTTCAGTTCATGATTCAGCCATGAACCGAACTGCAAAAATGTGTTTCATTCTCATCCCTAGCCCCTGCCTCTTGTTTGCTGCTGCCACTCAGAATGGCAGCAGGCAAAAACAATTAAAAGTCCATTGGGCTGATGGTGTGATGTCACTCCTGAGTTTTCCCAGAAGTGACATCATGCCTTTCTAGGAATTTATGGATACTCTATGGTAAAATCGTAGGATTTTTTATTATGATTCCTAGGGAGGACTGGTGTCACTGCTGGGGAAGACCCCAAAAATGATGCCAGCTGAAAACTCTTGTGTGACATCACTTCTGGGTTTTCCTGGAAGTGACATTTTGCCATCACCACCAGCTCCCCCATGTCTCCCCCAGCCCTCCAATGGTTTCAGATGGAACCAGATTATGCTAGTTTACGCTGTTTTAGTGGGTCACTGTGCTTGCATATCTTCAAGTTATATTGTCATGGTGCTTAGTTGCCATCCTAAACAGTTTAAAGTTTGGCCTTAGGGCTGCACTGTTATATACCATGAAAGCTCCAATATAAATGAAAGTAGTCAGTCAGGTGCAAATAGGCCAGCGAATAGAATCATGCAACTGTTATGTGGTCAGGGTCCCAGCCCTTATTGACGGACAGCCAATAAACACGGTTCCAAAACCTTAAGTGCTTCTAGGTCTAAGTTCACCCTTTTCACTGTGTCCAGACAGTGAAAACTCAAAAAAAGAGTGAGATTTCATTGTAAGCCGGGCCAAACCACAACATTGTGTTTAGGGTATAACCATGGTTTGGGTCACTGGTTCTTGAAACAAGGCCAAATTCTTGGTGGCTGGAACTGAAGATCGGAAAGGGCACAAAACCTGTTACAAATGGCCTTCATTAACACTCTTCTGCAAAGAATATGTTCCCTGTTGGTATCCTGCCATTATAAGAGACACAAGGCCAGGGACTGAACAATGAACTCTTCCAGGAGTCCAAGATGCATCGGCTATGGGACTTCCTACAGTCGATCTTGTCTCTCTGGCCCAGGACCTTTTTCATTTGGGAAAGCATTACCATAAATTTAATTCTAATGAAAAGCTATACCGGGCAGTGCCGCTGACCTTTGCATCTTGTAGCAAGATGTATTATTTGTTCCTTCTGACAACAGCAGTGCACTCCTCCAACTGAGAACAAAGGGGAACCCTGGCCATGCTTTTCAGACCCAGCAATCTTTGCTGGTGGCGTGATAAGCGGGAAATGAAGTCATTCCAAGCAATGTGAAATCCTGTTCAGAACCAGAACTTTCGTCTGCATTTTCTTATTAACAAAGGCCTTGCTGCTGCATAGTTGAAGGCATTTATCTCTTCCCCCTAGGTCCACATCGATGCGCCAGCACCAAACGACATGGGTTATATCCTGCCCCATCTGTCTCCTCTCCCATTGCACAACCCTGTTTTGCCTCTGATGTTGTTTATGAGGGTCACCAAGCCCCAAGTTGCTGCTTCCCTCTTACGATTCATTCATTCATTCATTCATTCATTCATTCATTCATTCATTCATTCATTCATTCATTCTATCTATCTATCTATCATCTATCTATCATCTATCTATCTATCTATCTATCTATCTATCTATCTATCTATCTATCTATCTATCATCTATCTATCTATTTATATTCTGACCTCTCCCTCCACCCATGTGCTCAAGGAGGAATCTCATGGCCAACTGGTTGCAGAAAACAAGAAGAAGAGGAGGAGGAGGAGGAGGAGGAGATGATTGGATTTGGTGTGGAGAGCCAGTTTGGTGTGGTGGTTGAGTGTGTGGACTCTAATCTGGGAGAACTGGGTTTGATTCCCCACTCCTCCACTTGCAGCTGCTGGATGACCTTGGGCAAGCCATAGTTCTGACAAGAGCTGTTCTCTCAAGGACAGTTCTCAAGAGAGCTCTCGCAGCCCTGCCTACCTCACTGGGTGTCTGTTGTGGGAAGGGGGGGAGGGAAATGAGTTTGTAAGCTGTTCTGAGACTCCTTTGGGTAGTGAAGGGCGGGGTATAAATCCAATCTCCTCCTCCTCCTCTTTACTACCTGAAGGAGTCTTAGAGTGGCCTACAATCCCTTCCCCTTCCTCTCCCCACAACAGACACCCTGTGAGGTAGGTGGGGCTGAGCAGGGGTCTTTTGGGGCTGGAGCGTGCTGGAGCCATACTCTGGCAGCCCAGGCACTGGCACAAATGGTGGTGGCGGCAATCCCCGCTACCAGCTCCCCACACCGAAGCACTGTGGCCTGGCAGTGACCTGAAGACGCCCGTTGCCGGCCTCCTGGGGCCCGCGCTGGAGTGCTGTGGCCTGGGGGCGGCCTGAAGATGCCTGTTGCCGGCCTCCTGGGGCCCACGCTGAAGTGCTGCAGCCCCAGGGCAGCCTGAAGAAGCCTGTCGCTGGCCTCCCGGGGCCCACACTGGAGCACTTTGGCCCCAAGGGAAGGCATTGATAGTGGTAAGTGAGGGATTTGGGGGGTGGAGGCTTGATGGGGGGTGGGAAAGCCTTCCTCCCTCTCCCCATCTCTTTGCCCTCTTTCTGTCCCTCCTTTCTTTCTCTCCATTCCTTTTCTTTCTTTCTTTCCTTTCCCTTTCCTCTTTCTTTCTTTCTTTCTTTCTTTCTTTCTTTCTTTCTTTCTTTCTTTCTTTCTTTCTTTCTTTCTTTCTTTCTTTCTTTCTTTCTTTCTTTCTTTCTTTCTTTCTCTCTCTCTCTCTCTCTCTCTTCTCTTTCCTTCTTTCCTTCTTTCCTTCCTTCCTTCCTTCCTTCCTTCCTTCCTTCCTTCCTTCCTTCCTTCCTTCCTTCCTTCCTTCCTTCCTTCCTTCCTTTTTCTCTTTCCCTCCTTCTGTTCTTTCCTTTTCCTCTTTCCCTCCTTCTTCCCTTCTCTCTTTCCTTCCTTTTGTTCTCTCCTTTCCCCCTTTTGCTTCTTCTTTCCTTCTCTTTCTTTCTCTCTTTTTATCCCCTCTTTCCTTCCTTCTTTCCTTCTCTCTACTCTCTCTCTTTTTCCTTCCCTCTTTCCTCCTGTGGCCCAACTCTTCACTCCCACTCCCTGCTGGCTGGGGAAGGGAAGGGGAGGCTTTTGAAGATGCCTTCCCCACCTTTGCTTCCCTTTCTGACATCACTTCTGGTGATGTCAGAGGGTGTGACATATGCTAATGAGCTATTATGATAATGAGCTCCTGCAGCTGTTTTTCTATGAAATGACCCCTGGGGCTGAGAGAGCTCTCTCAAGAACTGCCCTTGAGAGAACATCTCTGAAAGAACTTATGACTGACCCAAGGTCACACCAGCAGCTGCATGTGGAGGAGTGGGGGAATCAAACCCAGTCGTCCCGGATTAGAGTCCACACTCCTAGCCACTACACCAAGCTGGCACATTTACACTAAAAGTTAATAAGAGGATAACAAGGTAAATACCGACACACCAGCCCAATTGCCAGACTTTCTCACATTTGATAATTAACATTTCTAAAACATCGATGAAAGGTCTAATCAAATGTCAACACTGGACGTCTTTCCCTAAAAGTCAGTAAAGTGAGTTTGCTTCTCCCCCGCTCCGATGCATTTCTCACCTACTTCAGCATCCTAATTCCACAGGCTGGGCCTGTGATTGAGCTTGCCAACTCTGGGTTGGGAAATTCCTGGACATTTGGGGGTGGAGCCTTGGAAGGGTGGGGCTTGAGAAGGGGAGGGACCTCAGCAGGGCATAATGCCACCCACTCCACCTTGCAAAGTAGCCCCTTTCTCCAGGACAACTGGTCTCTTTCATCTGGAGATCAATTGTAATTCTGGGAGATCTCCCGGGCCTGCTTGGTGTTCCCTCTAAGCTGAGTTAGTGTGAGCTAGCTCACAGTTTTTAGCCTCCGGCTCACACATTTCTGCCTCCGCTCAGGAAGGATGGCTCAGACATAGCCGGCTCGCCCACTAGGCGATCGAGGCGCCGCCAGGGCGCGCGGCTGCAGGGGCGCCAAACCGCGCCCTGGCCCTCCCAGAAAAGTCCCACCCGCTGCTCCCACCGCCTCCCGAGCGCCCGCCGGCTCAGGAGGCGGCAGCGGAGCTCGCCGCCCTCCCCAAAGCCAGCTTCTCCCCCACCCCCACCCCCGCCCTCCCAAGCCCACCGCGGGCTGCGGTGCTGGCTGGGCCGCGGGCGGGCAGGCGGCGGAGGAGCGGCTTCTCCACCCCCCCCGGCCCTCCCAAGCCCAGTGCCGCCGCTGGGAGGGAAGGGCGGGCGTTCCAAGCCCGCCTGTTCCCGGCTCTCCCGGGCGCCCGCAGCTGCGAGGGGTCCGGAGAGCCTGCGCTGCTGCTGGGAGGAAGGAGCGGGCGTTGCAAGTCCGCCGCTCCCCGGCTCTCCCAGGCACCTCGCAGCTACGAGGGGCCCGGGAGAGCCGTGCCGCCCTTCCCCGGCTGTCCCGGGTGCCTCGCGGCTGCGAGACACCCGGGAGAGCCACCCGGGAGAGCCACGCGCGCCGCCCCTGCTGGGAGGGAAGGGGGGCTTCTAGCCCGCCCCTTCCCCGGCTGTCCCGAGTGCCTCGCGGCTGCGAGACACCCGGGAGAGCCGCGCGCGCCGCCCTGCTGGGAGGGAAGGGGGGCTTCTAAGCCCGCCCCTTCCCCGGCTGTCCCGAGTGCCTCGTGGCTGCGAGACACCCGGGAGAGCCGCGCACGCCGCCCCTGCTGGGAGGGAAGGGGGGCTTCTAAGCCCGCCCCTTCCCTGGCTCTTCCAGGCGCTGGGCCATCTCCAGGCCCCACCGGGAGGTTGGCATCCCCGGTGGGGTGGGCGCCCCAGGCAGTCCTGCCTAGGGCACCCAGAAACCTGGGGCCGGGCCTGGCTCCAGAGCAAACTAATTGATGCAGCAGTCAAATCGCTCACTCGCAGCTTTAATGCCAGTCGCTCACAAAGTAGGATTTTTGCTCACAGGACTTCACAGCTTAGTGGGAGCATTGGTGGCAACCCCAGCCATGGCGCAGGAGGTCTTCCTTTGGACCAAGGTGGGTTTCTAGGGGATGGGATGTGACCAGAATCTGGTGAGACAACTGCAGCTGTCGCCTGCGTTCCTACGGTGATGGGAAGTGCTGCCAATCTGCAGCTGACTCATGCTGGCCCCGTTGGATTCTAAAGCTAGATCCGGGGTGGCCAAACTGCAGCATGGGAGCCGAATGCGGTTCTTCCACATGGTCTGATGTAATGTCAATAAAAAAGCAGATTTGCATATATTTTTTTCAATAAAAAAACGTGTGCAATACTTGTCTGTGTCTTGTGGCTCTCAAACAACTGATGTTTATTCCGTGTGGCTGTTAATGCTAAGGACTTTTGGCCACCCCTGAGCTAAATGAACAGAGTTGGTTTGCCACTGCTTGCCTCTGTGTAGTGGCCCTGGGCTTCCTTGGTGGTCTCCCACCACCCAAGTACTTCCCAGGACCAGCCCTGCTTAGCTTCCAAGATCTGATGAGATCAGGCTAGCCTGGGGCATCCAGGTCAGGACTGGGTTCATATAGGGAGAGATGATCTTGAGGAATCTGACCTTGCCAGTACCAAACACTGACCGACGTTAAGTCTTCGTATTCACATCCTATTCTTCCTTTAAGTGCCTCAGCATGGTATACATGGACAGGATTGTCCCATTTCTCTGTCTCACGACGATCCTGAGAAGTAGATTAACTGCCCAACGTCACTCAGGGTTCATCCAGTCCTTAAGAAGGATTCAAACACAGGTCTTCTCACCGCTTCACCACCCTGGTTCTCTAACAGTAGACTGGGTTTGAAAGACATCAGCTACGGAAACCCACATGGGCAGTATTCCAAATGGGGTGTCTCCCACTGAGCTACTCATGTCGAGGGAAAAGTCAAAAATCCCTTCTGCCTGTTAATTTATATTGCCATGAGTGTGTGAAAAAGAGAGGTTCACAGACAGACAGATTCACAGACCGACTGACAGACAGACGGAGATGGCTGGGGAGTCATCTTTACTGCTAACTTGCTGCTGGTGGTCTTATCATTAATTAGTTAACCTGTCACTACCATTCTGTGTTTACTCCAAAATGCCTAATTTAGAGCCACTCGGATGCTATTTTCTGCAAATCTAATTGCGCGAGGATACATTGTAGCAGTAAATAATTAGATCCTAATTTGAGAAGACATCGTTTGGTGTGATAGTTCCCCATTTGGGACGAGGCGGTTTTGAATGCGGGGGTGGGGGGGCTGGAGGGTGAAATTTTGGTTGAAGCCTTCGCGTTGACGTCTTCACTCTTCGACACGTTTCCTGGAGGCTTTCGACGCAACTCTGCCTCCCATCCCAAGCCACCCCACGGAGCATTTGTAATTATATTTCAGTAATTAGGCAACGTACACACAGACCTTTTTTAAAAAAGGTATAAAAACCTACCTGTAATTGTGGGAAATGAAAAGTCTGATGCTGTGGTCGAGTTGAAATAATTGCCTTGTGCTTCGTCTCACGGGTCCAAGGGTTCAGGTCCCTCTGGGACCACCTACTGCCTCAAATTTTACAAAGGGCCTGGGGGGTCACTGATAAAACACGCATTTAATGATGGAGCAAGCATAAGACCTCCAGGTTCCATGTCCAGCTTCGGTTAATAGGAACTCATTTAGTAGGCCAAGGAAAGGGTTTCGATGTGACTTGCAGAGCCACTGTGGTTGCCATTTATGGGCTGGGAAACTCCAGGAGATTTTGGGATGGTGCTAAGGCGGGCAGGGTTTGGTGAGGAGCGGGACTCCAGGTGGCTACAATTCCATAGAGTTCACCCACCAAAGCAGAGATTTTCTCCAGGGGAACTGATCTCTGTAGTCTGGATATCAGTGGTCATTCCAGGAAATTGCTAGGCTGCACTTGGAGGTTGGCGACTCGAAGAGCCACCATCAGTCAGAACACACAGCACTAAGGACTATGGAAAGCCAGGTTCCAATCCCCCCAGGGGTAAAGTTCACAGGATGATCTTAGAACAATCTTTCATGGAAGAGTAATGTGGTGGCTCAGTGGTTAAGACGCTGAGCTGCAGGCCAGGAGCTGAGTAGCTCGGCAGTTCGAGACCCGAGTGCTGCGTGACGGAGTCAGCTCCCGTCTCTGGCCCCAGCTCCTGCCACCCGAGCAGTTCGAAAGCAAGAAATTGCAAGGAGATAAATAGGTACCACTTCAGTGGGAAGGTAACAGCGTTCCATGTGCCTTGGCATTTAGTCATGCCAGCCACATGACCATGGAAACGTCTTCAGACAGCGCTGGCTCTTCGGCTTGGAAACGGAGATGAGCACGGCCCCCCAGAGTCAGATGTGACTGGCTTTTGAGCAAGGAAACCTTTGCCTTTACCTTTATAACAATATTGGCCTAGCTTGTAAAGATTATGTATCCACGTGCAGTCAAGTCACAACTGACTTATGGTGACCCTAGCAAGGGGCTTTCAAGGCAAGTGAGAAGCAGAGGTGGATTGCCATTGTTTCCCCCAGCAGAGTCTTCCTTGATGGTCTTCCATCCAAGCACCACCCTGCTGATAGGCTTGCCAAGTCCCCCCAAGAGGCGGGTAAACCCCCGCCCGAGAGGCCTGTTACCCAACACCAGCAAATCACCCCAGGGGAACTCCACCCCCTTCCTACACATGTCCCCAGTGTGATGATGTCATCTGGAGGTGACATCATCACGCTGGCCACGTTGGGGGCAGGACGCTCTATGATTTGAGGGAAAACTCCTCCGTGGTGGCAGCATCATGGTGGCATGCGTGCAAGGCGCATGCACAAGGACTCCCAGGACGGTGTGGGACTCCCCCACGGTAAGTAGATTCGGACTTGGCAACCCTACCTGCTGAGCTTCTGAGATCTGATGAGGTCAGGTTATACCATGCCAACTTCCGTCCTGTTGTAAGAACTACTTTAGTAATATATCTTGAGTAGGAATAAGTGAACACATGAAGCTGCCTTATACTGAATCCATCAAAGTCAGTATTGTCTACTCAGACTGGAAGCAGGTCTCAAGTTGAGATCTTTCACATCGCCTGCTGCCTGGTCCTTTTAACTGGAGATGCCCGGGATGGAACCTGGGACTTTCTGCATGCCAAGCAGATGCTATACTATGGAGCCACAGCCCCAGACTTATCTAGTATATTTTAACCCTGACCTTGCCCCAAGAAGCTCAGGGCAATACAGTTCTCCATTTATCACCACCACAACCTAAAGCTTTGCCAATGGCAAAATATGAGTTTATCCCTAATTTCATAATTTCGGCAATTTGGAAAGGAACGATAATGCTGCTGCCCCAGCCCATAGAACAACGATCCCCAATGTGGCACACAATGTGGAAGCTCTTGACAATTTGTCACTGATCCTCCCATGGCAGCCATGTTGTGATTGGTCCCGTTTCCCATGGCAACTCTTTTGTGTCGGGGCCCGTTACCTTTTCTCAGCATCAAAAAACTGCCCACAGGCTCAAACAAGGTTAGAGATCCCTGATTTCCGCTAACTGTGCCACACAGAGCATTAGTCTAAGCAGCTATTTTCTTCCTTCCTAGCTAAGGAAAAACTCATCAAATTGGCCTCGAGGCCAGCCAGCATAGACAGGGGAATACTTCTACCTTCTCCGTTGCTTCTCTTGTTGCTTGAAAAAACAACAACCCCGAAACAGAATCTTTATCCAACCTGCTAGCCAATGAAAACACCACTAAGCCTTTAAAACTCTTTTTCTTGAAAGAAAAGGAGTCAGATAGACATTGAGTGCCATGTTTTAGACTGGCCAGTGCCTGAAAAATCAATGGGAGAAAAATCAAATAATTGCACCGTGAAAGGAAGGAGAAGAAAAGGCTATTTCAACTGACTCGTATCTGCATTCCATTTTCTTGTGTTCACTGATCACTGTAATTTGAATCTTCAGCATCATGTCTTATGAGCTACGGACATCTGTCAGAGTGATCTTGATGGCAGATCGCCATAAATGTGCGCTTCCCATACTCTGCATTGGAGTAATCAAATTCATGAGGGGTCACTCCCCTACCTCCTCTTTCTTACCCAGAGCTTTGCTCCACTGAGGAAGATTTCTGTTAGAAACTACTGCTTTAAAAATCCAGTGATCTCCAAAAACTATCTGTGTGGCATTTTGTTTGCAACTGTGGACATGCTTGGTGTAGTGGTTAAGAGCAGCAGACTGTAATATGGAGAACCAGGTTTGATTCCCCACTCCTCCATATGAAGCCTGCTGGGTGAACCTGGGCCAGTCACAGTTCTCTTAGAACTCCCCCAGTCCCACCTCCATCACAAGGTACATGTTGTGGGCAGAGGAAGAGAAGACGATTGAAAGCCGCTTTCAGAGCCCTTAAGGTAGAGAAAAGCAGAGTATAAAAATTTCCTCCTCCGCCTCCTCCTTCTTCTTCTCCTTCCAAACATCTCTGAAAAGCCACAAGGAGAACATCATGAGAATGTTGTGTCCCCTCAGCAATTGATACAATATCTTTGAATGCAGAGTCCTGCTTATTACTTATTTAATTTATTTATATCCAGCCTTTCCCAATGGGGACCCAAAGTGGCTTACATTGTTCTCTTCTCCCCAGTAAGGTAGGTTTAGGCTGAGAGTGTGTGAATGTCCCAAGGACATCCAGCAAGCTTCCATGGCAGGGTGGGGATTCAAATCTGGGTCTCCCAGATCCTAGTCTGACACTTTAACCAGTACACCATAATGTTGAAGATTCAGATTACAGCCCCGTCTAGGCCTCAATCAGCAGGCTTACGGCATCGGCAGCAACTCCTGCCCACCCTTGATTGGCCCCAGAGAGGGGACAGTAATGGAATGGCAATGATTCCCCCCCACACACATATTTTTACTGAGGGCTCCATATCACAATTCCCCCAAGAACCCTTTATCTTCTTTTTGGCTGGGCAGCCCCTTTTCTGTCACTCCCACCCAGTTGTTCAGAAGTATAGAATTATACACTGACCCAGTCTAGGGATCTGAGGGACCAGCTAACTTCCTTCTTTTATCTGTATTTGATAATAGCACATGAGAAGTTGACTGTATTTCAAAACAAGCAAACTGATTTATTTTAGTTATGGTCAGGTAGGTATCAGGTTTAGGGCTTAGAAGGTGCACAGGGAACAGGAATGAGGTAATTTTGTATAAATATAAACAATAGGTAGTTTGTCATGAACATGTAGCTTTTTAGTTATACCGATAGGTCTTCAAGACTTGAGGAGAGTGATTTCTTGGCAGTCTCTGCTTAAATAAAAAAGCATTAGCTTCTTTGTCTTGAAAACACTTAAGTTGGTGAAGGCAAGAACATTCACACAAATTCCAATTCCCCTTCTTAACCACTTAATAGGGATGACCCCTGCCCCTTTCCTAGGAGCTATTTCCCTCAGACTGGATAGGGATTACCCCCTTTCACTAGGAGCTATTTCTCTCAGGCTTGAATGGGTGTCCTTCTTGATCCTCTCACTCTCTTAGCCTTCCTTCCCGGTTAACTGTAAGTTCTTAACTACCCCTTTTAACTGGCACCCTCAACCATAGAATTCCACTTGAATCCCCTGTAACTCAAGGTTCTCAGACCAGGTTAAAGCATTAACCAGTCATTGTCTGTCACACCCCACTATCACTAAGACCACCCCCTGGGTACAGCCTTTTCCACCACCTCCAAATTTTACTCCCTCATTCTGCTACAGGTGAAGACCTAAACTCAACAATTACAACCTAGGACCTTTCACATGCAAAGCAGATGCCCCGCCACTGAGCTACAGCCTCACCCTGGCAGAAAAGCTCTCATACATCCACAATCAGCTGTCCTTGACTGTGAAGGTAAGATATGAGACATTTCCTCCCACCTTCTTCTTAATCTTTGAGGCCATCCCATGAGCTATGAGACATTTCCTCCCCCCTTCCTCTTCTTAATCTTTGAGGCCATCCCATGAGCTACATCGACTGCTGTTTTCATCCTGAGATATTTGTTGGGTTTTGAAAATCGCTGATGCAACTGAAAAGAAAAACAGAGGAGGATTTTGTCTCTTAGATATTAATGGCTAGTGTTCCTTCATGGCCCAGGAGAAACAATGCATCAAGCCAGAAAGAGACAGACAGTCTATGGGAAAGAAATGGCTCATATGCAAACGGAGCAGAAGACAGATGTCTAATGAATTAAATGACTGCAACCCTACAGGGGGAAAATGCCTCCTACAGTTACATGAGTCAACCTATACTTGGTTCAAGCAGGCTCCTGAGAAATTAAAGCTATTTCCCCCACTAATTTGATGCTACGGAGTGCAACGCAAGAGGCAAGCAGGATGGTAGGACCGGATTGAGGGCCCCACAGAAGAACCCTCATCAGGTTCCACGGATGCCTTCACCCTCTTTGCTTTCGTGCCAGATATGGCTGAACAGCATCTTTATCAGTGTTCCTTGTAAGCTGAAGATAGATCCAGGTGGATCTATATAACCTTAGCTTCTTATCTAGTTCTGATTTTGCATATCCTAAACATCATCATGTTACATGTTAATTTGCTGTTAAGTCCCCGTCTCTAAGTTTGAACCTTACCTACCGTTCCAATGTATTTGAAAAAGTATGCCTTGCACACGGAAGCTCATACCCTGAATAAACCTTTGTTGGTCTTAAAGATGCCACTGGACTCTAAATTTGTTCCTTCTAAGCTGAGTTCGTGCGAGCTAGCCTCCGGCTCACACATTTTTGCCTTAGCTCAGGAAGGGATGGCTCCAGAGCAGACTGGTTTATGCCGAAGCCAAATCGCTCACTCTCAACTGAATGCCAGTAGCTCACAAAGTAGATTTTTTTTGCTCACGAGACACCACAGCTTAGAGACAGCATTGATATTCCCCAAGCAAAGTATATATGATAAGTGTATCTGAAGTGAGCAGCAACTCACAAAAGCTCACACCCTACTGCACATTTTGTTAGCCTTTAAGGTGCTGAACTGCAGGCTGTGGAAGGTCAGTAGTTCAGCAGTTTGAGACCCGGGTGCCGCATGACGGAGTGAGCTCCCGTCTCTAGTTCCAGCTCCTGCCAACCTAGCAGTTCGAAAGCAAGAAATTGCAAGTAGATGAATAGGTACCGCTTCGCTGGGAAGGTAACAGTGTTCTGTGCACCTTGGTGTTTAGTCATGCCGGCCACATGACCATGGAAACATCTTTGGACAGCTCTGGCTCTTCGGCTTTGAAATGGAGATGAGTACTGCAACCCTAGAGTCGGATTTGACTGGCTTTCGAGCAAGGGAACCTTTACCTTTACCTACGGTGCTACTGGACTCTTACTCTTTCCTAGTGTATATAGTAAGACATATGCCAGATGAGTAAGGATATAGGAAAAACACAACGGTGGGGTGCAAGTCTAGATGCTCGCTCTTATCCAAAGCTGCATGTGCACTTTGATGCATGTGCAGAATTCTTGCACAGGGGAGCTTGTTTTATTTATGTGAACACTTCAGTTTCCCATGACTCAACAAAAACCCAATTAAACCAAACCATTGGGGATTCAAAACAGTTTTCTCCTGGTGCCTAAAACTAAGAAGGTTTGAGGGAAGGCAAACAACTGTGCAGAGGGAGTTTCGAAGCAAATCACCATTTCAGAAAAGGCCCTGTTCCTTTTGATCCCCTGCAGCATTTTTGATGTGCTAGAAAAAGGTCTGTACCTGAACTCTTGCCTGGTGGGCCAGCATGTATGGGGGAGAAAAAATCATCTTTTAAATATAGTGCTACATCATGCATTTTGGGGGGGAAGGAAAAAAAACCCCAGTGAAGCTCTTGCAATATAAGAGAGATGTTTTTGACATGTCAGCCAGCAGTCTTGTTGTACTTACTGGACTTCCTGAGCAGTCCCCAAATGCAGCCTTATGTAGAACACAGTTCTACCTAGTGGGACCAGTCTGGTCTGGAAGTGATCAGAGCATAGATAACTGAAGCCAGATCATGTTTATTAAGGAAAGCCTGTAGCTGGTGCACCAGATAAAGTTGGGAAAACACTTTCCCAAACTCAGGGACAGATTTGAGTGTGCTTGGAGCAGCAAAACATACAGCTGATATCCATGAAAAGCCTTGGTACACAAAGAAGCATTGTGTGTAGGGTCAGTCCAGAATTGGTCTGTTAGAAAATACTGTACTGTGGCCAGCAGTCCCACTTCGGAGGTGCTGTCCTATGGTAAAAAACATAGAGATTGGGCGCTTCCTAGAAATTGCACAATGCAGTGATGTCACCTCCTTTTTGTCAGGAAATGAGACCACAGTGCTGTGTGACACCATTCCCATCCATCCCCTCCCCCTGGAGTTTCCCAACAATTGCCAGCCAAGGCAACCAAGAGCTGGCAACCCTATCAACATATGGGGCACATGCAGAGTCTATAAACTGTTGAGGAATGTCAACCAGTCTTCAAAGAAGTTAGAATGAGGTTTGGCACCACTGAGTTACCCTTCCCTCGCATTTAAAATTGCTGATCAGACGGCTGCATCTGTCTCCCGCACCGATTTTTCTACACCCGGAAAATCAAGTACTTTCTGGATATTTGCACTTTGAATCTGCAATTTTGCTGATCTGGACAGCCATTTTTCGCAATGATTGTGATTCAGTCATCTGAACGTCCTTCTCGCGATGTTGGGGTTTTTTTTACAAGCTTCCGTCATTGTGCGCATGAGCAATCCTGTGCTGAATAAATTAAATGTATAAACATTCAAGCGCACATATAGACCCCGGCACTCAGTTGTACGTCGGCGGTTAATTTTGCTTGCTGTTTGGGGGTGGGGGTGGACCTGCAAGAACAAGGGAGTACGGCGAGCCCCAGTGGGAGCGGTGATTTGGCCATGCGTATATGCGCATGCACAAAGCCATTTTTTTTTTAAAAAAAAAGAAACAAGCCATGCTGCCCAAGCAGTGGCACAGCTATCTGAACTGTGCCTGGAGCCTCATTGCGTAATGCGAGTGGTTCAGGGGGGGATGTGTGGCCATCCCAACCCCCCCCCCCAAATATTCCTGATTGAATCTACAGTAGGAACAAATTGTGGTAAGCTTGCCGTGTGACCACACCCTGAGATGACCCAAAAACTTTTGCACAAGGACTTTACACTGTATTTCTCATTGCTAATCTTCTCTGTGCTGCCAAAGAGCACTGCTGTATTCCATGCTGTTTATTCTCCTTAAAAAGATTGCTCTCTATAACCACTTACGTCAAGACCGTATAGTATCTAAGAAGCTAGTAAGCATTACTCTGAATCTGTATGCTGAACCCAATAGTGTTTTTGAGCCTATTTATAGAATAATTTTATATATCTCACCTGAGTGGCTGACTTGTCCTAAATATAACACCGCAAACCTTTTTTTTAAGAAAACATTAAGAAACCCAGAGAGATTATAGAAAAGGTAATTCCTTTCTCCATTGATGATGCAGCATTGAAAATCTGATTTAAAAAAAAAATGGACTAGGGTTGCTAATTAAAAAGTGGAGCCCGATTCCACATGCTCTATAGTCAGTGGGAGGAAGCCAGTTCACTCTTATGAATCAATGGCTCCCAGGAAGGGGACAACTGCTCTCTATGGTATATGGAATGAAAGATTTTAAAATCAATTTGCCTCCACGGTTACTCACCATTCAAGTCTGTGGTCTGTTTGCAAATCGGCGCAGTCAGATCTTCGACAAACTGTTTGCCTGTGTTTAAACAGTTTGCATCTGTTCAACTGTGCAAAAAGGACTCCCCAAAGCAACCTTTGCACATGTGTGGTCTCCTACTTCCCCCGTGTATCTTCCCCTATCCTCAGTCACTCATTGAGTACAAAAGTGTTTCCTTTTGTCTGTCCAGGAAGAGTTGGGGTTCCAACCTGGATCTCCCAAATCCTAGAAGAGAAGAAGAGAAGAGATTGGATTTATATCCCGCCCTTCACTGCCCAATGGCGTCTCAGAGCGGCTTACAAACTCCTTTCCCTTCCCCTCCCCACAACAGACACCCTGTGAGATAGGTGGGGCTGAGAGAACTTCTGACAGAAACTGTCCTTGAGAGAACAGCTGTGCCAGAGCTTGTGACTGACCCAAGATCACATCAGCAGGAGCAAGTGGAAGAGTGGGGAATCAAACCCAGTTCTCCCAGATAAATCCTAGGCCAACACCCTATTGGCTCTCAAACATTAATCACAATGCTGACAAAGTTCACTTTACCAAAGAAGAGGAGAGGAGGAGAGAGAAGAGGAGAAGAGAGAGGAGGAGGAGGAGGAGATTGAATTTATACCCCACCCTTCACTACCCGAAGGAGTCTCAGAGTGGCTTACAATCTCCTTTCCCTTCCCCTCCCCACAACAGACCCCCTTGTGAGGTAGGTGGGGCTGAGAGAGCTCTCTCGAGAACTGCCTTTGAGAGAACAGCCCTGAGCAAACTTGTGACTGACCCAAGGTCACACCAGCAGCTGCATGGGGAGGAGTGGGGAATCAAACCCGGTTCTCCCAGATTAGAGTCTGAACTCCTAACCACTACACCAATTTGGGGGGGGGGTTGCAGTGGTTCTTCAGTGTGCATGCACACATTACTAACACAAAAGGACGGAAGGACCCAAAAGAACTGAAGGGAGCTGTGGGAGCCTATATATGCAGGCAATCTTGGGGCTTCTTCTTGGTCACAGACGTGTGTATTTTACATTTCTCTCCTTCCATCCATTCGGTTTATGTTTCTTTCATCGTCTTCTGCTAGAGAAAATACTCTCTTCCACAAACCTTTTGAAGAGAGGAGATAAAGCACTAAAACTCAAATGGTCTCTCTCTTTAAATTACCAGTATTTATTCTAAAGTGGAGAGTAAGTTCAAAATGTGTGCTTCAAATGACCTCATATACTTTAAAGATGGACTTTTCTAATGAAATGTGGGGTAGGTAATGGGAACTGTGTTTTAGCATTTAAACTAGCTTTCGGTTTGCGAGCCGACTTACAGCAATTGCTTTGGAAAATTGTAAAAGGGGGAGGGGAGGAACCCAAGATTGATGGGATCTCTTTGTGTAAACTGTTGCTAAAACTTTTCTTATAAGGAAGAAATTTCTTCTCGGGCTTACCGTTCTATTTACCTTTTGTGACATTGTAAAAACCTCATTATGTGTGTCACCCACAATCTCGCCAGTAAAGCGGAGATAAAGCGGGCCACAAATGAAGTATTTCTCACGGAACCAAGGAACAATAAAAAAAAAACACCCAAGTATTTAAGGTTCCTTGATAAGAATAATTGTGTTTGTTACACAGCAGAATACCCGGACACTTTTGGAAATTATTATTATTATTTTTTTTAAAAAGACCTTGTCTTTGGATAAGCCAAGTCCCATTGAGGGGCACGCTGGAGTGAATTGGTATTACATCTGGTCTAGCAAACTGCTTTAGGGAGTGGATTAATGCAGTTAATTAAATTTTTCAGAACTAAAGTCACTGAGATGTAGTGATTGCTGATTAATATACCCAAAGTGCTGCCCATTGATAGAACCAGCCCTGGACTAAACATCTCACTGAAATGCGCTCTTTCCTTTTATCCAGCACATGACCTAAACTGAAAAATGCCTATTTATTTTCATATATTCCTCTTCTGGTGGTTTGTTAGCAATATTGGGTCTACAAAGAAAATACCCCCCCCCCGAGTCAGCCATACAAGAATGTAAGGAGAGCTCTGCTGGATCAGACCAAAATAGGGCTGCCAGGTTGCTTAGTCTCGCTAGCAGAGGGCTTGAGGGGGGGCATTTCGGGAGTGGGCGGTGCATCGTGTGGTGCATCGAGGTCACTCGGAAAGATGTGTGCTTCAAATAACCTCATCTACTTTAAAGATGGACTTTTCTAATGGAATGTGGGCTGGCTGGCATCATCGGTTTGGTGTAGTGGACTCCAATCTGGGAGAACTGGGTTTAATCCCCCACTCCTCCACTTGCAGCTGCTGGGGGACCTTGGGCAAGCCATCGTTCTGTCAGAGCTGTTGTTGAAAAAGAACAGTTTCTGTCAAGAGCTCTCTCAGCCCCACCTACCTCACAGGGTGTCTGTTGTGGGGAGGGGAAGGGAAAGGAGATTGTAAGCCATTCTGAGACTCCGAGTGAAAGGCGGGGCATAAATCCAATCTCCTCCTCCTTCTCCTCTTCTTCTTTCTCCTCTTCTTCTTCCTCCTCTTTCTCTTCTTCTTCACGGTGCACTCATTGAGAAGTTCTGGAGAAGAAGAGCCCCCACCCCGCCGGCAGCCAGGTAAGACTTGGCAACCCTATTCACACCATTTAAGCTCTCAGCTTCCTTACTCTTTTCTGTCTTGGCCCATTAGATTGCAACTGAGCGATAACAGATCACTACGGCTCACTTAACGCAATGTTTAATCCAGGCCTGACTCTGCAGGGAAGACTCTGCAAAGAGCACTCTTTAATGTTGGCTGGGAGGATAGACGCTTGGAAACCAGGAGCGAGATTAACCCCATTGATTGATACTTTTGGGCCGGAGCCACCAGAAGTCTATTACTCTTGGAGAAGTTACAGCACCAGCTCATAAATAGGATTTCTAAACATAGATAATGCAGATCACGAGCATTCCTTTCCCCCTCCCCATTGAGCAAGGTCTGGAGGGGGGGACGGCATTGTGTATCTTCCTGTATAATGTGTCTTTTCGTACCCTCAAGGAAACTGGCCTCGAGTTCCACGTCCATTTAAGTAATTTCATTTTATGTAAAGGGCATTTTGTAGGTAGGCAAAATGTGCTGACTCATGCCATCTCTTCTTCTTCTTGGCTGGGAGGAATGAACTGCATTCAGTCCTTTCAATCACGATGTGGATTTTTCTGGAAATGGTCTCGTCCAATTTTCCATTCACTTAGAAATCACTGTTCCCATTATCCTGTGGCTCGGACCAACGCATGGAGCATGGCCAATACAGCAAAGGTCATTTTTCCATCTATCTTTTCGTGTGGCAGGTTTAAGTTCATTTGTAGTTGGCTACGTCATTTGCTAGCTCAAATGCTGGTAAGTTTTTTTTCCCCCTACTAGTTTTTTTAAAGACCCCATGAATGGCTTCTTCCATCTCCTTTGCTGTTTGGAACACACAGGGCATATTCTTGAAAAGAGATTCATCTTGTGCTACATTTCAATTATAACTATATTTCAGTGTAAACAATAGTTATGTGTAATGGTGCTCAAAGTAATGGGCTTGCTCTTTTTTGACTGCTAAAATCATAGAGGACCTTGTTAAATGGTGAGGGGAGCAATCTTAAACAGGTCTACTCATAATCTCACTCAAGCCTTTTCAGCAGGGCTTACTTCCAGGAAAGTGTTCTCAGGATTGCATTGAACAACTACTTCTCCTTCTCCTTCTTCTTCTTCCACCAACATCACGAACAGGAAATAAAAGTAAAATACTAATGGGGTTTAGAGGTCTGATGAGACTGTATAAATCCAATCTCCTTTTCCTTTTCCTTCTCCTCCTCCTCCTCCTCCTCCTCTTCTTCTTCTTCTTCTTCTTGAAATGGCAGTTCTGGAAAGAGCTCCCTAAGCCACTCTGAGTGAAGGGCGGGATATAAATCCAATCTCTTCCTCCTCCTCCTCCTCCTCCTCCTCCTTATTGAAATTGCCTCTCTGATAAAGTGATACAGTGGGGAAGGGAAGAACAAAATGGGGAAGAAGAGGAACATCTGTGTTGCAGGTCTCAGGATTACATGACTCTTTCAGATATCTCCAGGCTAACTTCTTGAGCGTGCCCCATTTTTAAAAAATCACGTGACTCTTTACTCTGGGCAAACGTTCTAGAACAAAGCCTGTCTACCTTTGCTGACTTCTTTCTCCTCATTGGGAGGGCCCTTGCTGAGCTTCCAAAAAAAATCCTCCTGGTTGTCCACACAGCACAGTTTGAAGCCACTACTTTAAGAGAAAGTGAAAAAGAGAGTGAGAGCGAGAGAGATATGAGGCCGTGGCACAGGAACGCCACAAAAGCTGAAGCCGGGAGTGCACAGAGAAAGAAAGGGAAGCCAATAAATGAAAGAATAATAGAACATTGATCAAGCCTTTATCTCAGCAGGGTAACTAAGTCAGCTGTCGCCAAACATGTCATCGCTGAGCCATTTGATTAAATACGAGTAATAGGTTGGGATGGATGGACGTGTTTAGCTCCTGTCAGCAACTATGGACAAAGGGAGATAAGGAAAGCTATTGAAATTGTGAGAGGACTCAGGTGGGGGGGGGGGAGAGAGAGAGAGAGAGAGAGAGAGAGAGAGAGAGAGAGAGAGAGAGAGAGAGAGAGAGAGAGAGAGGAGTTTATTATGTTCCTCCTTCATTACATAGGCAGAATTCATGTTGGTTTTTTCCCCATCTGCAATTACCTTCTGTATTAAAGGTACAAAATGGGTCAGGTTCTCTGCTAGTGAAAAGGGGGCAGTGGGCAATGCTTCCTCTAAGCCATGGAGTCTTGTGAGCAAAAATTCTGCTTTGTGAGCTATTGGGATTAAAGTCGCAAGTGAGCGATGTGGCTACTGCATCAGTTAGTTTGCTCTGGAGCCCTCCTTCCTGAGCTAAGACAAAGAAACGTGTGCATCAGAGGCTAAAAACCTAGCTCACATTAACTCAGCTTACAGGGAACATTGGCAGTGGGGCCAGAAAAGATTACTCTAGGGAATTGTGTTATGTCCACGGACCACCACTAGGCACCAGCGGTTTGCAACCGGAGCTTGGCTCTGAAGGACAATAGGGACTAGGATCCTGAGACTCCTAGTTAGCACCTATAGGATCTGTGGTGGGAAGTTTAAACCCTCCAATGGGACCTATGGGTGTCATCCCAGGGACTGTATATAGTTGGCCGTCTTGGCCGTTTGTGTGTTAAGTGTGTTGTGTGCAGTAAACTATGAGCTGATAATCACTGAGCATCTGTCTTCGCTATGCGTCGTACCCAGTACACAATGAATCATATGACCTGCATAGAGAAAAGCCGGCTGGAACGGGGACCGTCGTCAGGAGGGGCATTGGGCAGGCCTGAATGGAGAAGACAGCTGGATCTAACCCGATGCTGTTTTGTACGCCATGACAATAACTCCTATCTAGTGCAGATCAAGCCTTGACCTGGGTAGCCCAAGTTAGCCTGACCTCGTCAGGTCCCAGAAGCTAAGCAGGGTTGACCCTGGCTAGCATTTGGATGGGAGATCTCCAAGGAATACCATGATGTGGAGGCAGGCAATAGCAAACCACCTCTGAATGTCTCTTGCCTTGAAAACCCAACGGGGTCACCATAAGTCAGCTGTGACTTGGTGGCCAAAAAAACACACACAAAAAAACTGGGGTCCTTTGCTACATGATGTCATGTTGGTGAGTGGAAGGCCTGACCCTGGATTCAAGGTGTCCCCTGTTCTGGAAGGGGTTGCATTCCCCTTGAAGGAACAAATCTATACCTTGGGAGATGGTCCTGGATCCAAGCCTACTACTAGATAAGCAGGTGGTAGCTGCAGCTAGGAGTTCCTTTTGCCAGTTTAGACCTGTTTTGCCCTGGATGGCAGGTCAACTGTGTGAGGACTATTTTCTTAAAATTTACATTGCCCATGGTCCGCCTTTCTCTCTTGGATGCAAGGCAGATCACACAGAGTGGATCAATACAATCAATATATGGGCATACCAACCCAGAACCTACCAGGAGATGACCGCCAGCATTCGCATGTAGCTTCCAAGCCATCTTCAAGAGCAGTCTCATATGTTGTGCACTAATTTTACCTAGATAGCAAACATTTGTGAATTTATATTTGTTATTTTAAGGGTTCTAAAACCAAAACTTAATGCATATCAGGGCCTTTACTAAAACCATTGAATCCAGAACTACATTAATGTAAAACTAGAAGATTAAATCAAAGGTTTCATTTTTCTTTTTTTAAAAAAGATGGCTTTGGAAAAAGGACATGAAGGAAGAGAGAGTTGTACGTACATGCCATGAAGTCGCAAGCACTAGTGATCCCAGCAAGGGGCTTTCAAGGCAAGTGTGAAACAGAGGCGGATGGCTATAGCCTTCCTCTGAAGAGCCTTCTTTGGTGGTCTCCCATCCAAATACTGACCTGCTTAGCTTCCAACTTATGGTGACCCCGCCAAGGGGCTTTCAAAGCAAGTGAGAAGCAGAGGTGGTTTGCCACTGCTTTCTTCTGAAGACTCTTCCTTGGTGGTCTCCCTTCCAAGCACTAACCCTGCTTCACTTCCAGTTATGGTGACCCCAGCAAGGGGTTTTCAAGGCAAATGAGAAGAAGAGGTGGTTGACCATTGATTTCCTCTGCAGAACCTTCCTTGGTGGTCTCCCATACAAGTATCAACCCTGCTTAGTTTACAAGATCTGATGAGATTGGGCTACACCATGCTGCCTTCCCCCAAAAAAGAGAGCTGTGGGGTCATAGAAAAATTATGGGAAGGCGTTCAAGACATAAGGGGTGCCAAGGGAGAATGGGATGATCCATCATCCCTTGGAGTCTAGCAGAACCTCCCTGTTTTCCTATTGTGAGCAGTGCACCAAGACTCAAGGACAAGTTCTCTGGTCTCCCCGGTTTCATCTTCCACTGAGATAACATGATCCCACACCGACGCTGAGCTTACTTTGGGTGTATCATCATCCGTGACCTTGCCGCTGTTACTGCCATAATCCCATTCACACTGCTGCTGTCTTTCTAAAAGACCAGGGACCATTCATCAAGTAGCTATTAAGGCAAATTTGTTTTGCTTTATTTGAACAGCTGCTATGTAATAAAATCCATTACACTTGGTTGAATCCCTCTCTCTCTATAGCTAAGTGCTCTGTTTAGAGACTTACAATGCACACACCAGGGTAGGGGGAAGTGTGAATATCCATTTCTCCAACATTGCAGAAGGGTGCGTTTCTGTCAAGGAGCATGAGAAGCAGATATTAACAATGGTGTTGAGCAAGGCCCCCTATTATTTGTATCGCTCCTGTTCTTGATGTCAAATATGTTATTCTCTATAGAGCTGGCAGCAACCTAACAGCCCAGCCTAGCCCGATCTCATCAGAGCTTGGATGCTAAACCGGGTTGGCCATGGTTAGTACTCTGACAGGAGACCACCAAGGAAGTCCAGGGCTGCTACGCAGGCAATGGCAAACTACCTCTGCTCATCTCTGGCCGGGATAGCCAAGGCTAGCACGATCTCATCGTATCTACCATGGCCTGGGGGTGGCCATGAGTTGCTTGTGACATGACAGCACACAATTATTATATACGGCTGGTACTACAACCCTAGCAACTGACCAGGCCTTCAGATGCTTGTAAGACCCAACAAAATCAGATCCAGCATGGACCCTGGTCTGCCCCCTTGTGGTGCTCCTGGTGCTAGAGGGAACAACCAGGAAGAGGGATCAAGGATCAAACACTTTCACTCTTTCTGGGAGAAGAACCCAGTACTTGGACATGATGGGCTGGATCCAGACCATGGAGATGAATCCAAAAATCTGCCTCTTCTCATGTGCCTGGGGTTATATCAGTCAGGCAAGGGAGTCACAGAGTGACTGTATTCATGACCTGTTATCAGGGAAGAGGGAGGCAGGGAAGGATGTAGTCAACGTTTGGACCACATTCGTGGCGTGTTGAACCAACAAAGGTTAGATGCCAGTGAAGGAGTATAATAGGACTTAAGGCCCCATTCTTCCTGTTGCCTTCCAACACAGAGCTTAGTCTACCTCCTCCTGAGTAGGACTAGACAAAATGTAACACCTGGGCCCCAGAGGAGGACTGTGTGGGGTTCTGGAAGAGGATGGATCCAAGTGGTTCTCCATCAGTACCGATACCTTAGATTGAATTTGCTGTGGTGTGGTTGGTTGCTTACATCTCTCTCTTGGGGACCCTGAAGTGCTTGGAGCCAGTGTTCCCTCTAAGCTGAGTTAGTGTGAGTTAGCTCACAGTGTTTTAGCCTCCGGCTCACACATTTTTGTCTTAGCTCAGGAAGGATGGCTCCCCAGCAAACTAATTTATGCAGCAGCCAAAGCACTGGCTCACAACTTTAATGCCAATAGCTTAGAAAGTAGAATTTTTGCTCTCAGGACTCCACAGGGAGCATTGCTCAGAGCCATGGTTTTGGGCAGACTTCCCTCTAAAATCTTTCCATACATAGAAGGTAATCTTGCACGCATGGAAGGGTTCATTCTGCTTCCAAGATGGGGCCTCCTATGAGAGAAAACAACTACGACTTTGGATCCAGCCCTGTGGTTTGGATCCAACCTCATGTAACCAGGGCAAGTGCAATCCACATGACTCAGTTCTGCCACAAGCTCTGACCTACCCTCTCTCTCTGCGGTGCAAGGAAATCCCTTTCCCTTTGGATCCAGAGAAAGGAAGGGGGAAATTACCATCACAAAATAAGACAGCTGGGAAGGATCTGGACACTCAGGAGAAGGGAGCAAGCTTAAAAGCCGGGGGTTTTTTAATAAAAAAAGAATGCTTTTACCCAAGAGCACAGCAAACGCTACAAAGCTTCAACATGAAGACATAACCCTTCAAAGATTTCTATGTTCCCTTTGCTAGCAATAGGGGGGGAGGCTAGAACGAGATTTAAGATTTTACCGATTTTTTAAAAACTTTTACAAGGTTTAGGGTCCCCCCCCCAGACCATAACTTCAGCATATCCAGACAGAAAATACTCCAGGTGAGCACCTTTTTTGTATCTGTACGGATGGAGGGTATGAGATATGTCACATGTACTCTGTATTTTATATGAGTTGTACCCTATCAAACGCTCCTACAGCCAGGTTTCTGAATGTTATCCTTGATAAGCTACTGAAGGTCAAAGGTAAGAGTTGTCCTTTAGTCTGTAATGCGGATAAATATATTATTTATCGGACTCCTGTTCGTTGGCAGCCGGTAAGACTGCTGTTTCCCACCCACCATGGAGATCATCGACTATCATTATTACTCTGGTGAAGACCTTCATCTAGCTTAGTTTGGAAATGGCCCTGCTGATTTTACCTGTGTTAAAATACTTGGCTCTTGTTTATTTATTGAGTGTGTAGTGATTAAATGCGTGAACTCTAATCTGGGAAAACTGGGTTTGATTCCCCACTCCACCACATGCAGCTGCTAGATGACCTTGGGCAAGCCATAGTTCTGTCAGAGCTGTTCTTGAAAAAGAGAAGTTTCTGTCAGAGCTCTCTTGGCCCCACCTACCTCACAGGGTGTCTGTTGTGGGGAGGGGAAGGGGAAGGATTTTGTAAGCCACTCTGAGACTCCTTTGGGTAGTGAAGGGTGGGGTATAAATCCAATCTCCTCCTCTTCTTCTGTTTCTGTATATTGCATTTTTTGTGTGCGCATGAGGACCTTGGGTTTCAGTCAAATCAACATGGCTGACTGGAAACAGTAATCAAAGGTGGATTCTGGGTAAATGTCTCCTGGAGACTCTGGGTTGGGCCCCAACTTTCCATTTTGCTCATGGTGGAGACTTGCTGGTCTGAGAGGAATGTTCTACCTGGGCAAGAATTGTTACATCAACAAAAAGTTCCACCAGTAGTGGAACAGAACCTTTGAATCTAACCACATTGTTGAAGACACGATTTATGTTCAGCCATCCCCTTGGCTCTTCCTTTGCCTTACAAAAAGCAAAAACATTAAATTCACATTAGATAAGTTCCTTTCATGCTACAAAACACCCGATATCCTAGCTGCCCCTATAGACGTTCAAGCATCTGCACCTAAATGCCTACTAAGGAAATCTCTTTCCCCTGGAACACTTTGAACCAAGATTTAATTATTCACCGCTTCTGTCTTTACTCACAGGAGTCAGAGATTGATTTTTTCCCCCTCTTTTGGCCTGGACAGCTTGTAACTTTGTTCAGCATTCGTCTAAACTGTAAGGAAATCCATCAGAGGGGCTCATCATGGATTTGGGCGGAAGATACGAAGCTTCTGTTTTGAAAATGGCCTCAGCCGAAGAGTACAGACCAGAGTTGCCAAACAAGTTGTGGTTACCAACAAACTCCTGCTGCTTTTAGGTCAGCACTACCATTTTTCACGGAATACTGGGTTGCAGATGAATGTGCAGTGGGATGATGGCATCTTTACTACTCCACAGCCCGTGTGTTTCGAAAGAATTGGCAAAAGGGGACAACTGGTTCCAGTGGGGCAAAGATCTGGTGAGCAGAGATAATGCCATTCCTGTGCTTTCGACAGGCATGGTGATTAGGCATCAGCTCCATCGGCAGGATCCCACAGATTATTTCCACATGTGCAATAGTCTTCACGTGAACGGAAACGCTCGAATGACTCCTGGCTGTCTGCTCGCATTAAGTGAAAACACCTGTTACCCCAGTATCTTCGTCTTTGTGTGCGAGATATCCTCATACAATTTCAAAAGCCCAATGAAATGGAATCGGTTGTACAGTCTGTTGCTCCAATCTGCAAATTGTTCTTTTGTTAATAGTCATTTTAAAGTGTCGCTACAGCCATTGTGCTTCTGCATGAACAAGAGGAATCATGCTAAGTACATTTCCCTCGCCTCCCGCGCATCACCGGACCCATCCCCTTGTCTGCACACCAGGAGCACTCCTGGTCCGGGAAGGGAACTGCAGGCAATTCAAATGAGGAGACGGAGGCCAGAGGACTCTTGGAGAGATTCTGCATCGAGCATTCGCTCCCCATTTTTTTCGACTGGGAGGAAAAAGTGTTGGTCAAAACCACATTCAAATACCTCGGGGCAGCGCCGTACTGACTACAAGGTCACCCCTGAACAGCTATAAAACAGCCATAAATCTATGCAGGAGGTACAATAAAATCTGATGATCAAAGAATGTGAAAGCAGCATGCAATGCAGAGGGGAATTTCTGTTCCAGTGCTGGTTTCATATAACAATAGAGAGAAAAGCCAGTGCAGAAACAACCTTGGTTTCAGAATCAGGTGATCTTGGGGCCTTTCTGCATTCAATCTTTACTCTCAATTCCCCCAGAACTCGAGGAGGTATGCCTTTAATTCGAATCCCTTCCTTTCATTCTGCGGATGGAATTTATTCTTCGGCACTTCATGCCAGAAACTCAAGTCTCAGCAGATTACGCTTTCTGCGTGCTTACAGAAGAAAGTGTGTTTTGAGCCCTGATTGCCCTTATCCTTTGGAGAGGGAGTAGTCAAGGCGCCAGCATGGCACTTCTCCCTTCCCTTCAGTGCCCCGTGTTCTCTCTTCCTTTTCACAGAGCCACGGCTGGTGGAAGGAATTCTTCCAGGGAAACTGGAATGACATCGAGTGGATGAGGCATTTCAGGGAGAAGATACAATCATCAATGCTTAGTGTCAGATCAAAATGTGAAACTTCAATCCGTGCATCCGTTTTTGTTTTGAGGGAAATGCTTGTGATCGAAGTCCGTTTGGCTTAGTAGTGCTTCTTGAAAAACTGGGTTTTCCAGTAGCCCTCCTGTCCTCCAAACGGCTGTGGACGCTAACCATGAGGAAACCTGTTATCATGTAAATTGCTGCCCAACATAGACCAAAGAGAAAGAGGCTGAAACAGGGGAGGGCAGTTGGGCGGCACTTAAATAGTCACAGAAACAATTCCACTTTAAGTAGTCGTATCGATTTCAAAACAGAGCGGGACAAAGGTTCGCGGCAAAAGCACTTTGGGGAAGAGCAGGCCAACAGTGTGCTGGAAGTGGTCTGAGTGCTGATCCCCCTAAAATAAATGCAGAACCAAGAAGCCCTGACACAGAGGGCCACTGAAAGTGGGGGGGAATGCAGAATGGAAGATTGAGATGCGCTCAGAGACTGAGGGAAAAGACCGGGGCAGAGACGACCTTGGTCACCAATGTCACTAACTGCAACAGAGGTCCAAGTTCCTACAAAGCTTGTTGTCTGGGCAGCATATCATTGAAGGAAGCCATAGAACTATCCCTTTGTGTTGCCAGGATGTTCTCCTGATGCCTTCCTCTGTATGGTCTATACAGGGCTTTTTTTGTAGAAAAAGCCCAGCAGGAACTCATTAGCATAATAGGCCACACCCAAAAGCAGACAGAAACTCATTAGCATATTAGGCCACAGCCTGTGACAGCACAGCTCATTAGCTTATTAGGCCACACCCCCACGTTACCAGAAGTGTAGTCATCCAGCCACATCCACCTTTTGTTTCTTATTCTGTTAACCTTGTTTGTTATCAAAACCCAGGGCTTTTTTTGTAGCAGGAACCCCTTTGCATGTTAGGCCACACAGCCCTAATGTAGCCAATTGTAATGGGTTTTGGCTGTTGGGTGTGGCCTGTTATGCTAATGAGTTCCTGCTGGGCGTGGCCAACGTGGGAGCCAGCCGGAACTCCGTTCCTGTGCGTTCCTGCCCAAAAATAGCCCTGGGTCTAGACGAGATCACATCCATCCTGTGCTGAAGGCACTGCACTGGCTGCCAATAGCATACCAGATTCATTTCAAGGTGCTGGTTTAAAGCCCTATATGGGCAGGGGCCTGTCTACCTGAGAGACTGCGTTTCCCCATATGTCCCCCAAAGAGCACTGAGGTCAGGGGCACATTGCCTAACTCTCCCTGGTTCAAGGGATGCCAGACTGGCCATAACTAGAGGTAGGGCCTTTTCAATGGTGGCTCCACACTGGTGGAATGAGCTCCCGGAGGACATCAGGGCCCTGCGGGACCTGTTACAATTCTGCAGGGCCTGTAAAACGGAGCTCTTCCACCAGGCCTTCGATTAGGAGCCGCCACTGACGAATGAGCCACCAGAATCTGAACATGTTAGGGCCCTGTGCTGGAATGCTGGATATTGCCTTCAATCTGTCTATTTTACAGAAATTGCCATCTGTACCCACCAGCACTTTAAGTAATTGTTGTCTGTGAATGTTATTTTATTTATTGTTTCGCTGTATTTTAATTGCTGTTCGCCACCTTGAGACAGTTTGCTTTGGCAAGGCGGGATACAAATCGAAAGTAATAAATAATAAGTAAATAATAAAATCCAGGCGGAGCCTGGCAATCCCTGGGAATTGCAGCTGCTCGCCAGGCTACAGTTCCCCTGGAGAAAGTGGCTGCTTTGTAGGGTGAACTCTACGGCATTACACCTTACTGAGGTCCCCCCATCCTCCTCAGGCTCCACTCCCAAATCTACAGGAATCTCCCAACTCAGAGTTGGAAATGCTATTCCAGTGGCACCCTTTGAGAGCTAGTTTGGTGTAGTGGTTAAGTACACGGACTCTAATCTGGGAGAACCAGGTTTTATTTCCCCACGCCTCCACTTGTACCTGCTGGATGACCTTGGGCAAGCCATAGTTCTGACAAGAGCTGTCCTTGAAAAAGAGCAGTTTCTGTCAGCTCTCTCAGCCCCACCTACCTCACAGGGTGTCTGTTGTGGGGAGGGGAAAGGAAAGGAGTTTGTAAGCTGCTCTGAGACTCCTTTAGGTAGTGAAGGGTGGGGTATAAATCCAGTCTCCTGCTCCTCCTGCTCCTCCTCCTCTTCCTCTTCTTCTTCTTCTGAAGTTTTCCACCTCTCCAGTGGAGACTTCACCAGTACTTGGACCGAAAAACTGGCCAAATTTCTTCCAGTGAGCCAATGCGTCCACGGTTGGTCCAGAAGGAAGACAGGCGCAGGAAGCATTGAATCCCGACCTCTTCCCTCTTCTCTTGTTAACAAGCGCTTATATTCCAAAATGAGATGCAATGTGAAAAGGAGAATGTATAATTTAACCACTTTTGCTATACTCCCATCGCAAAGCAATTACATAAAGATTAATTAGCAAGCTCCCCAAACAGTAGTAAGCTGCAAAGTAGTTTAATTAAATAACATTATCTCTAGAATCAGCACGTTAATAACACAGTTGCCAGTATAGTGAGACACAATAGCAACAGCCCCCCAAAAACACCAAATAAGGTGACAGAGAAAAGACGTGGTCACTCTGGACTTCTTGTTGTTGCTTTTTATAAATATAAGTAATAAATATAATTCCTGAGGTTCCTGCTTTAACCAGGTTTGGCTCATGAACTTCAGTGGGGTATGATGCCACAGAGTCTGCCTTTCAAAAAGGCAATTTTCTCCAGGTGAACTTGTCTCTTTCAAATGGAGGTCTGTTGTGATCCCAGGAGATCTCCAGCCACCACCTGGAGGTTGACAACTCTACAAATTAAGGAGGAATGTCCCATTCTGTTCTGGGATGTTGTTCCATGCTGTGCTCCATCCCTCCCGATTCACAGGGAGTACATATATGGGGTCTGCTCCCCGCCTGTGCGACAGCCAAACATGAGCTGTGGGTTCTTCTCAATTTTCACATGTATAGTGCCTGATTTGGATCAGAACCAAGGTGCACATCAGGAAGAGGCTTCAGTCTCCCCAATGCCACCTTCCTGACCTAAAGGAGCCTGGTTCTCATTAGGGAAATCCATGTGCATCTCAGAGAAAGCTGGTTTTTGGAGAGGAGAGGACACCATGCACCCTCGGTGATTGCTGGAAAAGCAAATTACTGGAAAAGCAAATGAATGGTTTACAAGCTGGCAGGTGGAATATTAAATACCATTCCTGTATAAACACCATGTCTTGTGCTTAGAACAGATACTTGTGCTGATGTAATGATTTGCCTTCTGATATTTTGCAGATGAATATAGTATCATTCTGGTGCCATTAAAAGGCAAATATATGAACACATGAAACTGCCTTCTTTGGAGACAGGCCATTGGCTTGTCACTGTCAGTAGTCTGACTGGCATTGGCTCTCCAGGGTCTCAGACAGTAGTCTTTTACATCACCTACTCGATCCCTTTTTAAGTGGGGATGCCAGGGATTGGACCTGGGACCCTCTGCAAGTGATGCTGTACCACTAAGCAATGGCCCCACTCCAATCTTGAATGTGTGAAGCTCTTTTACAGTGAATCAGACCTTTGGTCTATCATGGTCAGTTTTCATCTACTCAGATAGGCAGTGACTCTCCAGGTCTCAGGTCTTTCACATAATACCCAATTATTTTAACTAGAGACTTTGGGGATTGGACCTGCAACCTTCTGCATGCCAAGCAGAGGCTCTACCACTGAACCAGATCCCCTTCCTGCCATTCAGTGTCCTGCATCCATAGGCTCAGCAATTGGATATTTTGCACTGATTTAATACTTTTTCTACAGAATACACAGGGAAGCGGTTCCATAACTGTGTCGCTTTAGGACATTATCGCCTGCACTGTCCCTGGTATATGTTTTGAATAATCATGGGATCTGGATTATCTGCAGCCTTTATTGAAGACTGTATGGAAGTTCTTGGCCTCCAGGAGAGCCAGTTTGGTGTAGTGGTTAGGAGCGCAGACTCTAATCTGGGAGCACAGGGTTTGATTCTCCACTCCTCTACATGCAGCTGCTGGTGTGACCTTGGGTCAGTCATAAATTATCTCACAGCTGTTCTCTCAGGAGCAGTTCTCAAGAGAGCTCTCTCAGCCTCACCTACCTCACAGGGTGTCTGTTGTGGGGAGGGGGAGGGAAAGGAGATTGTAAACTACTCTGAGACTCCTTCAGGTAGTGAAGAGCAGGGTATAAATCCAATCTCTTCTTCTCCTCTTCTTCTTCTTCCATGACCAAGACCAAAGAACTGTTGCAGCAATATTTTATTTATTTATTTATTAGATTAGATTTCTTGACTGGCCTTCCCTGCTTGCACGAGGCTCAGGGTGGTTTACAGCAGATTCATTCACTGCATTATAAGATCAGTTAAAACCATTAAAAAATCAATATTAAAAACATTCAAAGCATTTAAAGACATTTTGAAAACAAGATGGCAGCGCTAACATTCAGTCGGGGGTGGGGGGTGCCAGGTAGATGCAAGGAACCTTCTCTGGTCTCAGCTTTCAGTAAAGGAAATCATCCCTGGTGAAAAGGAGCATAAGACACTCTTTAATCCAACTAGATTCAAGTACAGTAGCAGTGTGGAGACCTAAAAGTTTTGGGGTGTATAAACATTCAAGAACCAAAGCGCCAAGAGTGTTGTCTCTCAGAAGTTTATACCCTGAAAAGTTTGTTGGTCTCTAAGCTACTACTGGACTCAATCTAGCTCTTCTGCTGGAGACCAGTACAACTACCCTCTTGAAAGTGCCTTTAATTCAGGAGTTGCCATCGGGCGATTCTGTATCTAGCATTTGCTCCACATTTTTTCAACGGGGAGGGAAAAGTGCAGCTCAAAACCACAATCAAATGCCCCAGGGCAATGCTGTACTGACTGCAAAGTCACCCCTGAACAGCCATAAATCTATGCAGAAGGGGCCATAAAACACGATTATGAAAGAAAGTGAAAGTCGCATGCAGTGTAATGTTCCCTCTAAGCTGTGGAGTCTTGTGAGCAAAAATTCTACTTTGTGAGCTACCAGCATTAAAGTTGTGAGCAAGTGATTTGGCTACCGCATAAATTAGTTTGCTCTGGAGCCCTCCTTCCTGAGCTGAGACAAGAATGTGTGAGCCGGAAGCTAAAAAACTGTGAGCTAGCTCACATTAACTCAGCTTAGAGGGAACACAGAACATAACATAAGAATATAAGAGAAGCCAATGTTGAATCAGGCCAATGGCCCATCTAGTCCAACACTCTGTCACACAGCAGCCAAAAATACCACGTGCCATCAGGAGGTCCAGCAGTGGGGCCAGGACACTAGAAGCCCCCTCCCACTGCTGCCCCCTCCAGCAACAAGAATAGAGAGCATCACCTGCCCCAGACTGAGAGTTCCCATCTATACCCTGTGGCTAATAGCCACTGATGGACTTCTGCTCCATATATTTATCTAATTCCCTCTTGAAACTGTCCATGCTTGTAGCTGCCACCACCTCCTGTGGCAGTGAATTCCATGTGTTAATCACTCTTTGGGTGAAGAAGGACTTCCTTTTATCTGTTCTAACCCGACTGCTCAGCAATTTCATGGAGTGCCCACGAGTTCTTGTATTGTGAGAAAGGGAGAAAAGTACCTCTTTTTCAAACTGCTCAATCCCATTCATAATCTTATAAACCTCGATCATGTCACCCCTCAGCCGTCGTTTCTCCCTGGTAGAGGGTACCATAAAATCTTATGATCAAAGAAGGCGAAAGCAGCATACAATGCAGAGGGGAATTTCTGTTCCAGTGTGGGTTTCGTAAAACAATGGAAGGAAAAGACAATGCAGAATCATCCGCTGTCTCTGAAGCATGGATTGCACATTTCATTAAAAGTTTTGTAGGAACTTGCGTGGTGTATATTCTGTACTGAGTTACGCCAGGCATTGTTTATAAAGTTGAGGGGGGGGCGCCCTTGTACAGCCATTAATTTGCTAAACTGTTGACTGGTTTTCAAATACCTTGGCCGACAACTCTAATCCCGGGTCTCTGCGGAGGTGTAATCCAACTGTATCCAGCAAAAAAAGTTTCTCTTTGCCCCCTTAGGAAATGAATGCATAAATTTAATCAAAATAACTCAGGGAACCAAAACAAGTGGCGAGACCGATGGAGGAGCCGTAGCTCTCGCATGTATGGCTTAAGGACAGAGGGAAATGCAAATATTCTGGCAGCGAGGAGCACATCGTCTGGCAGCCGCCAAGGTAGGACCTGAGCTATTAATTTGATCCCAAAGTTGTCACTTCAATGATTTATGGGGACACTGCACTGGAACTTTTCCAAGAAAGGTTTATGGGAGCCACTTTATTGATTGTAAGACGATACATCATCATTTCACCTTAGTTCAAATGTTTTACCATTATAAGACCAGGGGGAATAAAAACACCTCGACTCTTTAAAACATCCAAGTAAGGATAGCAGTTTCGTCCCTTTGATTACATTTCTGTGAAAATCAGCAGAGAAGAAGAAGAGATTGGATTTATACCCCGCCCTTCGCTCGGAATCTCAGAGCAGCTTATACACTCCTTTCCCTTCCCCTTCCCACAACAGATACCCTGTGAGGTAGGTGGGGCTGAGAGAGCTCTGAATGAGAATTGCTCTTTCCAAGAACAGCCTTGAAACAACTTGTAACTGACCCAAGGTCACACCAGCAGGTGCATGTGGAGGAGTGGGGAATCGAACCCAGTTTTCCCAGGTTAGAGTCCATGCACTTAACCACTACGTTCAGTCATAACTGACTTACAGTAACCCCAGCAAGGGGCTTTCTTTCTTTTTTCTTTTAAAATATTTTAATTAATTTTTTATGGAACAACAACATTTTTCAACTTATAACTGAACAGCATAAATAACACCTCTCAGGATGAAGACAACGCATGAATCGAGAGGCCATTCCCGGGTCTTAACAACTCAAAATATAGAAGGTGTTACAGCTATAATATATATGGAAGACAAAGTATAAAGTTCATCCAGTTTGATCAAAATTCAGTATGAGCATATACATATAATTAATTATTTCATAAAACAGTGAGGAATCTGAGCTCTCACGATCGAATTATGCCGAAATGATGCCTCTAGGAAAGGGAGCCATTTATGCATTTTGTTAGTATGACTTCTAGAGTTGCCAAACACGTTAACACTGTCTGTGATTTCATCCATTGGAAACAGCTCCCATACTTTGGTGTACCAAAGCTTCAGATGGAGTGGACTGGGATCTCTCCATCTAATGGCTACTACCAATTTAGCAGCAACTAGGTCAAGACACTGAGCTGCAGACTGGAAGGTCTGTGGTTCGGCAGTTCGAGACCCAAGTGCTGCGTGACGGAGTGAGCTCCCGTCTCTGGTCCCAGCTCCTGCCAACCTAGCAGTTTGAAAGCAAGAAATTGCAAATAGATAAACAGGTATCGCTTCGGTGGGAAGGTAACAGTGTTCTGTGCACCTCGGCGTTTAGCCATGCTGGCCACATGACCACAGAAATGTCTTCGGACATCCAGAGCAAACTAATTGATGCAGTAGCCAAATTGCTTGCTCATAACTTTAATGCCAGTAGCTCACAGAGTAGAATTTTTGCTCACAAGACTCCATGGCTTAGAGGGAGCATTGCTCATCGGCTTGGAAATGGAGATGAGCATCACCCGCTAGAGTCGGATTCGACTGGCTTTTGAGCAAGGGAAACCTTTACCTTAACAAAAGTTAGTATCAATTCTTTGCTATTTTGGGGAATCACTCTATTTTGCCCCAAATCTTTCAAGACAAGTGAGAAGCAGCGGTGGTTAGCCATTGCCTTCCTCTGCAGAGTCTCCCTTACCGGTATGAACCCTGCTTAGCTCCTGAGATCAGATGAGATAGGGCTATACCATGCCATCTTCCCTCCCAAGTAGAACATTTTTTGGCTGGCCATCAAGTCACCGCTGACATGATGACCCCATGGAGTTTTCAAGGCAAGAGACGTTCAGAGGTAGTTTGCTGCAGCCTTCCTCTGCATTGTGACCCTGATCTAACTTGGAGGTCTCTCATCCAAATACTAACCAGGGCTGATCCTGCTTAGCTTTTGCAATCTGATGAGATCAGGGTAGCTTGGGCTATCCAGGTCTAGAACCCAGCAGAACATAGCATTTATTTAATCTCTGACCAATGTAAAATGTATGGCCCAGAATCCTAGAATCCTGGATTCACAGTGGTGGAAGGGGCCAGCTAGTCCAACCCCCTGTTCAATGCAGTGTTCCATATTACTGGAGTTTGTAGTGCATGAGTTGACAAAGTTTAGATATGCCTATATCCTGTGGTATGTAAAACACGCCTTGTCATATTTCATTAGACAGCCAGTTTGGTGTAGTGGACTCTAATCTGGGAGAACTGGATTTGATTCCCCACTCCTCCGCTTGCAGCTGCTGGATGACCTTGGGCAAGCCATCGTTCTGTCAGAGCTGTTCTCTCAAGGACAGTTGTGGAAGGAGCTCCTGACAGTACCGCAGGGTGTCTATTGTGGGGAGGGGAAGGGAAAGGAGTTTGTAAGCTACGCTGAGACTCTGAGTGAAGGGCGGGGTATAAACCTCCTCTTCCTCCTCCTCCTCTTCCTCCTCTTCCTCCTCCTCCTCTTCCTCCTCTCTTCTTCTTCTTCTTCTTCTTCTTCTTCTTCTTCTTCTTCTTCTTCTTCTTCTTCTTCTTCTTCTTCTTCTTCTTCTTCTTCTTCTTCTTCTTCTTCTTCTTCTTCTTCTTCTTCTTCTTCTTCTTCTTCTTCTTCTTCTTCTTTGTATTACATTGGACTGTGTCCTCTTTATTATATCCTTATTCCATTTTGATATGATTGTTTCTCATGGCTGTTTATCATCGAGCACAGATTATTTCCTTTGTTTTGTAGACCTCCAGGTGGGCCCTGGAGACCTCCTGGAATTACAAGTGATTTCCAGACTTCAGAGACCTTGGAGGAAATGGCAGACTCTATGACACCACATCTTCTCTGAGCTCCCTCCCCTCTCCAAGCTCCACCCCCCCCCCCCGGCTGCCCTCTCCCAGATCTCCTGAAACTGCCAGTTAGGTGTAGTGGTTAAGTGCATGGACTCTAATCTGGGAGAACCGGGTTTGATTCCCCACTCTTGCACTCACAGCTGCTGGATGACCTTGGGCAAGCCATAGTTCTTCCAGAGCTGTTCTCTCAAGATCTCTCAGCCCCACCTACCTCACAGGGTGTCTGTTGCGGGGAGGGGAAGGGAAAGGAGATTGTAAACCACTCTGAGTGAAGGGCAGGGTATAAATCCGATCTCTTCTTCTTCAAGCCAAATTTGGCAACCCTAGAAGGAGCCGTCCTTAGCAGGAAATGACAATGGTCACTTCTGCAGTCTCAGCTCCTTCGTGGCACCAACTCATAATAGCATAAGATACCTTTATGGTCTCCTGGAAGGTTATCATAGCAGGTGGTGCTGTGTTCTCTCTTGCCTACGATGTCCTGCTGAACGGGGGCACTGGCAATGACCTTCTACGAGCAGAAATGAAGCTGCCTTGCATGAATTTTAGCAGGGGTTCTCACCCCGCGAAGATAAACAGGGCCATAGAATCTTTTCCCCCTTATATTGGGAGGTGAATAATCACAAAAGAATTGCTTTTGCCTCTTTTGTGGCTTAGATAGCGGCAAGGGGGGGAGTCTGGTTTTAGTCAACCCCACTGTCGGCAATCATTTCAAGCGGAGGCTCGCAGAGGCCTAACAGCCAATTTAAGCCTAATGAAAACATATTATTTCTTTCTAATGAAGTCAGGAAAGTGCCCTGAAGGGGAAAAAAAAATCTCACAGAGCAGAGCTGCAATATTCCAGGCTTTGGGACAAACATTTTAAACATCACTGACTTTAGACACGTTTCATTCCAGTTTGACAGACGGGCGTTTCACACCCTATAAAGGGAACCTGCTAAGCAAGAAACGCAGACTGTTCCAATAGGCGGCTCAAAACAAGAAACTATTTCATATATGCCCCTCTAAGCTGTGGAGTCTTGTGAGCAAAAAATTCTAGTTTGTGAGCTACTGGCATTAAAGTTGGGAGTTAGCGATCTGGCTACTGGATAAATGAGTTTGCTCTGGAGCCATCCTTCCTGAGCTAAGGCAAAAATCTGTGAGCCGGAGGCTAAAAAAACTGTGAGCTAGCTCACACTAACTTGGCTTAGAGGGAACACTGGCTCTGACCTGGATAGCACTAGGCAAGCCCAGTCTTGTCAGATCTTGGAAACTAAGCAGGGTTGACTGTGGTTAGTACTAGAATGGGAGACTTCCTTGGAATACCAGAGGTGGGAGGCGGGGGCAGGCTTTATTCGGCCACCTCTCTGAATATCCTCCAGGCCCCCAGTAGGGGTCAGTCACCAACGGTCAACGTGACTTCCAGGTGCAGACACACACACACAAATTCTTGCATCTTAATGTTCTCTAACAACAACAATACCCTGACCCGTATGGTCAAGCCTAGCCTGATCTCATCAGAACTTGGAAGATAAGCAGGCTTGGCCCTGGTTAGAACTTGGACAGAAAGAAGTCCCGGGTTGCTAGCCAAAGGCAGACAATGGCAAACCTTCACTGTTCATCTCTTGCCTTGAAAACCCTATGGGGTCACCAATGGTCTGCTGCAACTTGACACAACTTTGCACACACAACTTCAACAATATTGAACAGATGGATGATGGCACTGGTCAATCAGTCTCCAGGTTAATTTTCACGCAGAGGCGACACCACTCCTTTCGCCATACACCTTGGCTTTTCGAGAGCGAGCTCTGGTCTCTGAAACATCCCAGAACTCCATAGCAGGTCAGAGGATGCCCTTCATGAGAAGTCAGTCTTTGAGCCTGTTTCTAGTGGAAAGCCGATAAACCAAAAAGTACCATCAGTGATAGCATAAAAACAAATCTAGGGAGATGACACGTTATCGTTACTGAGGGGCAGAGCACATGTCCTGGGTATGGAAGGTCTCTGGTTTGATGGCTAACATCTTCAGTGAAAGGACCTCAAAGTACCAGGTGTCCCAAGACCATGGAGAGCCATAACGAGTCACAGTAGGAAATAATGAGCTAGATGGGCCAGTGGTCTAACATGACACAGTGCAGTTTCACACACTTATGATGGTGGTGATAATGTCATGTGGTGACTTACAGATCTTGAGGACGAGGTGTCATGTCTCTATTCAGTTGGGTCAGAGGAAGAAATGGCAGACATTCTCCGTCCAAAGAAGCATCATAAAGCGACTGAGATTGGCTGAGTCGTGAAATGAGAGAACCAATAGCATGCCTTTTCTCCCAGTTAACTACCTGGATCTCCCAATCTTAGTAACTCGTGGGCCACAAGACAAATCTCCAAAGCCTTGAGCTGCAGTCTTTCTGATTGTCTGATACTTGCACTGCCTTCCCAGCGTGCCCTAGAACAGGGGCCACCATCCTTTACCGACTCAAGGAAGCCCAACTGGCAGCATAGAACCCACTGAACTGTAAACATGGGGCTGAAAGTCATGTGATGCCGTAGTCACAGGGCAAGGAGCTCGAGTCCCTAAACCTGCTTGTGCTAAAAGGAATCATCTGCACTGCTGGACCAACTTGCCCTCCTACTTGCCCTCCTAAAAAGCAACAAAAATGGCACTTCTATAGGGTTTGAGACCTAGCAGAAGGAGTTCCGTAGCCCAACTAAGTGTCCTGACCCATGGATTGAAGACCACAGCTCTAGAATCCTTAGTCTTGTACGACATTGACACATGGACTGTCTAGTTGGCTCTGCTCTTGTCGGTGAACCTCTTAACTTGCAAATTCCATTCTCCATTGACCAATCACATTCTCTTTGTCCTTCTAGTCTGAGTAAATATGATACTGCATTAAACCCTTGGCCTATCAGACTCGGTACTGTCTACTCTAACTGGCAATGGCTCCCCCAGGGTTTCAGGCAGAGGTCTTTCTCATCATCTGCTCCCTGATGCTTTCAGGTGGAAATGTCATGGATTGAACCTGGAACTTTCTGCCTGCTTGGACAGATGCTCTACCGCTGAGCCACAGCCCCGCCCCCAAAGGAACTAGAATTCAATGTGGCTTTCGACATGTGAATACTCACAAACACATATTAAGCTGCCTTACCCTGAATCAGACCGATGGTCCACCAAGATCAGTATTGTCTACTCAGGACGGCAGCAGCTTCTCCAGAGTCTAGGGTGGTCAGGTCTCACCTCTCTGCCAGCAGGAAAGATCCTGGCCTTCTTCTGGGGTCTTCGGCCACAATGACATCACCTGGAAGTGATGTCATCATGCTGGGCATGTTCTACAGGGGATGTTCTGGCTTTCAGCTAAAAACTCTGGGTGACATCGTCATGCCGGGAGCAGCGGGGCTCCCCTGTCCCCATCGGGGGGTTGGCAAACCTACCAGAGTCTTAGGGCAGAGGTCTTTCACATTCCCTGCTACCTGATCCTCTGAACTGGAGATGCCAGGGATTGAACCTGGGACCCTCTGCATGCCAAGCAGATTCTTTGCCAGTGAGCTACTCACCTCTCTATCTACCACCGAGCATCTGGTCCAGTTAATACAACCCATTCTGTGGTCAACCCAAAACCTTTCTTAGACTTTTGGGGGATTTACTGGGGGGTGGGGAGAAAAGAATTGCTCCATAACTTCTTGAAGGCAGACTGAGGTGTTTTCAAGAAGGAAATTAATATCGGGGACTCTTTAAAATACGACATGGCTTCCTCTCATGCAAGGCAAGAAGGATCAAAAGGATCGGAAGATGAATTTCCCGTCTCACTCCGCAAGGCTCCCTGGCTCTCATTATATGATTACATTTTTTAGTTCCAGAGAGAAGCCCTTGGCAGCTGCATTCTTTGAATAAATTGCATCCACAAAAGCTAGTTTCCTCCTTGGGAATGTGGAAATAAAGATTTATAATAATCAGCGCGGCCAGTAATCAGGGCATATTTTAATGTCTTCTTGAGATATGATAGTCCACCACAGAGTAATATTCCACACATGGCAAAATGATTCGCTAATGGTCATCAGATCGTTTGGGTGAGGGGGAAAAAAACCCCGCCACTCGGACTGAATGCGTAAGTAAAGATTTCAGGCAGAAGTAAAAAGCTTTGACAGAGAGAGATGTAAAACTCTACAAGTGACCTCTCTTTTGACTTTTACTAGACTCTTGTCTAAATTAATTAACATGAATCTCGGTGCTTTGTGAAGACAGCTGGGCTAAAGTGCTCTATCCCTGCTATGCAACTTCTCCCATCCTGCTAACTGCGGCATGCGGCTGCAGATGCTCCCCACCGCTCAGCTGTTCTTCAGGCTTTCTTCTGCACTCCCTTTAAACTTTAAATGGATTGCACGAGACAGCTCGAAACAGCAGAGTGGTGGGGAGCAGGGCGCTCCCCATTGCTCAGCTGTTGTTTGGGCTTTCTGCAAACCCCGTTTAAAGGGACTGTGATCCCTTTGAATGGGGTTTGTAGGGCCACAAACTGGCTCAGTACGTGACTGAACCTCCCAATTTGGTTCGGTTTCATTCTTGGTCCAGTTTGTTGTAGTGGTTAAGAGTGGCGGACTCTAATCCGGAGAACCGGGTTTGATTCCCCACGCTTCCATATGCAGCCAGCTGGGTGACCTTGAGTCAGTCACAGTTCTCTCTCATAAGCAATTCTCCCAGAGCTCTCTCAGACCCACCTACCTCACAGGGTGTCTGTTGCGGGGAGCGGAAGGGAAGGCTGAGACTCTGAGTGAAGGGCAGGCTATAAATCCAATCTCCTCCTCCTCCTCCTTCTCTCAAACCAATACAAACTGCATTTTCCCATTTCGTAGCCATCCCTACTTATGGCAACCTCATAGGGTTTCCGAGGCAAGAGATGAACAGAGGTGGTCCGCCACTGCCTGCCTCTGCATAGAGAGACCCTGGACTTCCCTGATGGTCTCCCATCCAGGGCTATTTTTGGGCAGGAACGCACAGGAACGGAGTTCTGGCTGGCTCCTGAGTTGGCCACACCCAGTAGGAACACATTAGCACAACAGCAACAGCAGAAACTCATTAGGATTGGCTACATTAGCGGTGTGTGGCCTAAGATGCAAAGGAGTTCCTGTTACAAAAAAAGCCCTGGGTTTTGACAACAAACAAAGTAGACAGAATAAGAAGCAAAAGGTAGGTGTGGTTGGATGACCACACTTCTGGTAACATGGGGGTGTGGCCTAATATTCTAATGAGTTCCTGCTGTTGGGTGTGGCCTGTTATGCTAATGAGTTCCTGCTGGGCTTATTCTACAAAAAAAAAGCCCTGCTCCCATCCAAGTACTAACCAGAGCTGACTCTGCTTAGCTTCTGAGATCTGAGGAGATGGATCTATCCTGGGCCATCCAAGTCAGGGCGGCTTAGCATTGCACCTCAAGATTTATCATTTCTATATGATGAAACGGATCCCACCTTCTTCCAGTGAACCCTTCTCCAGTCAAAGGAGCTTTCCTCCAACTAAAGTGGCTCTTCTATTGGAGAACAAGACACTTTGGGGCTCCGATCACACGCACAATTAGCCACGCGAGAGGGACGAATGCCAGGCGGATTTAATGGGGGCGATCACATGGACACACCTGGTAAGCGTCATGCGCTCGCCCCCAACCTGTACTGCCCAGCCGAAGCTGCGGAGTAAAAAACTACCTCGGAAAGTCCAGTAGCAAATGCTTGTGGCGGGCCACAGACGGGCGTCCTCTGTCTGATCTCTCCAGCACATTCCTCTCATCATGTTGACGTGCCCCGGGAACACACGCTGCTGGAAACAACCCCAGACCGCCACTGCTGCCGTTGGATCAGGTAAGGGTAGATTAGATTGCGGCAGCACAAATAGCCACGCCTCCCCCCCCCCCGTGTTTTCTGCCATGTGTGACCGGGACCTGGGAGATGTTTCCTTAGGATGAAGGAAGGCTTTAAACTTGCTCAGTGGAGCGGTAGGATAGGGGTAAGATCCACTGAGGTACTTGTGCACAATGCATTTAACCCATCAGTTCACAAAAGGAAGATACAGCTTAGAAGACTCTCGAGAGTCCCTTGGACTGCAAGGAGATCAAATCAGTCGATCCTAAAAGAAATCAACCCTGACTGTTCCCTGGAAGGCCAGATACTGGAGATGAAGCTCAAATACTTTGGCCACCAAATGAGAAGGGAGCCCTCACTGAAGAAGATCTTGATGCTGGGAAAGACTGAAGGTCAAAGAAGGGGACGGCAAAGGATGAGATGGTTAGACAGTGTTACTGATGCAATGAACATAAAATTAAGCAAACTCCGGAGAACTATGGAAGACAGGAGGGCCTGGCGTGACGTGGTCCATGGGGTTGCGAAGAGTTGGACTTGACTGTGCGACTGAACAACAACAGCAAAAGCAGCTTACATAGGGCTTCTAGGATGTCTCCCACTGTGGTCCTGACTGGACTTAGACCCACTTAGCTTCCACAACATTAGAGCATCACATGTACTCCAACCATGCTCTTACTGTCATGGTGTCAAGTCACAGAGTGTCCAAGTGTAAAGTTCTGGCTTGGAGCCATTCCCAACAATCTTCTCCCTGCCCAAGACTGGACTTCAGCTGCTTGGAGTTTGCTGCTTCCACTTTTTCTCTCCCCGTGTATCTCAGGACTAAACCAGGCACAGAGCAGGGAGATCCCTGAATGGATATGGTTGCCAACATCCAGGTGGGGCCTGGAGATCTCCCGGAACTTCAACTGATCTCCAGATCCTGGGGAGCGGTTCTCCTGGAGAAAATGAGAGTTTTGGAGGATGGATTCAGTGGCATTACCCCCTGCTGAGATTCCCCCACTCTCCGACCCCTCCTCAGGCTCTATCCCCAAACCTCCAGGAATTTCCCAGCCTGGAGTTGGCAATCCTAATAGAATGGATCTCCCTAGCATACTTTAAAAGCCAAAATAACAACCTTGTGGGGCTGTGATATAGATCAAGCCATGCTAGTGGTGGGATTTAGCCATTCTCCACTCATGCTTGCTAGCACTGATGGAAGCTTTGAGACAGGCCATGCAGCGTGGAATCAAGAGACTTGCCGACATCCGAATTTGACCTGAATAGAAGTTGCCGTGTTAGAGACTGATTTCTGTGTTGTCCTCCATCGCCGGTCCATTTGAAGAGGGACAAAACATTTCAAGTTGACACAGGCTCGTAGCTCCAGTGGGGCTATTTGGGGCCCTGCCCCCTTCCTTAAAGGGCCAGCCCCACAAGATTTCCTCTTCAAAAGTACAGTTGTTTAGAGACAGACAGAAAAAAAAATGGCAGCCCCACCGGCCCCACCAGAAAAAAAATTGCCCCACAAACCACAAAATCCTGGCTACGGGCCTGAATTGACACTAACCATGCAAATTAATTCATCCTCACAAAGAGGAGGGACTGTGGCTCAGAGACAATCCCCAGCATCTCCAGTTAAAAGGATCAAGTAGGAGGGGATGGGAAGGACCTCTGCCTGAGACCCTGGAGAGCCCGCTGCCCGTCAAAGTAGGCAATCCTGACCTGATAAACCAATGGTCTGATTCAGTATAAGGAAGCTTCATAAGAACATAAGAGAACATAAGAGAAGCCAATGTTGAATCAGGCCAATGGCCCATCTAGTCCAACACTCTGTCACACAGCGGCCAAAATAAACCAGGTGCCATCAGGAGGTCCAGCAGTGGGGCCAGGACACCAGAAGCCCTCCCACTGCTGTCCCCTCCAGCACCAAGAATAGAGTGCATCACCTGCTCCAGACTGAGAGTTCCCATCTCTACCCTGTGGCTAATAGCCACTGATAGACTTCTGCTCCATAGGTTTATCTAATTCATGAGTTCATGTGTGTCTGGTCTGCCACACCGCATGAACCATTGTATGCAGTGAGTGCGCCGCTTTGCTCCTTCATGCCCCAAACAGTTGGGCAAGCATATGAAGCAGCCCTTGAGCCAGTCCCCGGAGAAACGGAGGCTTGCGGCAGCTGAGGCCACAAATGCTTCTTTTCTCAGCAGCTGGAGGAGTTAATTGAGCCGCACCGGGAACAATGGAATCGGCCCGGCTGCGGCTTTCTCCTAAGAAGCGGGCAGGTAATGCCACCTGACAGGTGCTGCATTCCAACAGACCTTTAAAAGGCAGATCGCTCTTTTCACATTCGCTTGGGCTGCTGCCGGGAATCAGCCGCCCAATTGCACATCACTGTCACCCTTCTAAACTGGAAGAACCAGAGAGAGACGTATCAAAAGTTTACAGCCAGCACAGCCTGATTATTATAGGGGGGAAATTCTATTTTGAGTCTTTGTTTTTTACAGAGCTAGCAATAATAGACGTGGTGCTTTTATGTACTAAAAAGAAAAGATGCTGAGGAGTGCGTTGGATGGGTTAGGATATGGGAGACCTGGTTCTAATCTGGACAGCACCATTTGGATCAGTCCCTTGTTCTCAGCCTAACCGACCTTGCAGGGCTGTTGTGAGGAGAGAAGGGAGGCTAATGCATGCCATCCTGAGCTCCTTGGAGGAAGGTGGAACGAACTCCCGGAGGATATCAGGGCCCTGCGGAACTTACTACAATTCCACAGGGCCTGCAAGATCGAACTCTTCCACCAGGCATTTGACCACATTCAACATCTGGATGTAACATCAGAGCCTTCCCTGGGATTTTTTCCATCAGCTATGTTTGTCCTGACTGATTCCTGTTATGGAAAATATTAAAGTACTGTTCACCATTGCATAGGGGATTTATGTCTGGCACTTTAGATGTGACGTGGTTTTAAATTGTTTCAAAATTTTATGTAAGCCGCCCTGTGCCTGCTTCGGTGGAGAGGGTGGGGTATAAATCTAGCAAATAAATAAATAAATAAATAAATAAATAAATAAATAAATAAGGACAGGATTAAAATGTGCATTATTTATTGAGGCCCTGTTTAGTGTTCAAGTTGTGTTGTCATGGGATTTAAAAAAAACCCTTGAATTTAAAACCATTAATACCAAAAGAGAGTTATAAAACCATTAATACCAGATAAAATGGACAACCCACAGACAATATACATTGCAAAATTGTATGTCAGCAGGGCTGCCAAGCCCTCAGTGGGGGGAAGATTAAACACACACACACATAGAGTACTGGAAAGATTCCTAAAGCTACTTTTTGTCACTTCCAGTGTAGTTCTAGGCAGGAACTCTATGGTTTTACCATAAAGTTGCTGGTAATTCTTAGGACTGCCCTTTCTTACTTCCATTTTTTATCCCCCTTACCTCCTCCACAATGCTCCCACTGGTTGTCATGCATCGCCTGGCAACCCTATAATGTCTGTTACTTGCCAAAACAACTCAACTTTCACCTAGAGAAAGCCCTCTTAAACAACTCTTCTTATGTAATGTGTGACATTTCAGCAGGGTGGAGCCTACACTTCTTCACATCCAGATTTTACTCAGATTGTGGCATTATGAATAACTTGGTCTTATTTCCAAAGTGAAGTGGGTGCATCATGAAACCTCCATTGTTCTGTTTTTGTTTGTTCATTTGTCTGTTTTACTTCTGAATTTTGTACAGAGTACTGTGCGTGTTCAGTCTGCAGAAACTCTCAATTCCTCCAGTAGTTTTCCATCAGTTCTTTCCTCATTTGCCTGTCACTCCGGATATTCTCAGTGTTCGAGTCGAGGCAATTTACGTCTACGGCAAAACAGCATCCAAATAACCTGGGGCAACAGCAGGCTGAAACCGGGCAGACCCCTGAAGGGAGGTGATGTAATGCAGAATGGGGGGGACGGGACCCAGAATAATAAAAAGAAGGTTGAACTCGATTTTAGTGCAGAAGGGGGAGGAACCTGATTAAGAAGAAGGTTGAGTTCAATCTTAGTGCAGAATTGCTTGGAGGACACTACAGTGAACATGGGTTAAAAGGAGAGTGTGGAAAAGGCCAGTTTCCATTTGTGAATTTGCACCTTGGTAAAAACACAGAGGGAGAAATATTGATGCAGTTGCATATACAACTTCACCACAATTTTTGAGTTCACTGTTAGCGGATACACACACGAAGTTGTATGCCCTGGCAAAATACCATACTAAAAGGGCTTTGATACAATCCATCATACATTACTTAGTGATTGCTTTTTGCAGCCTTTTGTCAATACACACAATTACACATGCGCATAAGTTGAATGCTACAGTAAAAGTATCTGAGAGATCTCCATCCCCCACCTGGAGGGGGAAAGGCATGTACACACCATTTTGCAGAAAGGGAACCAGTGATGTGGATTGGCTATGGGAGAGCCGATCATGTCCAAACTATACTTCTTTGAGGCCTCTTGAAATTATGAAATCTCCCAGAATTACAGCTGATCTCCAGATTACAAAGATTAGTTCCCTTGGAGAAAATGGTTACTTTTTCAACCAAAGAGTAATTAACAGGTGGGATTCACTGCTGCAGGAAGTGGTGGTAGCTACCAGTGGCTATTAGGCACAAGGTATAGATATCTGGGGGCAGTGATGCTCTGTATTCTTGGTGCTTGGGGGGCAACAGTAGGAAGGCTTCTGGAGTTCTGGCCCCACTGCTGGACCTCCTGATGGCACCTGGTATTTTTGGCCAGTGTGTGACACAGAGTGTTGGACTGGATGGGGCATTGGCCTGATCCTACATGGCTTCTCTTATGTTCTTATGGAGGGTGAATTCTATGGCATTATACCATGTGGAAGTCCCTCCTCTCCTGAATTCCTTCTTTCCTTAGGCTGCACCCCCAACATCTCTAGGAAATTCCTAACCTGGCATTGCCAACCCTATTCTACGGCCTCCTTTTGTACACAGAATAATTCCTGTACTACAATTCCTGGCCCCTCCATTGATCTCTATTGAGTGTTAGTCTTTGTTATTCAGGGTTACTAAACCTTCACATTCTGGGGCCTTGTAAAGCCAAACACCTTGTTAAAGTCCCTCGGTGTGAGCTCAGCCGCTTTATAAGACTTTTTAACTAAAAAGGTATGTTGAAGTCAGGTCAGGTTTCAGCTGGTCTCTGATTAGAAATGTGTTTCTGCTTTTTTTATTGAGGGAGAAAAAGCATTCCCCTGCATCGAGACTGGCAAAATTAAAAAGAAAAAGAAAGAAAATCACCTTTCACAAAAAAACAGGCTCTGTCTGTGAAAATAATTACCTCATTATCTTAAGTATCAGAAGTAAAAAAAAGAGAGGGAGAGAGAGTTATAAAGAGAAACTGTTTGCCGGCCTCATTTTTTTAAAAAAAAGACTAGCGTTAAACTCTGTTGTTGTACAAGTCCACATGTTCATTGCCATTCTGCTCACCAGGCTGAGGACAAGTCCCAGGCCGTACAAGGTTGGCAGCTCTGGTTTGGGAAATGGAGATTTGGAAGGGTCTAGGGAGGGCAGGGTTTGGGAAGTGGAAGGAAGCTCGGTGGGGGTATGATGCTATGGAGTTCTCCTTCCAAAGCAGCCATTTTCTCCAGAGGAACTGATCTCTGGAATCTGGAGACCAGCTGTAATCCCAGGAGATCTCCGGCCATCACCTGGAGAGGTTGGAAACTCTGTGGTTCAGCAAGGGTTTGAGGGCTTCTATCCTAAGCCAAAGTCTAGGGTTCAGTGGCATAGTCCAGAACCATAGTCCAAAAGGGATCCAAGGTCAGAGAGCAGGTCTCCAAGAGCTTAAACAAAGTAGATAATGGGTAGGCTCTTCAGCAGGTTTGCAGAGAAGTTGATTGTATGAAGGCTGCAACTTTTCATGGGGAGTTTCCCTACAGGTGTTGCTGGGTTTCGCATTGGGCTTCTCCTCACAAGCTGTGGCATCTCCATTACTCACGAACAGTGCCAGGGCCCAGATCTTGCGGTGACTTATCTGTCTCTCCCAGCATTTCTTTAGCAGAGGGGAGGCCTCAGGCCATCGAGTGTGCCTGGTCCATGCCTCAGCCCTAGCTGTTTACCTCTTCTCCTCCTGGGGTGTTCAAGCAGATTGTGGTAGGTATGGTCATGGGCAGGTCCATGCTGGGACCTCCAGGCCTGAGGGTCCTTTCGGTTCTGGTGGTAGTGCTGATAGTGGCTCAGGGTCCCTTTAGGGAGGGATTGGAAGGACCATCTCATTGGAAGGATCTTCCAAGGTGGGGCTTTGAGGCAGGTTGTCCTCCCCCCCCCGAGGATTCCTCTTCACCTGCTAAAATGGTCCATAACAATTGGCGATGGTGTTGAAAAAGTTTCACCCATGGCGAGAGGTCATTTTCCCTCTCCACACATTCATTGACAAAATCCACCTTTTCCACGTCACTCATCTCTTTAGGTGTGCCAGCCCCCAGGTGGGTGAGAGGGAACCCCCAATTTCACAGGCTCTAGCCTGCTGCTGGCCAGCTGGCTGGTGAGGGAAGCCCCATCTCCAACAGCCACGGCTGGACACGGCATTCCCTGGCATGATGACATCACACGGAAGTGATGTCATCACGCGGGGGACGTCACATGGCAATGCTCTGGTATTTCTATGGTAATCTCTATGGTAACCAGTGCCCAAAATAACAGAGCATCAGCATGATGTCCCTGGCATGGTGATGTCACTTCCATGTGATATCATCACACCAAGGACATCGCACATGGCTACATTGCTCCCCCTGCTCCCAGGAAGCTCCCTCCCACCCCCCACCAGCAGAAGAAAAGGACCCGGCCACCCTAAATATTTATTTATTTATTCGATTTGTACCCTGCCCTCCCCGCGAGCAGGCTCAGGGCGGCTAACACAGTTGGTACAAAAATACCAGTAAAACCACAACAATCGTTTAAAACAATTCAAATACAAATGACATTGTAAAACCATAAGATGCTAGTGATCATTCGGTTACTTGGGGTGGCATTCCAAAAATATTTGCAAGCAGACAGTTTCCAGCTCAGTGGTCTTCCCAAGTCACTCGATGGCCTAAGCCAGATGTTAGGGTGGAGGGCCGGGCTCGTTGATGGTGATAGTGGGAGGCGGCTCCTTAGTTGAAAGCCTGGTGGAAGAGCTCCGTCTTGCAGGCCCTGCGAAACTGCAAAAGATTCCGCGGGGCCCTGATCTCATCCAGGACCTCGTTCTACCAGTAAAGAGCCACCACTGAAAAAGCCCTGGCCCTGGTAGTAGTGAGCCTGGCATCCTTGGGGCCTGGGAGGGTCAGTCGATTCTGCAACCCTGACCACAGTGCTCTCTGGAGTATATACGGGGAAAGGTGGTCCCTCAGGTATGTTGGACCTTGGCCATATAGGGCTTTAAAGGTAAGCACCAGCACCTTGAAGCGAATTCAGTATGCTATTGGTAGCCGGTGCAATGTCTTCAGCACGGGCTGGATGTACTCCCAATGGGAGCGCGCCGGAGCGATAACATGGGAAAGTCCATCTGCGGCCCATCGCAAACCCATTTATTACTGCCCTTTCCCCGGTATTTTTAAACTCCACTTCTTTGGGGGAGTAAAATGGGTTGGCGACGGGTGCAGGATGCTTTCCAGATGTTCCCAAGTGATTGCGCCCGGGAAATCCGCCCGTCATTCGTGCCTATCGTGCGGCTACTTCTGCGTGTGATCGGGACCTAGATTATGATCTGAAGTGATTCAAAACTGAAATAAAACATGAGATTCTTCATATTAGGTCAAAAATGATAGGTACCAAAGGGAAAGAATAATGCAAAGGGATCCTTCATCGAGCTGTGATTTCTCTCATATTCTAGCACCCTTTCAAATGCACAGGATTATTTTAGCATTAGTTTCTCTCTCTCTCTCTCTCTCTCCCCCCCCCCCTTTCAAAAAATGTAGATCTCATTCACATGTGTATTTCTGCAAGGTATTTACTTAATCAGTATGGTTTTTCCTCCCTTGAGGTCTGCTTTCTGTTGAATAATGATAAAGCAGTCTCTAAATTACCCAGCTGCCAAGAAATGCACTCCTTTCGAGAGATGGAGTTGAGGAACCAAGCTAAGCGCTGACTACCGTGGGGAATTATAAAATGGTTAGCATCCCCTGCCTGCATTCTCACTGGGTTTCTTTTAAAGGTGCATTCAGGTGATTGAAAGTGCTTTAATTTAACACGGTGGAAGGGATTATTCACCTGACAGGAGAGAGAGGGTTGCAGTGTATACGGAAAATGCATCCTCGGGTGTCTGCCGTCCACATCATCCAGGGAGCTTGCCCTCTGACTGCGGCATGCTGGGATTGGAATGTGCTCTGACAACCAAGCCAAGCTCGTCTCGGCCACCTAATCCTCTTGTTGCTTGGGGGAATAGTTCAAGTAAGGTGAAGTTGTGTCGAAAAGCACTCTCAGGCAGCTGGTTCATTATTACGCGGCTTAAAGGTCATCTTTCCCTCCTGCTATAGAAATGTGTAAAGATAAGCCACACCCATACAGGACAGATAACTTCATCCCTGCTGGACGATCACTAGATAATGAGAACGAGAGGTACAGTGTTGTCAGACATGCAGCTCTTTTAATCAAAGCCTTTCTTCCAAAGTTTAACGGGGCTCGTAATAGACTCTGAAGGACAATTAGGAGCCTTTTTTGTCTAAAAGCACCTTGGAATGCACTTCGAGTTTATAACCCACCTTGAAATCTAGAAACCAATGTTATATGTTGTTTTAAGGATTCCGGGAAGCCGATATTGTGATGGAGATGCCCTGCTCATGTCTTTGTTTATGAGACTTCGTAATGTGCAGTTTGGCACATGAAAAAGAAGATCACAGAGGCACAATAAACATTCTTTACCAAGGGAAACTGTCCTAGAGGAATTTCCACCACACAAGGAAGGGGCAGTATCAAACGATACCTTTTCCAAACCCAATTGGTCCCAGAATTAATTCCAGAATTGGACCAGTGTTGACCGTTCAGTTCTTTCAGTTCACTTCAAAGCTAGACTGATGTAACGATTCAAGCAGTGGACAATGACCGGAGAGATCTTGCTTCAGTCTCATGCTTGGCCGTGCTTGTTGACCTGTAGTAACCCACTCAGTTTTAGTCCAGCCGTATGGCTCAGGGGGTTAAGATGCTGAACTGCAGGCTGTGGAAGGTCAGTAGTTCAGCAGTTCGAGACCCGAGAGTGCCGCATGACGGAGTGAGCTCCTGTCTCTGGTCCCAGCTCCTGCCAACCTAGCAGTTCGAAAGCAAGAAATTGCAAGTAGATAAATAGGTACCACTTGGGTGGGAAGGTAACAGCGTTCCGTGCACTTTGGTGTTTAGTCATGCCGGCCACATGACCACGGAAATGTCTTCGGACAGCGCTGGCTCTTCGGCTTTGAAACGGAAATGAGCCCCACAACCCTAGAGTCGGATTCGACTGGCTTTCGAACAAGGGAACCTTTACCTTTACCTATCTCACAAGGTTGTTATGATAAACTACTTGTGTGGGCCGAGACCTTTGGAGGAAGGCTGAAATGAAAATACGTTTGGAAGACTTGCATTCTTCCACCTCTTTGTTATATATTGGCACACCTGGCCTACTTTGGGGCAGAATTTGATCACTCTTGATTTGATCATTTGTTTGTACATATAAAATCACACACACACACGTACAAATCTTGATATAGCAATTGATATAACTGCAGTGCAATGCTCCCTCTAAGCTCTGAAGTCTTGTGAGCAAAAATTCTACGTTGTGAGCTACTGGCATTAAAGCTGTGAGTGAGCGATTTGGCTGCTGTACCAATTAGTTTGCTCAGGAGCCGTCCTTCCTGAGCTAGGACAGAAACCTGTGAGCTGGAGGCTAAAAAACTGTGAGCTAGCTCACACTAACTCAGCTTAGAGTTAATGTGAGCAGTGAGGATGCTTTTTTTTTTACAACCATCAATGCAGCGTTGCCATCAGTAATGCAGAGGAGGAGGGGAAACAGGCCTGAGGGAAGACAAAATTGCAGCACAATACATATGTGCCAGGCTCAGTATGAAATCTGAAAAGGGAAAAAAAGAAGAAGTAGGATTCCTAATGCATCTGTTCCACTTCCAAAACAAGACCTGGCAAATCCGAAATCTGGGAAAGGATTCAAGACAAGAGACCTTCAGGAGAAGAGGTCCTAAAGTCAGCTCAGAGCTCATCTGTCAAATGCAGTCATTGTAGGAGGCACGCGGCAGTCCCCTGCAGTCATTAACAGAATTTTTGTAAAAGTCATCAAAGTCCTCACCAAGTGAGAATGGAAGGGATGTCAATAGATGCCGCCAAGATGCCAGCCCGTCAGCATATCGACCCTGAAAATACCCAGAGAAGGAGTTCTTCTCATGAGAACAAATAGGTTCTCAATACATATGAATTTGTGCTTGTGGCAAGCAAAATAAGCATCAGTTATCTCTGCCGCGGTTCCCTCCCTCCATCCCAATGCCCTTAAGCAATTATTTAGAATTTTGCAATGAAAAAGAGACCACGGTAAGAAAACAATGGCATTTTTTGCTCACTTTGAAATTTTCAATAACCAACGATGGAGAAAGAAGGTTGCCCATCAGGTCGGAGATCTTCTAGAAGACGGGACCTGCTTAACTCCAGTGAAAAAAGGAAAACTGAACACAGTCGACCTCATGGGACACCAACCATTTTCAAAGATGTCATCTGATCTGAAGCCCAAATTAAACTCTTAAATGAAGAGACTTGTCGAGTTGTCAACATTTACTCTCTTCTCCCAATCCTGGGGCAAAAAGTGTGGTGACTTGGGGAGATCAATTGTTCCAGAACCTTGCCTACAGCTCCTCAGAAGCCCTAAAATATATATACCGGGAAGAGTCACTCTGGAGGCAGGCAACAGCAACCCAACTCTGTTCATCTCTTTCCTTGAAAGCCCCATGGGGTCCCCATTAAGCCAGCTGCCAATTGGCTGTACTTTCCAGTACCACTGGTAGTCCCATTCAAGCCTAATGAAGCTAAAATACAAGAATGATCATTTAACCTTGCAACTTAGTGGGATGAAACAATTCACCATCCCATGGCCTTGAAAAGTAACAGGGTAGTGCAGCAATAGTCACTCACTGGCTTGGAAGTCACACATGTGGCTCTTTGAACATAAGAGTGTAAGAAGAGCTGGATCAGATCAACGGTCCATCTAGTCCAACATCCTGTCTCACACAGTGGCCAACCAGTCCCTCTGGACAGCCAACAACAGGGCATAGAGACCAAGGCCTTCCCCTGGAATTCACTGCCACAGGAGGTGGTGGTAGCTACAAGCATGGACAGTTTCAAGAGGGAATTAAATAAACATATGGAGCAGAAGTCCATCAGCGGCTATTAGCCACAAGGTATAGATAGGAACTCTCAGTGTGGGGCAAGTGATGCTCTGTATTCTTGGTGCTTGGAGGGGCAGCAGTGGGAGGGCTTCTAGTGTCCTGGTCCCACTGCTGGACCTCCTGATGGCACCTGGTATTTTTGGCCACTGTGTGACAGAGTGTTGGACTAAATGGGCCATTGGCCTGATCGAACATTGGCTTTTCTTATGTTCTTATGTTCTTTTATGTTGCCTCCTGGATCTGGGATTCAGAGGCTGACTGCCTCTGAACATGGAGGCTCCCCTCAGCCACTATGGTGAGTGGCCATTGATAGAATTATCCTCCACGTCACAGCCCTGGTATTCCTTGGAGGTCACCCTTCCAAATACTAGCCAAGGTTGACCCTGCTTAGCTTCAGAGATCTGCTGAGTTTGGGTTTGTCTGGGCTATTCAGGGCGGGGCAGGTTCATATCACTTACCGTGAGTATAAAGTGCCATCAATCCACAGCCGACTTATGGCAACCCCAATGGGTTTTTCAAAGCAAGAGACCAACCTCAACATACCATCCCCATTCAAGTACTAGCCAGGGCTGGCCCCGCTTGGCTTCTAAGACCTGACAAAATCGGACTAGCCTGGGCTATCCAGGAGGACATCTACCTATAACCTCATGGAGGGAATGGTTACCCTTACACGTCTCAAGCCCAGTCCGTTTTGGCCTTTATGCTGTCATAAGAACATAAGAAGAGCCCTGCTGGATCAGACCAAAGATCCACCTGGTCCAGCATCCTGAATGGCCAACCCAGTTTCTCCGGAGGGCCAACAACAGCGCATAGAGGCCAAGGCTTTCCTCTGATCTTGCCTTCTGGGAATGAGATTCAGAGGATCACTGACTCCGAACCTGGAGGCCCCCCTCAGTCACCATAGCTAGTAGCCACTGATAGACCTCTCCTCCACGAGTCTATCTAATCCCCTTTTAAAGCTGTTTATCCCTGTGGCCATCACTACATCCTCTGCCACGATCCTGTGTAACGTTCCCAACCATTTTCAATGTTTGTGGTGCACCACTGAGGAAAGAAGACCTTTCCATTCCAAGCACAGCGCGGGAAAGAGATTACCTTCTTACCCTAGTGCACAGACACACCGACGCGCCATCCAGTTATAATCTTCAAATTAGACATAACCTGACAGAACCTAGAAGATGTAGTATTTAAATGAAAGCCGACCATATGCTTTCAAATACCTAAGCACGCCAGGGTGCCGTCTTAATGACTTTGAGAAACTGAGTTCCGTTCTTTCTCAGAATGGGACATATGGCTTATTCGTTGCTTGGATTGTATATTCCCCTCTTTGTTGTTGCTGTAACAACCTAAACATTGTTGTTATCGTCTCTAGGTGTGAATGCTAACAGATTTTCATCTTTTTTAAAAAACAAAAAATTGTATCAGGTAATTATTCTTTTGGAGAGGGGGGAAATGCCACGAAGGGGGAAAAAAATATGAGAATGGTTTAAAATTGCTCCTGCGATGGAAAGTCTGAAAACGAAGGTCAATCAGTCATTGGCAGAGAACGTCACCCGGCTCCAGAGATTCCTTACAGATGTGGGAGTGCAAAACTGAATTTTATATCCTCCGTGAGTTTGAAGCCTAGGTATATAACTATGTTTAGAAAGACTGGCGATGTTCCACACAAGGATTTACGATGTTTGTGACTGTCGCACATATTTATTAGACCATCCGGCTGCTTAAGGAGCTTCCCCAAAGGAGAGAACTGCTTGCTCTCTATTTCAACGGGAGATCTGGGGGTGCATATTTTTAACACATGAGTGCACAAATATTATGCACATTGAAATCAGTGCTCATACTCACACTAGTGCACAGGTCCCACTTATGAAGGAGGAGGAGGAGGAGATTGGATTTATACCCTGCCCTTCACTCAGAGTCTCAGAGCAGCTTACAAACTCCTTCCCCTTCCCCTCCCCACAACAGACACCCTGTGAGGTAGGTGGGGCTGAGAGAGCTCTTTCGAGGACTGCTCTTGAGAGCACAGCTCTGACAGAACTATGGCTTGCCCAAGGTCACCCAGCAGCTGCGAGTGGAGGAGTGGGGAATCAAACCCAGTTCTCCCACATTAGAGTCCACATGCTTAACCACTACACCAAACTGGCTTGTAATTCCAGCCGAGACCGAGGGGATGAGACAGAATCACTAGCCAGAAGCGTAAGTCAAGGGTTCAGTCCAAGAGTCATACACCAGGGAAGCCAGCTGAGGGTCCAAGAAGCAGAGTTCAAGCAGGTCCGAGAGGTGTTGTCTAGCAGGTCTGGGGTCAAAGCCAAAGGTTCAGAAATAGCAGCCAGAAACAGGTCTGGGTGGTGTGGTTGCACATCTCCAGGTTGATGACAAGTTGCTCCCACACCTTCTTCCTCTGAAACCCCGTCCTTTATCAGCAGCTCACAGCTGGGTCTCATTGCTTGTGAGAGTGCTGTCCATTAACTCCAGGTGTTCTTCTTGATCTGACAGTTGCCGGGGAGCAAGGCGTGCACTCCACCTCCTCTCGAGGAGCTCCAAGCACGCACGCCTCCTCCTGCATTTCCCTGGCTCTGGGGACAGAGGAGGCGAGGCAGCCTGTGAAGTTTCCCCACGATCTTGGGTTGTTTCTTCCATGTTCCCAGTGTTCATGGGGCTGGAGTGCCTGCTGTCTTCATCCACTGGGGCACTGGGACCTGCCTCTGCTGTCTCAAGGTCGTTAGAAGCATCAGCTGGCTGAGTCTCAGAGGTGCTGATGGGGCATCAGCTAAGTGCTCTTCAGTTGAAGCCAATCGGCCCACGACATGGCTCTAGACGCATAGGGAATGTATGCATTCCTAAAACTGAGAACTTTTGGAAAAGCAGAGCTCCCAATCTCAGGGAGCCCCATATAAACTCCATGCAGATAATATAACAATTGTACATCATCAGGACCATGGCCAGCATGCTCTTGCCTATTCCCCATCTATGTGCATTGATTTCCATATGTATGATGTTGGGTGCAGAGTGGTGGACACAACTTCCATTTCAGTATTCGGGCATACACGATGGGACTCCAGACCGGAGTGAGCGTCTTGTATCCTTCCCGCTCCAAAATAAAAGATAGAAATCAATGAACTTATAAGCACTGGACCACAGGTGTGCAGACTGTGGGAAGGACAAGAGCATAAGGCCAGAGCCAAGGAGAAGATGCACCGAGAAGATACTACTGGCAGCCCTAAGTGGAATTGGGAAAGACAGAATCCAGAGGTCTTTACAGGCCAGAATCTCAGCTGAATTGCCCATTACGCAGAGACTGGGAAGAAAGATGCAGAAGAGCAGCAAGCCGAAATGGAGGCAGGCACCTGGGAAACTCAGCAGGAAGGAGGGTACTTGCCAAAAGACCAGGAAGCCAGAACTGGGTGACTGAGGGGGAAGCTAGAGTATGGCAACCCACAGGCAGAGTTGAGGGGGCAGGAACAAACTTTCAGTATCACACAACACTTGACATCACTTCCGGCAAAAAATTGGAAGGGGCCTGAAGTGATACTTGAGGATTTATGACTCATATGGACCTCGGGATGCCAACCTCCAGATGGGACCTGGGGAACCCCTGGAATTACAGCTCACCTCCAGATTATAGAGATCAGATCCCATGGAGAAAAGGGATGCTTTGGAGAGTGGACTCTTTAGCATTGTACCCCTCTGAGGTCTCCTGTCCTTCCCAGGCTCCACTCCCAAATTTCCAGGAGTTCCCCAACCTGGATCTGGCAACCCTAACCCCCCATCCTCTGCCAGTGGCCGGCGGGGAGGCTGGCAACCCTAGGCCCCTTTCATTTTCCCACTGCTGACCTGTAAAGGGTGGTGGGAAATGGGAGGCCTGGCTTGGTGGTCTCCCACTATTGCGGCAGACAGGGACGCCAGCCTCCAGGTGGGACCTGGGGATCCCCTGGAATTACAGCTCATCTCTAGATTGGGTTGCCAGGTCCTTACCTCATGCCGACAGGGGGTGGAATGGAGCTTTCCAGGAGCGGGGGAGTGAGGGTGGTGTGACATCCCCGCGCGCAATGTCCCTGACGTGATGATGTCACATGGAAGTGTCATCATCATGCCGAGAATGTCATCTGGCGACGCAAAGTCTATGGTAAAATTGGGCTCAAACCATATTCTGCCCCAAAACCAGTGTTGCTGCATGATGATACCAGCATGATGACATCACTTCCTTGTGATGTCATCACGTTGGGGATAGAATCATAGAATCATAGAGTTGGAAGGGGCCATACAGACCATCTAGTCCAACCCCCTGCCCAGTGCAGGACCAGCCTAAAGCATCTCTGACAAATATTCGTCCAGCCTCTTCTTGAAACCTGCCAGTGAAGAGGAGCTCACCACCTCCCTAGGCAGCTGATTTGGTGTAGTGGTTAAGTGCGCGGACTTCGATGTGGGAGAACCGGGTTTGATTCCCCACTCCTCCACTTGCACCTGCTGGATGACCTTGGGCAAGCCATAGTTCTGTCCGAGTTGTTCTTTAAAGAGCTCTCTCAGCCCCACCTACTTCACAGGGTGTCTGTTGTGGGGAGGGGAAGGGAAAGGAGTTTGTAAGCTGCTCCGAGACTCCAAGTGAAGAGTGGGGTATAAACCCAATCTCCTCCTCCTCCTCCTCCTCCTTCTTCTTTCTCCAGGGGAACTGATCCCTGTTGTCTGGAGACGGGCTTAATTCTGGGGTACCCCCAGGTCCTACTTGGAGGCACTCATCTCTAGTCCCTGCAAGGGAGAAAAGTGAGCTTTAAATGAAGTCAATGAATAGACGCCATCCAAGACATGTCTATGTGCCACTGAGATTATTCTCCATGTTCCCCGAACTTCCCTACGTGGTTCTCAACTTTCGGCGGCTGTTCCCTCCTCCGCTCTGCTAATTTCTCTCACCGTTTACAAGAACCAGATAATTTAAACATCTCACTTGTGTAAACACAAGGGAGGGAGAGTCACAGATCCGCCGTGGTGCCACGTCTGATGGCATAATTGCACCCTTGAGACAGAGTAATACATTATTAAGCCCTTTTCTAAAAAGCTTCCCTATTTACCTGTGGGAAGGGAAGGAAAAAAACGCCGTCAAGTTATTGACATTTCAGCACCTTCCGCCAACTAAAACAGATATTAACGAGCCTGAGATGGCCTGTTTGCTTTGGTAAAAAGGCAATTATTCCATATTAAAGATAATGTGATGGTTAAGGACACTAATTGAGCTTAAGTAAGTAGGTAAGTGATTTAATTGTCAAGTCGGAGGGGAAAGGCAAAGGAATGTTTGGGGAAGCATTAAACAAGGCCGCGCCGTGTCTAGGCACACCACTTCAAAATCAAGTATGTTCCACTGATTGGGAAAAACGATTGATACATGAAGACGGGGGATAGGAGAGAATTCACAGGAGGCCAGGCTTGGCCAAAACGGGGATTAAGTGTAAGAGGATCTCTTAAGAGGGCGAAATTGGGATTCAACGTAACAGTGTTCAAGATACTTTTTTACTTTATTTGAGGGGTGATGATGATGATGATGATGATGATGATGATAATGCCTCAGCTGGTTACCGGAACATTACTATACTTTCTTGACATTTCCGGGTAGCTCTAGGACAGGGGTCCCCAACATGGCGCGTGTGGCACTGATGCCTTTCCTGGCACCCGCCAAGTGTTTTTGGAAAGTGGGCAGGCCCTGGTGGGGCTTTTACACAGCAAGATTTCTGATTGGCCCCTGGAGAGTTGATTGGCTGAGCATATTTTTTTAAGGACCTTGCTTTGGCAGCCGCTGCCATCACAGTACAAGGCTATTCACAGAGTGATTAAAGGTAAAGAGCAGCAGCCATTTTGTGCCTGACTTCACCACTTGAGGCAGCCATTTTGTGGCTGTGCTCACCATGCTATATCAGATGTCTAAAAAAAAAATAGGGATCCTGCTCTAGGAATCATCAGGAACTCTATGGTCAGAACTTCCTGCAGGTACCCAAGGCCTTATTTTTCTTTTTAATTTTTTTTTCTCCCCAGGATGGTAGTGCCTCCCCCAGTTTCCACCTGTCAGTCAGCTGAGCAAGGCTGCAGTTGGCTGGGGGTCCCCCACCATAAATGGGAACCCTATTTATGGGACACGTGTGAAAGCAAAGGAATGCTTCTCTATACACATCCTGTTAAGAACATAAGAGAAGCCATGTTGGATCAAGTCAGTGGCCCATCCAGTCCAGCACTCTGTGTCACACAGTGGCCCAAACCCAGGTGCCATTAGGAGGTCCAGCAGTGGGACCAGAACACCAGAATCCCTCCCACTGTTGCCCCCCAAGCACAAAAAATACAGAGCACCACTAGTGTTCCATCTAGACCTTGTGACTAACAGCCATGGATGGACCTCAGCTCCATATGTTTATCCAGCCCTTTCTTGAAGCTGTCTATGCTTGTATTAGAATCCTTACAGCAAGTGTTGACATCGGATTCAAGGGGAATCTGCAAACACAGGACAACAGTGTAATTAAGAGTCACCACCCACCAGAGAAAACACCACCTTCTGTCTGATCTTTACACTAACCAGGCCCAGCCCAAATTTCTCATGAATGCAAATGTGTAATTTGCCATAAGCATGAATAAGTTAATAACTGGCTCTCTATATTCAATTCTTTTCCACTCCACATTTGTATCACACCCTCTATCCAAGAAGCTCACGACAGTGTATGCGATCCTTTCCTTCACTGTATCCTCACAACCAACCTGAGTTAGATAGATGAGAGATGCTGGCATGTAGCCAATTGCATTTCCACTTGTAGAATGGGAGGGCAGCAATTACAGCCCATTCCACACCTCCTGCTGCAGACCCCCCGGGCCTGAAATGTATGGATCTCCAAGGATCTTGGCTGGAGGAGTCTGAGAGGTTGTTCTCCTCCTCCTCCTCCTCCTCCTCCTCCTCCTCCTTCTCATCATTCCTATGGTCAGAGCCACTGTGGTGTAGTGGTTAGAGTCAAGGAGACCCAGGTTTGAATCCCCAGTTTTCCATGGGGGACCCAAAATGGGCCAGTCACACACTCAGCCTAACCTCCCTCACAGGATAGTTGATCTGAGTTAAAAATGGAGGAGGGATAAACATATGGAACAGAGGTCCATCAGTGGCTATTAGCCATAAGGTATAGATAGGAACTCTCAGACTGGGGCAAGTGGGCTTTGTATTCTTGGTGCTTGGGGGGGGGCAACAATGGGAGGGCTTCTAGTGTCCTGGCTCCACTGGTGGACCTCCTGATGGCAGTTGGTATTTTTGGCCGCTGTGTGACAGAGTGTTGGACTGGATGGGCCATTGGCCTGACTCAACATTGGCTTCTCTTATGTTTTTATAAGGGGAGAGTGACGCTGTGAGCCACTTAAGATCTCCACTGGGAAGAACAGTGGAATATAAATGTATAAGTGAATAACCTGGGGGGGGGAAGACCCCAACAGCACTATGGGAATGTCCACTGAGGCAGCTTGGTATCAACGCAGGGCAGGGCAAGATGTCTTCTGTGAGTCCTGACTTCCATGACATTGTTTCCTTTGGGAAACGGGTTTGTCCACTCGCTAGTCAGAAGTTCTTGTAGCAGATAAGCCAGGCTGTGCTTTTTCCTGTTAAGATTGTTTTTATTGCTTTTGCACAAAGAATAGTAAACAGAACAACAAACTGTATGTAACCCTACACTCCACCCTCTGCCTACCCTCTTCCCCAACACAGCCCATCAACAAGAGAAGAAAGAAAGAGTTGTATAAACAGAAGCAGCTAAGAGGGGCTGCGGGGAAGGGCCCTGGCTCAGAGGAAGAGCCTTTGCTTTGCATGCGGATGATTCCAAGTTCAATCCTTAGCATATTCAGTTAAAAAGAGTAGGCAGTAGGTGATGTGAAAGATGGCTGCCTGAGAACCTGGGGAGTTGCTGCCAATCTGTGTAGTCAAAACACAAGCTGTGGTGTAGTGGTTAAGAGTGGCAGGGCTCTAATCCCAGGAGAACCAGGTTTGATTCCCCGCTCCTTGACATGAAGCCAGATAGGTGACCTTGGACCAGTCACAAGTTCTCTCAGAGCTGTTCTCTCAAGAGCAGTTCTCTCAGAGCTTTCTCAGTACCACCTACCTCCTCTTCCTCCTCCTCCTCCTCCTCCTCAGCTTGGTGTAGTGGTTAAGTGTGCGGACTCTAATCTGGGAGAACTGGGTTTGATTCCCCACTCCTCCACTCACAGCTGCTAGATGACCTTGGGCAGGCCATAGTTCTGTCAGAGGTGTTCTTGAAAAAAAGCAGTTTCTGTCAGAGCTCTCTCAGACCCGCCTACCTCACAGGGTGTCTCTTGTGGAGAGGGAAAGGGAAAGGAGCTTGTAAGCTGCTCTGAGACTCCTTCGGGTAGTGAAGGGCGGGGTATAAATCCAATCTCTTCTTCTTCTTCTCCCCCTCCTTCTCCTCCTCTTCCTTCAACCAAGGGTCTGAATCAGATGTGAGGAGCTGATACCAAATATGACCCCCCTGCTGGTTTCATCATTGGCTATAGCCAGCCCTGTGAATGCATGAAGTGTTCCCTCTAAGCTGAGTCAGTGTGAGCTAGCTCACAGTTTCTTAGCCTCTGGCTCACACATTTTTGCCTTAGCTCAGGAAGGACAGCTCCAGAGCAGACTAATTTATGCAGTAGCCAAATTGCTCGCTCAGAACTTTAAAGCCAGTAGCTCACGAAGCAGAATTTTTGCTCACAGGACTCTACCGCTTAGAGGGAGCGTTGATAGGGAGCGAGAGATCTTTTGCTGAGCTTGATTAAATGGCTCATCAGCTGCAATTCGAAATGATAGAGTTGCTGGCCTTCTCTAGCTGGTCTCACGATTTTAATGACTTTGCTTGACGTTGTCTTGCGCACAGTGTCGACAATCAGAAGGTGCAGGGGTGAAGCGGTTCCATCAGAGAGAAGAGCCCAGTCTAGAAGGCATTCCAGGCTGCAGCACAGTAAATATCTGACATTGTGATCCTCAGCCAGGCAGAAGCAGGGATCGCTGGGAACGTCTTCCCCCAGCAGATTTGATTTCAAACTCACCGTCTCCCTCATCCAAAGCAAACCTGTGATTTTTTATTACTGTTATTATTTTTGTGCCGTCGGCAGCAAAATCGTTCCCCTAAAATGCAGGCGTTTTCTTCAACATTCCTTCTGCATCAGTAAACCAGGATTGTACATTATGCATACAAAAGGCATAGACTGTGTGTATAAATAACGCCATCCTAACTGCATCCCAAACCCTACAAGATGCACACATGATACAAATGCATCTGTGAGATCAATGGTGACAGAACTGAGGACCAAAACTAGGAGGAGGAAGAGGAGGAGGAGGAGGAGAAGAAGAGTTGAATTTATACCCCGCCCTTCACTTGGAGTCTCAGAGCGGCTTACAATCTCCTTTCCCTTCCCCTCCCCACAACAGACACCCTGTGAGGTAGGTGGGGCTGAGAGAGCTCTAACACAAACTGCTCTTGAGAGAACAGCTCTGAGAGAACTTGTGACTGACTCAAGGTCACCCAGCTGGCTGCATCAAACCTGGTCCTCCAGATTAGAGTCTCCTGCTCGTAACCACTACACCAAACTGGCAGGCACAAAGAAAGAAAAAGGATACCTGCTCCTTCTGCCACATACAGATAGAAGATTTCGGCCCCCTCCCATTCCTCTTCCCAGAATGACCATTTCTATTGCACTCGTCTCTTGCTCTTCTTTTGCAAAAAACCCCCCAAAATAAATGACATTGTTCGGTTTCAGACAAGCCCCCTCCAACAGGCCATTCTTCATAAAGTCATTTATTGCTTGATCGGCCCGATATTATCATGGGCCACATTCTAATTATGCTCTCCCAGATTCATTTCTTCTCTGGATGTCTGACAAAACGTTAAGATGAGCTACGGACTGCCTACTAATTTCCTGCCATTGGCACCGGCGGTTCACTGGGTCCCGGGGAAGCCCGAGCCATCTCTTGACCTTCTGACGGGTTACTAGAGAAGAAGGTACCATCGCAAGGCCTTGTAAGTTTGGACTACCAGCACCTAAGGAGCAGGAGGAAGCGACATGTTCATCTCCGGGAGGCCATTTCTCATAGGTAGGAGGGGTTTCAGGTGGCCCCCATACATAAGAACATAAGAACATAAGAGAAGCCAATGTTGAATCAGGCCAATGGCCCATCTAGTCCAACACTCTGTCACACAGCGGCCAAAAAGACCAGGTGCCATCAGGAGGTCCAGCAGTGGGGCCAGGACACCAGAAGCCCTCCCACTGCTGCCCCCTCCAGCACCAAGAATAGAGTGCATCACCTGCCCCAGACTGAGATTACCTATCTATAACTTGTGGCTAACAGCCACTGATGGACTTCTGCTCCATATGTTTATCCAATTCCCTCTTGAAGCTGTCCATGCTTGTAGCTGCCACCACCTCCTGTGGCAGTGAATTCCATGTGTTAATCACTCTTTGGGTGAAGAAGGACTCCCTTTTATCCGTTCTAACCCGACTGCTCAGCAATTTCATGGAGTGCCCACAAGTTCTCGCATTGTGAGAAAGGGAGAAAAGGACTTCTTTCTCAACCTGCTCAATCCCATGCATGATCTTATAAACCTCAATCATCCCTCAAGATGCACATCCTTGCACCTTGCGCTGTCGCCAAGCTATAGTAATCATCTCCTACTGAAGTTCCCTCGGGGAACAGGACAATGCAATTGCAGACAGGTGCTACAGCACGGCAATGAGCAATATCCAACAAGGTGTGGATGCAGTTCAGGTCCCAATGATTTTGTCCCATGCAGAAAAGAAAACTGGTCCCTTTTTTTGAAGCAATTTGTGGTTTAGCCTCTTAAATCAAAGAATCACAGAGTGGGAAGGTGCCACGCAGGCCATCTAGTCCAACCCCCTGCTCAGTGCAGGATCAACCTAGAGCATCCCCTGACAAGTGTTTGTCCAGCCGCTGCTTGAAGACTGTCAGTGAGGGGGAGCTCACCACCTCTTCCCAAGGCAGCTGATTCCACTGTTGCACAACTCTGACTGTCAAAAAGTTTCCCCTAATATCCAGCCGGTACCTTCCCGCCCTTAATTTAAACCCATAATTGTGAGGCCCATCCTCTGCCGCCAACGGGAACTGCTCCCTGCCTTCCTCTAAGTGACAGCCCTGCAAATTCGAGAGAGCCATCGTGTCCCCGCTCAACCGCCTCTTCTCCAGACTGACCATTCCCAAGCCCCTCAGCCTTTCCTGACAGGGCTTCGTCTTTTTAAAAGTGGTCCCTTGGATTGCAGCCAGTACCAGATTACTAGAACATCCTTTGCGTAATGCTTAATCCAGCCCTGACAGACCCTGTAAAGAATGCTCTTTGATACTGCCGGGGAGCACCAACTTTTGGCTCAGTGGGATGACCCTTCAGTCTTTTGTCTCTCAGATTTGGGGAGTGCCATAGTGTGCCTACGGTGTAAAAACTCTTGGGACCGCCCTGTGTATACGTTCAGTCTCACCGCATGCCTTCAAATGAACTTCAGTAGGTGGCGACAGAGCTGGTGTAACCTCAGCATGTGGGTTCCGTGGGGCAGAACTTGGAAGAAGAAGAAGAAGAATTTGGATTTATACCCCGCCCTTCACTGCCCAAAGGCGTCTCAGAGCGGCTTACAAACTCCTTTCCCTTCCCCTCCCCACAATAGACACCTTGTGAGGTAGGTGAGGCTGAGAGAACTTCTGACAGAAACTGTCCTTGAGAGAACAGCTGTGCCAGAGCTTGTGACTGACCCAAGGTCACACCAGCAGGTGCAAGTGGAGGAGTGGGGAATCAAACCCAGTTCTCCCAGATAAGAGTCCGCGCACTTAACCACGACACCAAACTGGCTCTGAAGGAATCTTGCAATCGTTTAAAGGGACCACGGCAATTTTTACTTTTCACTTAACGTCATATCATGTAGCAAAAACATAGATCTTAGTGACACAATAGAACAGGGCTCTTTTAAAGTCCAAACAATTAACTTCTCCCTCCTTCACAGTCTGTCACCCCCAAAGTTCATCCTTTTCCTTTTCTTGGTGGACCAAGACGTCTCCAGCGGAACACCCTGTGCACCGGCTTCCAAGACGAGGGTCCCAAATGAACTCCCCACCAGGTCACACAGCCCGGAAACAACAATTCTAAAACTCTCCCTCCCTTAACAGTTTCCATACACAAATCGTAGTTACCTTAAACAAGATGTGAAGAGCCTATGGTTAAGGTTCAAGCTCCCCAGCAGGGCAGTCTTGCCAGTTTGGTGTAGGGGTTAAGTATGCAGACTCTAATCTGGGAGAACCGGGTTTGATTCCCCACGTGTCCACTCGCAGCTGCTGGATGACCTTGGGCAAACCATAGTTCTATCAGAGGTGTTCTTGAAAAAGAGCAGTTTCTATCAGAGCTCTCTTAGCCCCACCTACCTCACAGGGTGTCTGTTGTGGGGAAGGGAAGGGGAAGGAGTTAAGCTGCTCTGAGACTCCGAGTAAAGGGCAGGGGTATAAATCCAATCTCCTCCTCCTCCTCCTCCTCCTCCTCTTCTTCTTCTTCCGCTTTCCACACATTCTGCACCCTTCTGCATCTAGAGGCTCCGCCCCTTCCTGGCTCATTCCATCCCTAGCTAGGGGTTACACTTGCCAGTATGATTCCCATTCTTCCACCCCAATTAATTTATTTCCCTGCCATTCTTCTGCTTGAAGAGACCTTCTCCACCGCCACTCCAGGGCAAACAAGAGACAGGAAAGAGTTACATCGATTTTTTTTTTTAAAGCTGAAGACGGATAGGCCCTAAGTTTGTTCCTTACAAATCATTTGCTTAATTAGTTGCACTAAACAACATAGGCTTTGACAATATTAACAAATGCAGTTAATTATGGGAAACAATGAGGAATATAATTGAAATGGTGACCTCTTGTCTCCTACAAAGATATTAAGCTGGGCCATCGTTTCTTCTTGTTCCTGCTTAAATCACCACTGATCGATGAACAAAAGGGGATTTGGATTTCTTCCGAATCTCTGGAGGGGACATTACCAACTTCTCACATTCCAGGTAGGGGAAGGATACCTAAGGTGAACTTCATCAGCTACTAGAAAATAGCATGAAACTGTGGCCGCCGGATGGGATGCAAGATAGTTGTTAGGGGAGGAGGATTTCTTTGTCTGAAATTAACTTTTTAACATATAGCCATCGACTCCTCTCCTTCTCTCTTTTCTCCTTTAAAAGAGGGATTTTTTTTAAAAAAAGTTTCTCTTTGATTTCTCCTTGCAGAGAAATCAATGCACCCTTTTGTAACTTCAGCCCTTGCAGTTATTTTATGTTACAGACCGCAGGGTGGTGCTGTGACAGGAGGACAGGAATGTCTGGAAAGATACAGCCTGTCTCTGATAGTCTCCAGAGCGAAATCCTGGCATTTTGAAGAAAATTCCTCTCAGCCCTTCCTCTCTTCAGACTTCTCTTTGATCAAAATGAAATTGATTAGAACAGATGCCAAGTTCCTAAAAGGAAGGAATTGTTAGATTTCAGGGAGAAACTGAGTAAAGAGGAACTCATAGAATTTCTCTTAACAAAGCAGACATAAGGATGCTCGAACCAGTAGAGGAGGTTTACAATATTTTGCATAAACGTGAAAGAAGGAAATTACAACATGAAATTTAATCCAAAAGGGCAGGATTCATAACATTGTAAGCCGTCGTGGTTGTGGTCTGTCTGAATCATAGTGAAACATCATGACGGAATAAAAGGGGCAGGTGGGGAAAGCTGGTTTGACCACAGGGGGAACTTATTCCTCGCTTCCTGTACAGTCCATAACATTCCATTTCACCCTCTTTGGGTTTGACTTCTCATGCATACAAAACTGATTTACCCACAGATCAGAGCTTACCTTTGGGTTCTAGAGCGTACTGCTATTACAGTTTAGTGTAGTGGTTAAGTGTGCAGACTCTACTCTGGGAGAACCGGGTTTGATTCCCCACTCCTCCACTTGCAGCTGCTGGATGACCTTGAGCAAGCCATAGAAAAGAGCAGTTTCAGTGAGAGCTCTCTCAGCCCCACCTATTTCACAGGATTTCTGTTGTGGGGAGGGGAAGGGAAAGGAGTTTGTAAGCCACTCTGAGACGCTGAGTGAAGGGCAGGGTATAAATCCAATCTCTTCCTCCTCCTCCTATTACTACTACTACTACTGCTACTACTACATCATGCTGGACACTTAAAGTGTTTTGGGGGTTAACTCAGTCCTTGACCTGCTAGGTTTCCTCCCTTGAATCTCCATAGCATAGATTAAAAAAACAAAAAGCAGATAGAGTTGTGGCAGTCTTAACCACATGAAATTAAGCAAACTCCAGAGCACGACGGAAGACAGGAGGGCCTGGTGTGATGTGGCCCATGGGGTCGTGAAGAGTCAGACTCGACTATGCGACTGAACAACAACAACAAACCCACTTTCTAAATCTTCATTGGGACATGCATTCTGGCCATACAAACCCTGGATTCACTTAGCCTGCCTCAACTAGGCTGTCTTGGTTGTGTGAATGGGCCTTTTCTCTTCCGTCCAATGCACTTAGCTACAATCAAACATCTCACACTTAATACACAGATTTGTAATAATGTGTGGTAATGGAAAGTGCAGTCATGTCACAGCTGACTTACGGCGACCCTGTAGGTTCTTCAAGGCAAGAGAGGACCAGAGATGGTTTGCCTGTCTCTGGTTGTGGTCACACATGCCAGGTGGAGCAGAGAGGAAGTGAGGCTAACTTTTATTTTACTGCTTTGTTGTCTGTGTTTCCATTTTTCCTCTTCCATCCTTTCCTCTCTCTCCAGCAACTCCATCTCCTGTATGGAAAATCTCTAAACCCCCATCTGTAGCCACTTGGTACTGTCGTATTTGGGATATCTGCACCATGGAAAGAATACTAGATCAGTGGTCTAGTATTGAACTTGCAGTTCAGCAATTTCCCTTTCCATTCTGTTCCTGAAGTTCCTTTGTAATAAAACATTGAAGGTTGAAGTGTTCTCCTACAGGTTTCGCAATCTTGTAATTCCTGATGTCAGATGTGTGTCCATTTATCCCCTGGCGCAGGGTTTGTCCTGTTTGTCCTATGTAGAGAACCGAAGGGCATTGTTGACATTTAATTGCATATACAACACCAGAAGATGAGCAAATGAATGATCCCCTGGTGGCATAGTTGATGTTGTCAGGTCCAGTGACTGTGTTGTCTGGGTGTATGAGGCAGCAAAGTTGGCATCTGGGTTTATTGCAAACTCTGGTCCCAGTGTCCCTGTTCAAACAAGATGTTGCATTATTGTGAGTGAGGAGTTGTTTGAGACAAGGGGGTTGTCTGTGTGCAAGAAAAGGTTTGCCCCCCAGTACTTGTGAAAGAGAACCGTCATTATCCAGTAGAGGTTGTAAGTAGTTGATGATGCGTTGTACCGTTTTGAGCTGAGAGCTGTATGTGACCATGAATAATGTTCCGTTACTGTCTCTTTGGGGCCTGTCTTCTAACAGGTTTGCGCTGGGTATCATTCTGGCTTTGTTAATCTGCTTCCTGAATTCATCAGGTGGGTACTTTAGTTCCAAAAAGGTGTGTTGAAGATCCCTTGGGTGAGAATGTCTGTCTGTAGGATTGGAGCAGATGTGGCTGTTGTGTAGAGCCTGGCTGTATACAATGGGTCATTTTGTATGTTTAGGATGGTAGCTGGAGGCATGTAGGTATGTTTGCCGGTCAGTAGGTTTCCAGTATAAGGTGATGTCTATGTGTCCATTGTGTATTTTTATAGTAGTGTCCAGGAAATGTATTTCTTGCATGGATTGGTTCATTGTCAGGTTGATGGTGGGGTGAAAATCATTGAATGCCTGGTGGAATGTGTCCAGGGCTTGTATACCATGTGTATTCAACCCTGGGGATTTCCCAGAATGCCAGCAAGGAGGGCTCCCAGGATGCATCTGGGTGGCCGAGGGTCCACTTGGGTGACCTGGGTGGATCAGGTCCAAGGGGGTGGGGAGTGAGATGGAGAACAGGTGGAGCCAGAGGTTGAATACAAGTGCTTGCTCCCAGGAGGGAGGGCCTCTTGGCTCTGCATGCTGTTCTTTGGAAGAGGACACCCTGCGGACCTCTGTTCTGCAGGCCAGGAGCCATCGGCCATGTGGCCTGGGCTGCAGAGAGCCTAGGGAATGAAACATCTTCCAAACCTTTTCTGATTTTCAAGGCTTGACATTCCCTACTCTATGTCAACCTCGAGTAGAGTAAGTGAGTAGAGTGGATGTGGGAGAGAATGGAATCCCAAATGCCCATCTCTTCAGCTGGATGGAGCATGGGTGCTGGCCCATTAGGTAAATGGAGTGTGGGTGCCCATCCCTTGAGAGGGACAGGGCTGGGATGCCTGTCCCTTGAGCTGGACAGAGCTGGGATGCCCGTCCCTTGACCTGGACGAAGCTGGAGGTCCCACTCCTACCGATGGACCATGTAAATGGACCCTCATTTTCTGGAGTGGCCATGGGCAACAGTGACAGGGGGTGGGAGATCACCTGCTCCTTGTGGACATATGGCAACCCTACTGAGGCCCTCTTTGAACCTGAGGCCCAGGCCAAATGCCCCCCCCATCAGACCTAAGTGTGGGCTGGGCCTTGTTTTGTTTCCCATCTGACATTGCCTCATGCACAGAGCTCAGGCTTCTTAGAACCAGTGATAACAGAATGTTCCTCTCAAGTCTCATTCTTCTTGGTGCCAAGTTGTGTGCGTGGGCATATTTATACCTGTGTAGCAATATTTCTGCTATTTTGGGAACTTTCTGTCCATCAAGCTGAAGCATTACTTAATTGCGTGGAGTAGTTGTTAGCTTTTCATATATTAGCAAAAGAAAAAAAAATTCCAATGGGCATCTGCTATTATCGGGTGGGGGGGGATTCCTCTGAACATTTCATTTTCAAGCTGCTAAACAAAGGGAAACCTCTGTTTGATATACTGCACGAAACACAACCCATTGGTCTCACTCCACCCTTTGGGATTCCATTCAGAAGAAGAGAACTGGGGGGATTTATTGTGTCTATAAACAATTAGAGTAAATCAAATAGATTCTCCTTTTGGATTGGTTTAGATTACTTTATAATTAACAAATGTGCTACACTGAAACCAGTTTTATGTTATCCTAATGGCTCCATAATGAGATCCCCAACTTAATGACTGCATAACCACAGGGAATGTTAATGAACTTTGAGAGAGGACTGCTTTGCCTCCGGCTGAAAAATGGCGGTGATTCAAAATATCCTGAGTTACTGAAGTGTTAATTAATGAAGGGCTGTATATAAATATTGAGCAAAGCGTGCAAAGGAAGTGGAACATGTAAATAGCATGAAATAGCCATACATAAATATTTTTATGCGACCGACAATATAAATGTCAAGCATGAAATATCGCTTCGGATGGGTTTTTGCCTTAGACATTTAGCACTCTACAAAGCTCTGTGTCTATTCGATGTGGCATTTAAGGTTATCTTCCACCAAGAATCGTTGACTGTTGGCTTAAGCCAGTCTCCAGAATTCCATAGGATAACTCTCCAGTGGAAACGGCACAGACTGAGATCTGCAGACGCTAACGTCTTCTGACGCATCAACTGTCACATCACATGAGCATGCTTGAGGGCCCAGAGATCTTCAGTGGTAGAATAGTGTTATCAAGTCACAGATTACTCATGGCAATCCCATAGGGTTTCTAAGGCAAACAATGTTCAGAGCTGATTTGCCACTGCCTGCCTCTGTGTTGTAGCCCTGGGTTTCCTTGGTGGTCTCCCATCGAAGTACTTACCAGGGCCAACCCTGCTTAGTTTCTGAGATCTGATGAGTTAGGTTAGCCAAGCCGGGGGCCTAAGCAGCAAGGTGAAGAATTAGAGATGCTGTCCCAATGTGATAAATTCATCCCAGAACAGAAACGTTCTTTCCCTTTTTTGACTCAGGTCTCTGTCAGCTTTTCCCCTCACACTCTTAAAATAGTCTGACTATATTAGATTTTGCCTCATATGCCCCCTTAAGTATATTTCCTTCCTCCTTTAGAATCTTAATGCCTTTCACAGCACTTCTATATGGTTCTAATGAGAAGACTGGTTCTCAGACTGTGTAGATGGAACAAAATTGACAGCTGCTGACTTCTGACTTCAAACTGAACCCTCTGCCTTCTCTCTCCACACACACAAACACACTTCCTAGCTCCGCCCACACACTCTCAATCACCAGCCAATCACCTCACTCACTCATCTCCCTCTTTCACACACACCCTTGTTCTCCTGACACTTACCAACCATTTAAAGAAACACACACATATAACTTGAAATCTTTACAGTAGCCATCAAGTAGTAGCCAACTGAGGGCAACCTTGTAGGGTTTTCAAAGCAAGAGATGAACTGAAGTGGTTTCCCATTGCCTGATGAGATTGGGCTAGCCTGGGACATCCAGACAGAAGATAAAGATAAAAGTAAAGGTTTCCCTTGTTTTGAAGCTAGTCGAATCTGACTCTAGGGGGCGGTGCTCATCTCTGTTTCCAAGCCGAAGAGCCAGCACTGTCCAAAGACGTTTCTGTGGTCATATGGCCAGCAGGACTAAACGCTGAGGTGCATGGAATGCTGTTACCTTCCCACCAAAGCAGTACCTATTTATCTACTTGCAGTTTCTTGCTTTCGAACTGCTAGGTTGGCAGGAGATGGGGCCAGAGACGGGAGCTCACTCTGTCACGCGACACTCGGGTCTTGAACTGCTGAACTACAGACCTTCTGGTCTGCAGTTCAGCATCTTAACCTCTGTGCCACCGTGGCCCCTTAGACAGAAGATGGCTGGGGTTAAATCCACAGAGCATTGGGTATTTTGACATTTGCAACTGGATTTTCTTTGGGTTTGAAGTACAAGCTTTGGTATTTCCCATTCCCACAGGTCCAGTAAGGCCTGCCTTTTCCTCCTCCCACTTTCTCTACTGCATGATATAAGGGATGCTTGTTGTGGAGAGAATCTGAGCATCTATTTTGTCCTTGCGTCAGCCGTAGAACTTTCGACAAGTAGTCTTTTAAAACTACTCGCAAAACATGCAACTTAAGAGATGTTTTGCTCTAGGATAAAAATGCCCTTCAATAATTAACTTCCGCTAATGATGTAAAATGTCTCCAGTGATATATCTTTTCCTCTCACTTTCCAAAATAATTTATTTATATAAAAAAGTAATTGTGTTTTTCTGAGCCATCCGTCCATTTAACAGACCGTATCATGGCGGCGTCCCTTCATCTTGCTTCCTGTAGTTTTAATTAATCATGGAAGACATTATTGCTTGTTGTTATTTATGGCAACGCATAAAACGGAGGTCACTGAAAGCTTTGGGTTGCATACTCGTCATGCCGTTGTTTTTAAATATACTAGATTTGGGGGGAAGTGCTTCTTTCCCCCCCTGCTCAAATGGGGAACCTGACAGCAGCCCATTTAAGACTCTCTCCACTGGTGATAGATTATTTTGTGGTGGCAGATGGTGACAGTGAAACTGTTTTCCCAGCCGCTTTGGCATCGTTCAAAACTTTCCAGCAATATTTACTGCAACAAAAATGTTTCCCCTTTTCCTCCCAACTGGAGAAGCATTGAAAGTCGGCCCCCAGCAAACACAGACTCTCTGGTTACAATATTACAATTACGTCATGTGGCCAGATGCTCCGTAATCCAGGGGCTAGGAAAGTGGTTATCATCACGATTGGTGGGCAAATGCAGGCAGGACCATAGACAGAGTGGGGCCAATGGGTCCCCTGCCCCATCTGGGTGGTTGATTTGCCCCTCCTAATACTGGGTGGGTTTTTTTAGTACGGTTCATTTGAGATGTGACAGCTTCCATCTTCCAAAGGAAAACTTATTTTTAGAATGGAAAAATGTCTGGATTTTAAAAAAATAAAAACGGTGGGTTAATCTTCCAAACTGTACCCACCTGACCCATCCACCCATCTGTGCCCACCCAGGCTGCACCCATGTATCATTGGACATTGCACTATAGGACTCGTTCACCACTGGATTGCCTTGTCTGCATGGGACTATCCAGTAGCAAATGGCTCCTAAAGTGAAGCAATAGCATCCTATCCGATTGGGGATTTAACCCCAATTACCTTCTGTCTCAGGATGAATTTTTCAAGGTCATTTTTATTACACTTAAATGACTTGGGGGGGAAAGGCCTCCTATGACGATCAGCCTTGCAAGGTGCTTGTCAGGGTCAACTGTCTAATCATAGGCCAGAGGACAAACACGACACAAAAAAACCCCTAAGTCCATAGGCTCAGGCATAGGACCATGGTGGGGTGGGGTGGGGTGAGGGGTTCAAACCTACAGCCGGTTCAAGAAGCAGACAAGACACTGCTAGATACTTCCACACAGTTGCTAGGATGGAAGAGCCAAGTTGAAGGCAGTGCTTATACAGCCCCACCACTTCTTTGATTGGCTCTCCCAGTCACATGCTCCTGGCGGCACCCTGTAGTTCCTGGTGTGGCCACTTACAGGGTGGCGCTGTGGCTTGCTCCTGGCTCAGGCTGCTTTGTTTGCATGTGGCTGTGGTGGCACAGGAAGTAAGTTGATGATGTGCAGGATCCTGGGTTCAAGACCCCTGCTACTTTACAATGCTTAAAAAAAGGTAAGAAGGTAACTTTAGAAAGTTGCTATTTTAGACACATGTCCATTATAACAAGGCAAAGGCCGAGTTCAGACTGGCAGTTTGAAGCACGAGGGAGTCGTGGCAAAAAAGACCTGCACCAACTGATGCGGGAGCATTCCAGGGAAGGAGGCACAAGGTAGTGTTCACACTGTTGGCTCACCCCTGGCAGAGGCATGGCTGTAAGCAGCTTTTTGTAATGGAACCTGATGATATGCGCTTATGCACTCATGCGCATAAGCGCTCATGCACATAAGAGCATCCCTACTGGATCAGCTTGTTTGCGTTCACACTTCTGGGAAGTGGGATGAACGCGGGATGGATGTGCTACCACTTTCAACTGGTATCTTGTGACATCATAGGGTTTGGGGGACTTTCTAGAGTATCGTGATGTTATGTCCCTCCCATTTTCCACCACTGCTCTGTTGAATAACCAAAGGGTACCCAGAGCATCACTGGGAGAATTCCTGCTACAAGAAGAAGAGAGACGAACTTTGGCTGGAAGAAGAGGAGGAGAGTTGGTGCATAGTGAAGGTTTTTGATTTGCAGTCCATGGGGTTGGATCCAGTGACTCCCTTCTAGGGTTGCCTCCAGCTTGGGACATTCCAGGAGATTTGTGACCAATGTTCCCTCTAAGTTGAGTTAGTGTGAGCTAGCTCACAATTTTTTAGCCTCTGGCTCACACATTTTTATGTTAGCTCAGGAAGGATGGCTCCAGAGCAAACTAATTTGTGCAGTAGCCAAATCACTCACTTGCAACTTTAATGTCACTGGCTCACAAAGTAGAATTTTTGCTCACAAAACTCCACATCTTAGAGGGAGCATTGTTTGTGACCAATGCCTGGTGAGGGAAGAGTCTGCAGAGGGGAGATCGCTTGTCAGGAATAGCTGCCATTTTCCCCAGGGAAACTGATCTCTTTAGTCTGGAGATCAGCTGTAATTCCAGGTAAGCTCCAAGCCACACACAGAATCATAGGATTACAGAGTTGGAAGGGACCTCCAGGGTCATCTAGTCCACACTCCTGCACAGTGCAGGAAATTCACAAATACTTCCCCCACCACCCTTGGAGGAGGTGGAGGTTGATGGCCCTACTCCCTTCCACTGTTAGTGGTCTTCCTCCAGCAGATGGAGTCTTTCTCTTCTTATCAGAGGAAATGTCCCCATTTAGCCAGTTTGGTGTAGTGATTAGGAGCGCGGACTCTAATCTGGGAGAACCGGGTTTGATTCCCCACTCCTCCACTCGCAGCTGCTGGAGTGACCTTGAGTCAGTCACACTTTCTCTCAGGGCTATTCCCTCAAGGGCAGCTCTCGAGAGAGCTCTCTCAGCCCCACCTACCTCACAGGGTATCTGTTGTGGGGAGGAGAAGGGAAAGGAGTTTGTAAGCCGCTCTGAGACCCCCACCCTCCTGCACAGTGCAGGAAATTCACAAATACCTCCCCCACAACCCTTGGAGGTGGTGGAGGTTGATGGCCCTACTCCATTCCACTGTTACTGGTCTTCCTCCAGCAGATCGAGTCTTTCTCTTCTTATCAGAGGAAATGTCCCCATTTAGCCAGTTTGGTGTAGTGAATAGGAGCGCAGACTCTAATCTGGGAGAACCGGGTTTGATTCTCCACTCCTCCACACGTGGCTGCTGGAGTGACCTTGGGTCAGTCACAAGTTCTCTCAGGGCTGTTCCCTCAAGGACAGCTCTCGAGAGAGCTCTCTCAGCCCCACCTACCTCACAGGATGTCTGTTGTGGGGAGGGGAAGGGAATGGAGGTTGTAAGCTGCTCTGAGATTCCTTCAGATAGTGAAGGGCGGGGTATAAATCCAATCCTCTTCTTCGTGGGACCTGTTGTGTCCGCTTTGAGGCTTGCAAAGAGCCACTGTCTCTCGCCTTCCCTGGATCCCAGTGACCTTGGGAACTACATAACGCTCCGGAGAAGGTCAGGGTTGGGTAACACAAACAGACCACGTTTCCTCTTCATTGCTCCCACAATTTCTACTCCCCTCCACTGCTCTTAATGTCCTCATGCATGGGAGTGGGAGACGGCGCTTGCCAATAACCGGCCCATCCAGGAACTCGGCAAGTCAAGCCGTAAAGATAAAATAGTGCATGTCAGACCTGCCATTAAGTCTCTCCTTCTCCCCCTCCCCAATGTATCATTCCAGATCAAATCTCAGGGAGCTTTCCAGTGATGTTTTTGAACGCTCGTCTCCTGTTAAGTGTTTCAAAGAGTGTATCATAATCTCTTTATTAGCCTGGTGGGGGACGACCGGGCCCAGGCTCCGTTTTGAAACTCCCGGCGCCGAGATGAATTGCTGCCACCTCTAAAAACAAGCACTAAACTTTCCCAGAGGGCAGCGAGGAGCCAACTCCAACCTGGGAAGAGGACGCCAACAGAAGTAATCCCCTTTTACGGCCATATAAAACAGGTGCCGAGCCAGCCCGACTCGCTGATGGACTGGTTCAAAGAAATAAAAGAATCTTTGCTTTCTATTCTCCCCTTCTTTATCTTCCCCGTTTGGGACGGACGGCGTGCATAAAATGCACGCTGCTCGCGTTTCATCACAACCGAGAAGTCGCCGGGGAGCCTTAAGCGTGGCAACGATATGGAAATGCCTGTGGTGGGAATGACTTTGTTTCCGGTCAAAAATAAGATTGCTGGGTGCTAAAAGGGAGACAGGCGCCTCCGTATCCTGCCCTGCTGCTCTCCCAAGCCCTCTGCCCACCTTTTTCTCATGCCTAGTTTCCTACGGAGCCAAAGTTCAGTTGCCCTGACCTGGAAGGCCCAGGCTAGCCTGATCTCATCAGATATCGGAAGCTAAGCAGTGTCAGCCCTGGGTAGTATTTGGATGGGAGACGTCCAAGGAATACCAGAGTCATGACGCAGAGCGAGGGATTGGCAGGACCACCTCTGAACGTTTCTTGCCTTGGAAACCCCACGGGGGTCACCACAAGTCAGCCGTGACTTGAAGGTGCTTTTTCACCACCAAAAGTTCAGTTAGCAGGGCTGAAACCTTCGGGAATGATGTGCTTGAAAATCAAGCCTACCCTGCTTGCAATCTTTCCCAAGTCAAGTGTTCTCTATGCTGTGATATGAGAACGAACGTGCAGGACAAACGCACACACAAAGCTGCCCGATACTGAATCAGCAAGGCAACGAGGGCAACCGCGAAAAATTAACTATGAAAGAAGTCAGACGTTCGACGGACTTCAGTATCTATTCACGCAAACAAATCCAGATGAACAATTCATTCCATGCATGCGGATGTCATATCCAAAATTTCAGAAAACATTCCAGAACCACACCAGATAGGCAGGCTCAGAACTAAATGGCCAATCCAATAAAGTGCACATTGCCAATGAGTTATAATGCTTGTTAAGCCTAATTATATCAGGCCATTGGTCCATCAAGACCAGTATCGCCTTCTCTGACTTTTCTCCCTTTCTCACAACACAAGAACTCGTGGGCACTCAATGAAATTGCTGAGCAGTCGGGTTAGAACAGACAAAAGGAAGTCCTTCTTCACCCAAAGAGCGATGAACACATGGAATTCACTGCCACAGGAGGTGGTGGCAGCTACAAGCATGAACAGCTTCAAGAGGGAATTAGATAAACATATGGAGCAGAAGTCCATCAGTGGCTATTAGCCACAAGGTATAGATAGGAACTCTGGGGCAGGTGATGCTCTGTATTCTTGGTGTTTGGGGAGGCAACAGTGGGAGGGCTTCTGGTGTCTTGGCCCCACTGGTGGACCTCCTGATGGCACCTGGTATTTTTGGCCACTGTGTGACAAAGTGTTGGACTGGAGGGGCTATTGGCCTGATCCAACATTGGCTTCTCTTATGTTCTTATGTTCTTATGACTGGCAGTAGCTCTCTGGAGTCTCAGGCAGAGGTCTTTCACGTCATCTGCTACCTGATCCTTTTAACTGGAGATGCCAGGGACTGAACCTGGGCCCTTCTGCATGCAAAGAAGAGGCTGTTCTACTGAGCCACAGCCCCTCTCACTGATTATTTGTTTGGAATTCAAAATGTACAGCATTTTGCAGTAAATGTGCAGGGTGAGGGCATGGAGGTTTATAGAATTATGCACGGAGTGGAGAAAATGAATAGAGAGAACTTTATCTTCTCCTCCTCCCATAATAGTTGAACTCAAGAGCATCTGTTGAAGTTGGTGAGCAAGACATATAGGGTTTGCCAAAAGTTCCAGGGGAATTGATCTCTGTAGAATGGAGATGAGTTGTAATTCTGGGAGAACTCCAGGGTCGTACTGGAGGTTGACAACCCTATCTCGCCATGATGACTACAAGGAATCACCATGTTCAGAAGCAGTTAACCTCAGAATACCAGTGGTAAGCAGCAACATCATTGGGAATCCTTGGCTCATGTGCCCTGTTGATTGGTGGCCCAATCACCATTCACCAGTTTGTGAAACAGGAAGCTGAACTAGATGGACCTCCACTGAACATAAAAGTATAAGAGAAGCCATGTTGGATCAGGCCAATGGCCCATCCAGTCCAACAGCCTGGGTCACACAGTGGCCAAAAGCCAGGGGCCACCAGGAGGTCCACCAGCAGAGCCAGAACTCCAGAAGCCCTCCCACTGTTGCCCTCCAAACACCAAGAATACAGAGCATGACTGCCCAGACATAGTGTTCCATCTAGACCTTGTGGCTAATAGCCACTGATGGACCTCTGCTCCATATGTTCATGCAATCACTTCTTGAAACTGTCTATACTTGTAACCACCATGACTTCCTGTGACAGTGAATGCCACATATTAATTATTCATTGGGTGAAGAAGTACTTCCTTTTATCTATTCTAAGCCTACTGCTCATTAATTTAATTGAGTACCCACAAGTTCTTGAACTGTGAGAAAGGGAGAAAAGTACCTCTTTCTCTACCTGCTCTATCCCATGCATAGTTTTGTAAACCTCTTATCATGTCACACTGCAGTCGTCATTTCTCCAAGCTAAAAAGCCCTAATCTCTTTAACCTTTCTTCATAGGGAAGGTGTTCCATCCCCTTAATCATTTTAGTTGCCCTTTTCTGCACTTTTTCCAAAGCTATAATATCCTTTTTGAGGTGTGGTGAGCAGAACTGTACACAGTATTCCACATGAGGTTGCACCATTGATTTATATAGGGGCATTATGATACTGGTTGATTTGTTTTCAATACCCCTCCTAATAATCCTCAGCATAGCATTTGCCTTTTTTATGGCGGCTGCGCACTGTTTCAACATTTTCAGTGAGTTCTCTACCATGACTTCAAGATCTCTCTTCTGCTCCTCCTCCTCTCCAGTGAAGCAAAGATCCACTGCAAACTTTGAATAGCTAAGTATTTTTGCCATTTTTTCCAACGAATACTATAGAGACTAGGGGAAATTCCCAGAACATCACCAAGAATGCCATTTCCCCTCCCTTTCTCACCCCCCAGCTCCTCAATTTATCAAGGGTGTGAGATTGAGGGCCAGGGTAGAGGATTGCCCACTGCCAGCCTACTGCCATTAGTTCCTGGCCTACCCAGATTTCATCAGGACGAGAGCTAAGGCCTAATTCAGCATGCTGAGCTAATTTGGTGAGGTTGGTCAGGGGGGGGAAAGAAACTGTGGAAGACTGGCAGCTTGTATTTTTGGAAAGAACGTCATGCAGCAAATTGTTAGGTGGAAAATAATCACTGCCCTCAAGCAGTTTTAAATTACAGGTCTGCACTTTCAGTTTCAATAATCTGCTTTTGTTTTGCGGTTATTTAAATAAGCTTTTTAGCACAACATCACAAGACTGGAACCAGCAAAGGAGTGTCCCAGGTTCCCAGTTCTGAGAAGCTACAGATGCTGCCAACATGAAAAGAAATGGTGGATGGCTAGTAGTTTCTGGAGTTGAGACACCCAGCCACCACACCTTTGCCTAGGATTTGGACTGTGGCTCAGTGGAAGAGCCTCCTCTTTGTATGAGAAAGGTTCCAGGTTCAACTCCCAGCATCTCTAGCTTAAAGGAGCAGGCAGTAGGTAATGTGACAGACCTCTCCCTGAAGACCCTGGAGAGCTGCTGCCAGCCCGAGTACACAGTACTGAACTTGATGGACCAGTGGTCTCGTTTAGTATAAGGCAGCTTCATGTCCGTTCATCTGCTCCACATGCAGCCAGCTGGGTGACCTCGGCTCAGTCACAGTTCTCTCAGAGGTGTTCTCTCAAGAGCAGTTCTCTCAGAGCTCTCTCAGTTTGGTGTAGTGGTTAGAGAGCCACTTTGGCATAGTGGTTAGGAGCGTGGGCTCTAATCTGGGAGCACCGGGTTTGATTCCCCACGCCTCTACTTGCAGCTGCTGGTGTGACCTTGGATCAGTCACAGGTTCTCTCAGGGCTGTTCTCTCAAAGGCAGTCTCGAGAGAGCTCTCTCAGCCCCACCTACCTCACAGGGTGTCTGTTGTGGGGAGAGGAAGGGAAAGGAGATTGGAAGCTGCTCTGAGACTCCGAGTGAAAGGCGGGTTATAAATCCAGTCTCTTCTTCTTCATCGTCATCTATGGCTAGGCCAGGTCAGAGAGGGCCAATGAAATGCCTGGGGTTGGAGCCATGCTTGAGTTTGGAAAAGGGCTATACCACCTCCTTACTGCTGTACATCTTGGAGTAGATCACCAATGCATGGAGCAAGCAGAAGATGGCTAGTTGAAGTCCTGGCACCCAACTAGTGGGCTGACTACTTAGCCATTTAGAAGATGAATCCCTGTATGCTTTGCCCAATTCCACATCTGGCCTCATGGACCTCAGGCACCAGTTACATTGGAGAAGAAAGGCTAGCAGCCTTTCGGTTTGATAGTATTAACTGCTCACTAAAACCATGTTGAGCATATGCTTAAGATTTCCTGTATATGACATTGAAATAGGGTTTCTGACCTTCATGCATGGCCTGGCATTCTCCTGGAACCACAACTGGTCTCCAGACCACAAAGATCACTTCTCCTGGAGGAAATGGCACCCAGGGTTGCCAGCCTGCAGGTGGGGCCTGGAGATCTCCCACTTTTGCAACTGATCTCCAGCTGACAGAGATTAGCTCCCCTGGAGAAAATGGCTGCTTCGAAGGGTGGACGCTATGGCACTGTACCATGCAGAGGCCCCTCCCTCCCCTCCCCAAACCCTGCCCTCTCCCAGATCTACCTCCAAAGTCTCCAGGTATTTTCCAACCCAGAGCTGGCAACCCTAATGGCATCTTCAGAGGGTGGTAAAGATAAAGGTTTCCCTTGCTCGAAAGCCAGTCAAATCTGACTCTAGGGGGCAGTGCTCATCTCTGTTTCCAAGCCGAAGAGCCAGTGCTGTCCAAAGACTTCTCCGTGGTCAGGTGGCCAGCATGACTAAATGCCGAGGCACATGGAACACTGTTACCTTCCCACCAAAGCGTTACCTATTTATCTACTTGCAATTTCTTGCTTTCGAACTGCTAGGATGGCAGGAGCTGGGGCCAGAGACGGGAGCTCACTCTGTCATGCAGCACTCGGGTCTTGAACTGCCAAACTACCAACCTTCTGGTCTGCAGCTGAGCGTCTTAACTTCTGAGCCACCATGGCTCTTTCAGAGGGTGGACTCTGTAGTATTACATCCTTGATGACCTTCCTCCACTCCCCAAATCCTGCCTTCCTCAGGCACCGCCCACAATCTCTAGGAATTTCCCAAGCCAGAATTGCCAATGTGACATTTAAACTTAAGGAAAGATTCAAATGTGACTCAATTGTCAAAGTCTGGGCAGAATCTTGAGTTTGACGGCTGAGGGGTGACATGATCGAGGTTTATAAGATTGTCAATGGGATTGAGCAGGTTGAGAAAGAAGTACTTTTCTCCCTTTCTCACAATACAAGAACTCGTGGGCACTCCATGAAATTGCTGAGCAGTCGGGTTAGAACAGATAAAAGGAAATACTTCTTCACCCAAAGAGTGATTAACATATGGAATTCACTGCCACAGGAGGTGGTGGCAGCTGCAAGCATGGACAGTTTCAAGAGGGAATTAGATAAACATATGGAGCAGAAGTCCATCAGTGGCTATTAGCCACAGGGTATAGATGGGAACTCTCAGTCTGGGGCAGGTGATGCACTCTATCCTTGGTGCTGGAGGGTGCAGCAGTGGGAGGGCTTCTAGTGTCCTGGCCCCATTGCTGGACCTCCTGATGGCACCTGGTATATTTTGGCCGTTGTGTGACAGAGTGTTGGACTAGATGGGCCATTGGCCTGATTCAACATTGGCTTCTCTTATGTTCTTATGTTCTTAATCTGAATTTTGCTTTATTCAAGAGAGTTTGCCTGTCCCTCCTAAGAAAGTTAAGGAAGAAGCTGGGAGCTCAGGGGGTCCTATAAACGAATGGGATAGAGATTAATAATCTATAACTAAGTGTTTGAAGAGAGCAAGTTATTCAATTGTTCTCTCACTTAAGATTTAAGTCACAGTTACTAAATCAAGCATTGGAAAGAAGAGGGGGAATTAAAGTTTTGAAATCACAGAATTCGATTTTGGAAGTTTAAAACAGACACACCGTAGGATTAGATTTCGGAAGGCCTGAGATGCAAATTAGATTGACTGATCATAGTAAAATCTTGAATAGAAAGATGGTAGGAAACCCATATGTAGATTAGCATAATTTCAAAGAGAGCAGAATTCATTGCCATCTTGAGGATACCCACAGACTATGTCAACCTAGTTATCGAAGCAATTATAGACCTTTCAGTCTACCTTCCGGAGTTCATTTAAAAAATGTACAGCAAGAAAACGAAGAAGCAAAAGTAGTGGGGAATGCAATGATTTTTCTACATTGTACAAAGTGGGTCCTGGATCTGCCCAGCCAGGTGTATTCTGGGATTGCCACATTGCATGCGAAGTTATGGGTTCGTTTACACTATGGATAACCAGGGCTCTTTTTGTAGCCAGAACCCTTTGCATATTAGGCGACACACCCCTAATGTAGCCAATCCTCCAAGAGCTTACAGTAGCCCCTGTAAGAAGAGCTCTGAAAGCTCTTGGGGGATTGGCTACATTAGGGGTGTGTCGCCTAATAGGCAAAGGGGTTCCTGCTACAAAAAGAACCCTGTAATAAGGATAACTAGTGCCTAGGCAGTTCAAAGTATCCTGGATTCTTCCAGAAAAATGAAGTTCCTAGAGGTTGACAGATTCCTCCTGCAGGAGAATTTGTTGCCCAAACAGCAGGGCTGGTTCGAGGACTGGGGAGTAGAGCCAATCAGAGGGGGCCGGGAGAGTCATGTGGCCTGAGACAAAGGAGGCTTCAGATTTAGACAATTGCTCTTTTGGGGGCATCTGATAATTTTGCAATTAGTATTGTGCCTATGTGTCACCACTGTTCATTTTTATTCTGGCTAGGGAACTTAAAAGCTGGGACTGGCCCAGGTCTCTCTGGTAGGTCCCGTTGCCTGCTATGGTGAGAACTTCAGATTCTACCGTACAGTTCCTGGTGATTCCTAGAGCTACCCTTTGTCACTTCTCAGAGCTGCGCTTTGCAACTAGGAATGGAGTGGGAAGAACTTCCGGTAAGTCAATGAGGCCTTATTTTCCCCTTAGAATGCTATCCTCCAGGCCCATAGCCAGGATTTTGTGGCTTGTAGGGGAAAAAAAAATTCTGGTGGGGCTGCCGTTATTTCTATGTCAGCTCCAATCTGCACCCAAGCCTGACCTCCAGTGGCTACCCCTCTCCCTTCCCTCGTGCAAGATTTAAAGGGCCCTAAGAACATAAGAGAAGCCAATGTTGGATCAGGCCAATGGCCCATCCAGTCCAACACTCTGTCACACAGTGGCCAAAAATACCAGGTGCCATCAGGAGGTCCAGCAGTGGGGCCAGGACACTAGAAGCCCTCCCACTGTTCTCTCCCCCCCCCCAAGCACGAAGAATTCAGAGCATCCCTTGTCCCAGACCAAGAGTTCCTATCTATACCTTGTGGCTAATAGCCACTGATGGGCCTCTGCTCCATATGTTTACCCAATTCCCTCTTGAAGCCATCCATGCTTGTAGCCACCACCACCTCCTGTGGCAGTTGATTGGGGGGAACACATGGCCTGCCGATCAGCTGGAGAGCCCTTTAATTCTTGAGGGAGGGAGAGGGGTGCATGCCTTCCCCCATTTCTTCTCAAAAGCATTCAAAGGATCCCCTTAAAAGCTTTTGAGAAGAAGTAGGAGGCCCATGCACATCTCCCCTATTATCCTCAAATTTTCTTCTGAAAAAAAATATTGTGGGCCTGGCCCTTTAAGGAAGGGGGCAGAGCCCCCAATCAATGCTCCCTCTAAGCTGTGGAGTCTTGTGAGCAAAAAATTCTACTTTGTGAGCTACTGGCTATTAAAGTTGTGAGCGAGCAATATGGCTACTGCATCAATTAGCTCGCTCTGGAGCCATCCTTCCTGTGCGAAGACAAAAAAATGTGTGAGCTGGAGGCTAAAAAATGGTGAACTGGCTCACACTAACTCAGCTTAGAGGGAACACTGCCCCCAATAGCCCCAACTGTAGCTACAGGCCAGCTGCCCCCTTCCCCAAACCCTCTCATCAGTTGCCAGGCACTTCCTGGCAACCGTGCTCTCTTGAGCTCTGAAAGGGCTTGTTGAGATCACTCAGTAATACGCTGTTGAGTGTGTCTTCCCTGAAAGTAGAGCCACAATAGATTTAGAGGGAGCAGGACATAGGACTGTCATTTGCCCATTCCTCCATCATCAACCCCAAACTCCTACCCTTGAGAAACTGTAGAGTATGAGAAAAAAAATGGCTGGGAAAATAGCCTCCATAGTGAAGCTCTGGGAATTTCCCCTTGTCACTATGGTCTTTATCACAGAGATTTGGGGAAATTCCTACAGCATCACTCAGAAGTGATGACACATCCTCCTCAGACCCCACCCTCCCCAGGCACCACTCTCAGAATCTTCCAGCATTTGCTGATGCAGTGCTGGCAACCCTCGCAGGGCAGCTTTGGGTGGCTGTTGTTCCTAGCATGCATTTAAGGGGGACTGTTTCACCCTTCGCAGGCTGCATGGGACCCTCTGATCAGCAAGCAAATTACTTCAGAACCACAGGAAGAGGAGGAGCTAGAGTGTCATTGGGGTCAAGCCCAGGTTCATGGGCAGGAGACCAAGACAGCTAATTACAGGAAATGTAACCATTGCTCTAGGAGGTGTACTACAATGAGGGGAAAACCAAGGGTCAGGGCTGTGGAAGATATCTGCACCACCGAGTAACATGGCTTTGCTTCTGCTGCTCTTCCAAGTATATGAGTCAAGAGAACCAGGAGGCATGACTTTCTTGCCCTGTGTGCATGCACACTTGCAACATGTCCTCCCCAAAAGGAGCAAAAACCTTACAGCATGTGTATATAGGGCTGCCAGATCCCCTGGGGAAGCCCAGGGGTTTACCCATTTTAGGGGCCCCCAATCCATCAGCCTGGATCTGGCTGGTGGGGAGAACCCCGCCCCCAAAGAACCTGGACTGGGCTGACATGCCCAGTGTGATTATGTCACCTGGAGGTGATGTCATCATGCCAGGCACGTCACAGGGGGAATGTTCTAGTATTCGGCCTGAATGCTAGAGCATCCCCCTGGAGACGTGCCTAGTGTGATGACGTCACTTCCAGGTGATGTGATTGTGGCATGCACACTATGTGCATGTCAGAAGATCTCAAGAGAAAATCTTCTCCCCCTGCTGGAAAAAGGTAGGGACCTTACAACCCTATGTCTATGTTATAACATGTCTATAGAGCAGGAAGGGGGAGAAGGAGTCAGAGGAGGAATGTCTTTGCCAGCTGTGCACGTTCATGGCTGAGGGTTGCTTTCCCTCTTCCTGTGTCAGGCAGCATATAAAGGCTGGACATGGTCAGAGGCATGAGCCCTTCCCTGCACACTGAAGGGCAAGATCCAAAGGGTTCTTGGCCTTTCAGCTCAAAGCCCTGCGACTCAAAGCCTGTGACTTCAGTCAAGCCAGCCAATGAGTCCAAGACAGTTCTGAGATGTTCACGGGTTTATTTATGTATTTTTCTTATACGCTTTTTTGGGGGGGTCCATTTTTGGAGAAAAGTTGGGTAGAAATAAATAATCAATCAGCTGCATGTGACCTAGAACAGGGATCCCCAGCTTTGATGAGCCTGCGGCCAGCTTTGGAACTCTAACACAGGGTGGTGGGTGCGATCACAAAATGGCCTCCACAGAAGGTGGAGCCTACCACAAAATGGCTGCCGCAGGAGGGGCAGCCACATGCACAGGGGAAGCCCAAGGGCAGGGGAGAAGAGGGGGGAGAGAGAATAAAACAAACACTGTGGTGACAGCTGCCCCTGGAACAATGTTGCTTTACTCTGTGCAGCTGATCAGATGTTCAGTGGCCGATGAGAAGCCCTGCTGGGTCAGGGCCCCACCCAGACACACCCACTTTCTAGAAACACTTGGTGGGCTCCAAGGAAGGTGTTGGTGGGGACCATGGTGCCCACAGGCACCTGATGGGGACTCCTGACCCAGAATGTAGGCTCTATGCCCCCCACCCGTGTCAGACCCTTGCACGAACTCACTCTCAACAACACTCTTCTTCCAGTGATGTGTTTATTGAGATATGTAGTTGTGTCAAGTAGGGACCATCTGTGTCAGAACTGACTGAGTTGGCGCCAGTTCTGGTATTATACAGGATTCAAGCATCCTCCCCCAGTGACCCATCCAATCAAACCATTCAGGCATCCCACCTAAACTAGCATGCACTGTTCCCCCTCACCACCACCTGTGAACCTAACGGTTTCATTAATTACAGTGGCTGGCTAGCAGAATGTTCAAGGACATTTGCATTCTTCCCATTCGTGAGGCCCCTTAAGAAAACAAGTTACACAGCGGCTAAGCGAAGCAGGTTCCCACACACGCACCCCCACAGTCACAACTGCCCCCCAACGGCCCAAATACAGAATGCTTACAGAATGGTTACAGGTGATGCAGACAGAACAAAAGACTCCATGGCAAACGAGGCCCTGGGTTTGACACCCAGGAGTCCTGGGCCATGGGTTGAAGGCCACTGGGATAAAAGTCTGTACTGTGCATTGTACCAGGATTGAGGGGGGGAAGCCCACATTGTAACGTGCATTGAGTGTGCAGCCATGCAAACATAGTTCACCAACAGATCCTTGGGACGCACAAAGCAATAGAGCAAGTGTGGAACGTGTCGAGCGATATTCATCCAGTCTTAATTATTTGGGCTGGGATACCTCACCACTGCAGTAGCGTCAGGACTGGCTTGCCATATTACGGATTCGTGGCAGGTGTGTGTTTTAAAACCACATGATAAAGCCCTCCACATTTATTCCACATCACCCTCAACTACCCTGTAATGCATTACACTGCGCTATGTACGACTTTCCGAATTATAAATGCTGGTTTACCTATGGGGTTTATCATTGTCTCTTTTCAGACATTCCTCAGCAAAAAACACAACAACCCCCCAAACAACAACTCTGACTGATAAAAAACAAAGCAATTTGCTTTACGCATTTCACTTCCTCTTCTGCTTCGGTGCCATTCGCCGCGCGCGCTCGCATCGGAGCATTAAGCTTATTGACGGAATTCTCCTTTACCGCCTTTGACGTGCTTAATGACAAATACTGCCTTAGTCTCTTTAGATTAAATAGATTTATAGCCTCTAGCTCCCCCACACACACAGAGGAACACAAAAAGGAGCAATGAGCAGGAAATAAATAAAACAGGACGGTGAGTGAGGAAGTTGAAAATGATCCGCCAGGCTATTCAGCAGCACCGCAGCCTCTCAGGCCTTGCGAGCCTTCTGGAGCGGCGAGGACGTGAGGAGAACACTCTGCGTCTGTTTTGTTCACCTTGACTACTTTCTGCATTGTGGTAACCTTTTACCGAGGCTTTTCATTTTACAGTCGACATCAAACAGACAAACAAACAATGCTTATAAGAAACAAAAGGGGGGAATGGAGGATTAGGAGAGACGGGAAGTGGTGATATATGCTGTCAAGGGGGTTAGGGAGGGTGAAGGACCCACACAGCTTGTGTTCCTTGGAGTTGTTTCTTTCTGTTTATAAAATTCCTCTCACAGAACAGCACTCGGTAGTCCCCAGTGTGTGTGTGTGTGTGGAGGGACATCCATAGGGTCCTACCTACATCCACTTGAGTATACCAATGCACAATGGCTGGGGTGTGAAGGATTTGTGAAGAACTGAACACATAAGCCCTCCTCCCAGCTACCAGCTACTATTAGCAAAGCTGGAGGGAGAAGGAGAAGCAGCCAGGCATCTCCACGTCTTGTCTACTTAGAGTTGCCAGCTCCAGGTTGGGAAATTCTTGGAGATTTGTGGGTGGAACCTGGGGAGGGAATGGATCTCAGTGGGGTACAATGCCATACAGTCCACTCTCCAAAGCGGCCATTTCCTTCGGGGGAACTGATCTCTGTAGTCTCGAAATCAGTTGTGATGCCGGGAGAGCCCCAGTCCCCACCTGGAGGCTCAGCAACCAACACACAGGAAACACGGCAAGGTTGAAAAACGTAGAGAAACACCGTGCTAGAACAAAACACATAATATGAATATGCTACTATGTCATAAGAATATAAGAACATCAGAGAAGACAGAGAAGGACATCAGAGAAGACAGTGTTGGATCAGGCCAAAGGCCCATCCACTCCAACACTCTGTCACACAGTGGCCAAAAATACCAGGTGCCATCAGGAGGTCTACCAGTGGAGCCAGGGCACTAGAAGCCCTCCCACTGTTGCCTCCCCCCAAGCACCAAGAATACAGAGCATCACTTGCCCCAGTCTGAGGGTTCTTATCTATACCTTGTGGCTAATAGCCACTGATGGACCTCTGCTCCATATGTTTATCCAATTCTCCCTCAAAGCTGTCCATGCTTGTAGCCACTGCCACCTCCTGTGGCAGTGAATTCCATGTGTTAATCACTCTTTGGGTGAAGAAGGACTTCCTTTTATCTGTTCTAACCCGACTGCTCAGCAATTTCATGGAGTGCCCACAAGTTCTTGTATTGTGAGAAAGGGAGAAAAGTACTTCTTTCTCAACCTGCTCTATCCCATGCATAATCTTATAAACCTCAATATATGCCTTCATATATTGATTTTAAATCATATACTTAAATACAATAGAGACCCTAGTTTATCTTATTCACTATAGTACAAAAACCTAAAGAACCATATGTATCTAACAGAAAAGTCCACAGCTACAGAGACAGGTTCCAGTGCTGTAGACTATCGTGCTTTCTGATGAGAGACTGATGAGAGGTGTAGTCATCAATGCCGATGTTGTAGGCTGTTATGCTTCCTGAAAAGAGATACAGCAGGCATCAAAGCAACACGCCTCCTAGGCAAAAGTTGTGTGTTTCAAGAGATTCTTCTTCAGGCAAAATTTATTTTTCCTGGAACTGAATTACAAACACAATATAACATAATATACTTTACTTAGTAACCAGGAAAAAAAGAGTTAGCTTGCTGTACTCACCCAAAGCTCACGATGCTACAATGCACAAGTCAATTCTTCTCCAATTCTCCAGAGGCTTCTCCGGTTCTCCATAGACCACTCTAATAAAGCACAGCTACACTGATGATTCCAAAAGAATTAAAGGAACAGTACTTACATCTTGCAGAATTAACGCCTATACCTATAACTAGACTAATTGCTTTGATTCTAAACCAGATTGTAAAATAACAGCATTCCAATCTTAACAGCATTACAGGATAGCATTACAAAATTCAAGGGGAAACCTCAACATTACATACATGACCAACCCCCCCCCCCAATAATTACAGACCAGCATTACAAAATTCAAGGGGAAATCCCAACATTACATACATGACCAAAGACCTAATAATAAAGATACTACTCGTGGAAACAGACATCATGAATAATAAAATGCACCAAAACCCAGACTACAATGCCCACAAGTACACCTCTTATAAATATGAACTGAGGTCTAAGGATACATTTAAACCATGAGGAGATACTATATTAAATTTATGTATTAAAAAAATAACTTTGGAGGTAACATCTGTGTTAATTTGAAATGGATGCATGTTGATTGGCTTCAGGGGCAATTTTTGTTTTTTGGCTGAAAAAACATGGGGAAATGTAATGAATAGCTTCTGGTGCCCATCTGGGCTTTGGGTTGGCGCTTTTCAAGTCACATGGCATGTAGCAAGCCTCTTTTGAAATCAGTGGGTGTCATCTACAGAAGATCTTGGATCCCAGACATTAACCTGATGTTCTGCTACTACTGGCAAAGTATACAGCATTTCTAATTTGCAACAACAACCACAACCACGATGATGACAACGATGACGATGGTGATGATGTTGCCAAACTGGCATTCTTTCAGTTATGCCAGGTCAGGCAACTGGTCCCCTACCCAGCAGTTAGCCATGTTGGTCTGGAGCAAAAGAATGAAATTTGAGTCCAGCAGCATCTTTAAGACCAACAAAGTTTAATTCTGGGGATGGTCCTAAAGGTGCCACTGGACTCAAACTTTTCTAAAGATGTATATTTCTTTTTCTAAATATGTGTATACTAGGAGTAAGGCCCGTTGTGGGAAGAAATACAACAAGCTCTAGAAGGAAGCTCCAGGTGAGTGTCCCAGCTGTGGCTGGTGGAGCAGCACATGGAAGGGGAAAATGGAGACAAGCCATGTTTATTTCCTTCTCCTTCAGAGAGCCAGTTTGGTGTAGTGGTTAAGTGTGCGGACTCTAATCTGGGAGAACCGGGTTTGATTCCCCACTCCTCCACTTGCACCTGGCTTGATGACCTTTGGCAAGCCGTAGTTCTGATAAGAGCTGTTCTTGAAAAAGAGCAGTTTCTGTCAAGAGCTCTCTCAGCTCCCCCTACCTCACAGGGTGTCTGTTGTGGGGAGGGGAAGGGAAAGGAGTTTGTAAGCCGCTCTGAGACACCTTTGGGTAGGAGGGGTATAAATCCAATCTCTTCTTCTCTTCTTCTTCTTCTGCTTAGCTATAAGACAGGGCTGACTCAAGTCATTTTGCTGCCCAAAGTGGGTAGTATGGGAGGACAGCCTCATGGTAACAGGTATGGTTCCCTCCACCCCTGACTTATGTTGATTTGGGGCTATGCAGTGGCAGCTAAGGTAGAAAAGCACCTCCTCCTATGCCATGTCTTCTGGGTTCCAAGAGTCTGGAAAGAGGTTCCATAGCCAGTTACAGGGTTGCCAACTCTGGGTTGGGAAATACCTGTAGATTTGAGGGGTAGAGCCTGGGGAGGGCAGGGTTTGGGGTATGGAGGGACCTCAGCAGGGTTTAATGCCATAGAATCCATTGCCCAAAGCAGCCATTCTCTCCAGGAGAACTGATCTTGGAGATCTCCAAGTGCTGCCTGCAGGCTGGCAATACTAAGAGGAGGGCCAGACCTGTAGATTTGAGGGGTAGAGCCCAGGGAGGGCAGGGTTTGGTGGAGTCCACTGCCCAAAGCAGCCATTGTAATAGCTGGGAAATTTTCTGTAGGGGAAATGATGTTCTGTGGCTGGGGAAGATTGTGATTTCTGGAAGATCTCCAGGCCCCACAGGGAGATTGGCAACTCCAGTGACCATTTAAGGGAAGATTGGAATATGTATTTTGGCAACTCCAGTGACGGTTTAATGGAAGACTGGGATATGAATTTTACCTCAGGACACATTCACTGACTCCCAACAGCCACAACCAAACTGTTTAGAATGTTAGAGGCAAAGGCCAATCAGGGCACATGTGCAAATGACCTCTGTGTTCCGACTGGCTATTGGGAGGAACAGCAAACTGTTTAGAATATTGGAGGTGAATATTGGAGGCAACGCAGCCAATGAATAGGGACAGCTTCTGAGTGACAGATCACAGAGCGAACCGATTTTGGAGTGCATGGAATGTTGCCAGAGGAAAATGGTTTTTTTTATATAGGAGAGATACATTTTAAGTGTTTCAGTGCCTTGAATGGGGTCCCACCTTGGGGACCTTATTTGAGTACAAAGGCAATATATAAATGTTTAAAATAGATAAATGTGACAATGATCGTGGAAGGCTAGGTGTCATTGCCCCATTCTACCGATGAAGAAGGGCTCCCACATAACCCTCTCTGTGTCTTTAAGAAAGACTGCTCAGGGTTACCAGTGAGTTTCCATGGCAGAGGGGGATCTGAACCCGGGTGTCCAGGTCTTTACCTATCACAATACCCTGGCTCTTCTTCATAGACCTCATTAATCTACATATCTCCATATAATCTAGGCACAAAATTTCCACTTCTTTTTCACCTCCTCCAAGTTTCCCCCAGCACACCTCAAAATGTGGTTTCTACTGCATATCCTCACCAGTAAGGATGTGTGATTTCTCCCCCCAATGCATGTCGCTTGTCTTGTAAAGATTGTTTTGACTCGCCTCAGCTTTCGGACACCTTAACGCTTGCCTCGGATTTCATGGTAGGTGAAATTTAGTGCTGGCTTAAAATATAGCATGAGACATTTTGTTAGTTATATTAAAGGGTTTTGGGTTTTTTTTTTGGTATCCCTTGAAATCCTTTATATACTTTATCCAAACAAGGCAAGTTGACCTTGAACAAGGTGGATCTAACCCCAGTGGCTTGGATCCAAAATCTGAAGCCAGATCCAAAACTGCTCTTTCATTCCTGTTCCTGTTTCAAAATCAGAGTGCCTACGTGCCCCAAAGCACGCTGGCAAAACTAACAACACAACAGCCCCACTAACACTTAGCCCCAGAGATGTGCCTAATTCAAAGGGGGCAAAATGTAAACTTCACCATAGACATAGAGACATGCCTATCATTACCAGACAAAAGATATAACAGATGAAGATCATGTGAACAGTGAGGGAACCTGATCAATAAATGTAATATATATTTAGCTCTTATAGATTAATAGAAATAACAACTAAATACAAAACGAGGTAAAGTTTCAGTTGCAGCTCTACCAAAAGGGCAGAGTGTCTGGGGGTGGCTAATACCCTTGCCGTGACCTGACAATTCTGTAAGTGTTGCTCTTCCACTCACAGAAGACATTCTTCCACTCACAGGAGATGTTCTTCCAATGAGCTTCTAGAAGCAGAAGACCGTCTCTGGTTCTAATTCCCCTTTAGGAAGCAGGTAAATGTGTGTTATGGATGGATGGATGGATGGATGGATGGATGGATGGATGGATGGAAGGAAGGAAGGAAGGAAGGAAGGAAGGAAGGAAGGAAGGAAGGAAGGAAGGAAGGAAGGAAGGAAGGAAGGAAGGAAGGAAGGAAGGGCAGACAGATGCCAAACAAGCTGTATACCTGAATAATGTTTGTTTTTGTCAACTGAATCTGGTTGTGGACTGTAATATATATAGATATAGATACAGATACACACCACACACACCCCAAGCAAGCAAGCAGTAACTGAATAGCGTATGGTGTCATGTCTGACAAATGAAAAGCATATATTTTTAAAGGGGGTGAATAAGCGAAGCCTGAAAATGTTGATATTGATAGCTTGCCTTGCAAATTTTCTTTTTAAGGACCCAGTCTGTAGACATGCATTGATGAGGAAGGTTTCTTACTGCAGGGCTTTGCAGAACACATGAGCCCATCTCAGCCTTTAGGAATGTGATTCTGTCGGTGAGTTTGAATCATGTCGGACTCCCAGAATGAGTGACAGAACACTTATCTCCTGCACAACAGAGGAATCTCTGCATGAGCTTTCATCCGTAGTGCCTATGTATCAAGACTCCATGGTGTTTTGGAGACAAACTGCTTTTGAAAAAGGAGCCCTGCTCTCAAGCACCTGCAGAATAAATATGCAAAACAAAGAATGACAAAGGAAGACGGTGCGGTGACAATAAAGGAGTCCCTCCTTGAGTTCCTCGGAGCTTTAAAACTCTCACATTTTGGAATTCTCAGCAAAAACAACACTCACATTCCATAATAACCAATGGGATTCTGATCAATGTGCATATTTTTTTGGGATGCGATAGAATTTTGCAAGGTGGCCCGTTTGATTTAAATCCCTCCTGTTGGTTTTTTTGCTTTCTGCCTAGAGCAAATCAAACCCCTTTATTCTGCTTCATCACCATTTTCTTTTTGCTCAGCAAAAGGCATGCCGTTTTCAATATTTGTGCATCAATGAATCAGCATTATACAGTATATACACTGTGAGTAGGAATACTGCATAAGAAGCTGTTAGAAAGAGCACAAATATGTGTGAAACAAACTACTCATCGGTGTTAGGTTGGCCAATTTGGTGTCGTGGTTAAGTGCGCGGACTCTAATCTGGGAGAACCGGGTTTGATTCCCCACTCCTCCACTTGCAGCTACTGGATGACCTTGGGAAAGCCATAGTTCTGGCACAGCTGTTCTTGAAAAAGGGCAGTTTCTGTCAGAGCTCTTTCAGCCCCACCTACCTCACATTGTGTCTGTTGTGGGGAGGGGAGGGGAAGGGAGTTTGTAAGCCGTTTTGAGATTCCTTTGGGTAGTGAAGGTCGGGGTATAAATCCAATCTCCTCCTCCTCCTCCTCCTCCTCCTCCTCTTCTTCTTGCCACTGGGACTTCTTCCAGTGGACCAATGGCCTCCCCCCCATGTGGGCCATGGCCTTCCTGAGCCTCAAGTGGCAAGGGGAGACTGTCCCTCCCTCTTTCCTCTGGGTGAGTGGGGTGGGATAGGTTTAGGGGCAGTTCTGTGGTGGGCTGGGGGTCACAGGGCACTTTTCCAGGGCCACTGTTCCCTCTCAGCCCCCCTGCCCACTACTTATCTGTACCAGTAATAGAAATTGATAGACTGAAACCATTTACAATGTCACTGTATGGAAAGAGATAGAAACAAGAAAAGGGGCATATTTGCCAGTCACCAGTGCTAAAGGCAGGAACCAGGCCCTGATTCCCCTCACATGCAAAAAGATAAGAGCTTCCTGGGGCAATGTCCTCTCAGTAGTATCCCCTCAAGGTTTACAGAGTGCTGCTCTGAAAGACCATCGACATGTGAAGAAGACTTTTGGATGAACCCTGGAACCTCTGCTTGAAGAGGAAACTTAAAAGCTCCCATGTATCAGTGTGGCAGGCAGAACGGAACACCTGCCCATTTGGATGTGGAGTCCAGAATAAATTGGTTGTACTAGTGAATAGCAGCATGGAGGGAGGGTGGGAATGCTATTGGTTGGAACGCTTTTTGTCTTCCTTTGGATCAGTGTTCCCTCTAAGCTGAGTCAGTGTGAGCTAGCTCACAGTTTTTTAGCCTCCAGCTCACACATTTTTGTCTTAGCTCAGGAAGGGATGGCTCCAGAGCAAACTAATTGATGCAGTAGCCAGATTGCTCACTCACAATTTTAATGCCAGCAGCTCACAAAGTAGAATTTTTGCTCACAAGACTCCACAGCTTAGAGAGAGCATTGCTTTGGGCAGAAGCCCAAATTTCTCACTTTTTGAGTTCAAATCCTGATTTTTATTTGGGGGGGGATATTTTGCAACTCTGTAGCATAACAAAATGCACTAACATTTACAGTGTGGTCTGGTGAAAGCACTTTTTCTAGTCTTTTTTTTTTTTAATACCCCATTGATTTCAATGGGGGAGTTAAGTATTTAAACATTTAAGTTAAACACTTAAACGATTCCCATTAAAATCAAGGGGATGGAAAAAGTGCTTGGTTTTAGATGGGTTATGCCCTCTTGTGTCATGGTCCAAGTGGTCTTAGCTGATTTAATGGTATTTTGAAATCTCCTTTCCTTCTCTCCCCCATCCTTTCCTCTGTAACGTCTTGAAAATAATTCCAAATTCTGAGTTTGTGCCAAAGATATATATCTGATTATATAAATAACGCAAATATTTGGTGGTGGTTGGAATAATAACAGCAACAATAAAAACAACAATTGTAGGGAAAAAATGAGAAATAAGGTTTGGAGCATTGACGATTATGATGGCTCCGTCCACTTCCCTCCCTCAGAGGCAAGATTTTCCCGCCATTTTTCTTTCCCTTTTACTGACTGAGCCGCCCTAGTAATGTGTTTTTGCTGAAGAAAACCAAAGCTGTCCCAGCTGGTCATCCTATGATATTTTGGCTGTTGGCTAGACTCAGGAACCTGAAGAAAGGATCAGAAGACCCTAAACAAATGGCACTCAAGTTTTGAAATAAAAAAATAGCAAAATATTTTATTTAACATAGAGGGGAAAGATCAGGTGAAATCAGGGAATGAAATTTCTGAGGTGAAACCAGTACATATACAAACTTTGGTTCTTATGTTTCAGGCAAATTGGAGTTTCTTAAGCTTTTCATGGTGACTTTTGTTCCAATGTTTTCCCCAAACACTCCAGGACACTTTGTTTGAGTATTCTCTGACTCTTTTAGTTTCTAAAAGGCTGGTTCTGGTATAGTGGTTAAGAGCATAGACTCTAATCTGGGAGAACTGGGTTTGATTCCCCACTTCTCTACATGCAGCTGATGGTGTGACCTTGGGTCAGTCATAAGTTTTTTTAGAGCTGTTCTCTCAAGTGCAGTTCTTGAGAGAGTTCACTCCACCCCACCTACCTCACAGGGTGTTTGTTGTAGGGAGAGGAAGGGAAAGGGATTGTAAACTGCTCTGAGACTCCTTCAGGCAGTGAAGGGTGGGGTATAAATCCAATCTCCTCCTCCTTTTCTTCTTTCCAGTACCCAAACCCCTTCTCTTGAAACACCAGTACTTGTATTGAGTTTTTAACTGACTCTTAAGGTCTCCAAAGGCAGTTTCTAACCACACCAGACCAGGGATCTCTGCACTCTTCAGAGCTAACTCCCTGTTTGACTAGGTATGGAAATTCCTTCTGTCTCTAGAAGATCTATCCCCTTTCCGAATGGGAGTCTTCGTCCACTTCCCAAACTTCCTTGCCAACTTGCTCCCAGTTCTCCTGTCTGTGTTAAACCACTCTCAGATAAAGCTGAAGTTCGAAACCATCAGCACTCCTCTGTCAAGGCAGGAATCTGACTGACACTCTCCTCAGCATGCAGCTCTCTCCAGACTTTTTCTGCTCAGCTGATGCTAACCAAACAGATTGCTTGGAGCAGCCTGTCACTCAAGGCTCTCTGTTTCAGTGCAGAATTAACCCTTCACAGTCCTTCAGCTGTTTGTACAGCACTTTTAAGCTTCTAAAAAGTGCAGTCCATCACACCATTGCAACCCCAGGAGACAGCAGAATACAAAAGAAAGAACAGGAAAAGACACAAAATACCAAGACCTACAAAGAGAGTTAAAGCACCTCTGGGAGAAGAAGGTTACCATCATGCCAGTTGTCATTGGATCCCCTGGAGCAGTGCCTAGAAGTCTCAAAAAACACCTGGATATTCTGGGCACTGAGCAAATAACACCAGCCCAGCTCCAGAAGACAGTGTTTCTTGGAACACCAGGAATCCTGCGAAGTGACATCTGCGCTTCCCAAGATCTTGGTTAGATCTTGAATTGCAGAACACCATCTAACAGTCAAATATCTGACTGTGACAATTCACAATGATGATGGTGCCAGATAAGGGGGAATTACAGGAAGGGTTTTTGAATCACATCATAAAAGTTTTCAGACTCCTGCCAAGATTATTATCCCATTCAATAGAGTGGGTAATCTTCATCTCTTATTTCTGATACCACTCCGCCATTATAATAGGAGTATTAAAGAGATTTCATTTGCATTGGTTACAGTAATGATTTCCGCTGAGCAGATTTCTTTCTGTTCTGCTACTTTTGCTAAGCTGGATTGCCCACAAGGCTTGAGTCTGCATCTGGGCCGTTAGCCAAAATAAAGCCATGAGAGATAAAAGTGCTCTCTCCTAGAGTGTATTGAGCTACCAAACTACAAAACAGTATTTTGCCTGAAAGTAGACTTTGAGAGAGAAAACATATTTTGTGCAGAAGGGAAATCTGGAATGTGTTAAGAAAAGTTATTATCTGTTGGGCTAATATGACCCCCTGCCAACAAGTCTAGGTATAAGGCAACAAAATGCTTTTGAGTGATATAGTCCAATGGTTTGCCCTAAGATTAGCTATACTGACCCTGATTCATCTTGAGAGAAGCAACTTCTTCACATGGATGTCTTCAATGAAGCAACAGTCAAACTATTTGTTTTTTGCTACAGTGGATATCCTTCTGTTTGGTGCAGTGGTTAAGTGTGCGGACTCTAATCTGGGAGAACCGGGTTTGATCCCCCACTCCTCCACTTGCACCTGGCTGGATGACCTTGAGCAAGCTGTAGTTCTGATAAGAGCTGTTCTTGAAAAAGAGCAGTTTCTGTCAAGAGCTCTCTCAGCCCCACCTACCTCACAGGGTGTCTGTTGTGGGGAGGGGAAGGGAAAGGAGCTTGTAAGCCTCTCTGAGACTCCTTTGGGCAGTGAAGAGTGGGGTATAAATCAAATCTCCTCCTCCTCCTCCTCCTCCTCCTCCTCTCTTCTTCTACTTCTTCTTCTTCTTCTTCTTCTTCTTCTTCTTCTTCTTCTTCTTCTTCTTCTTCTTCTTCTTCTTCTTCTTCTTCTTCTTCTTCTTCTGTTGTAGATGGAATGGTACATGAAAGGCCACATATTTCAATGCATATTATAATGTGTATGGGCAGACTTATGGCAACCCTATGAATTAATGACCTCCAAAGTGTCCTATCTTTAACAACCTTGCTCAGGTCCTGCAAGCCAAGGGCCATGGCTTCCTCAATTGAGTCATAAGAACATAAGAGAAGCCAATGCTGGATCAGGCCAATGGCCCATCCAATCCACCACACAGTGGCCAAAAATACCAGGTGCCATCAGGAGGTCCACCAGTGGGGCCAGGAAACTAGAAGCCCTCCCACTGTTGCTCCCCCCCCAAGCATAAAGAATACAGAGCATCACTTGCCCCAGCCTGAGAGTTCCTATCTATACCTTGCGGCTAATAGCCACTAATGGACCTCTGGTCCATATGTTTATTCAATTCCCTCTTGAAGCCATCCATGATTGTAGTCAACCAGTCTCATGTCAGTCTTGCTCTTTTTCTGCTGCCTTCAACTTTTCCTACCATTATTGTCTTTCCAGTGACTTTTGTCTTCTCACAATGGAACCAAAGTACCATAGCCTCAGTTTAGTCATTTTAGCTTCTATGGAGAGTTCAGGCTTGATTTGATCTAGGAACCACTTATTTGTCTTTTTGGTGGTCCACGGTATCCGTAAAACTCTTCTCCAACACCACATTTCAAAGGTATCCATTTCCTTCCCAATAGCTTTCTTCACTGTCCAATTTTCACACCCACAGTAATGGAGAACACTATGGTGTGAATTATCTTGATGCTGATGACCAGTGACACAAGATGTCTATCCAACCATTTCTTGAAAATCAGAGTACGGTAGACCAAAAGCATAATCTCTTTCTTTCCCATGGCAATCCATGGTTCTAGAGGACATTCTGTTTGCATGAATGGCCAAAACTAAAAGCTACCATTTTACACGCAGAACTTCCGAATATGTTTTGGGAGCAAAAGGGAGTCTTCTGCAAGGCTGGATTACCATCATCAGGGAAGGTAAACAGTCAGTTAAAAACAGAGGGATTTCATGGCTCTTCAGCAGCATGATTCACCCTATTCCTCCCTAATAATGCAACACAGTGTAATTGGCTTTCTGCACAAGTGCTAGCTTACCCCCCCCTTGCTGAACCTTTGTTCCAATCGACAGGCAATTGGTTAAATTGGCAGTTAAATGAGCTACAAATCACATACATCAATCACAATCAAGCGCTGCATTTAAAAAAATGCATTTTGATGTTCTTCTGCCATTTGGTGTTCATCTGAGTAGTCCTTAGCAAAATTAATGGCTGATCTTTTTGGATTAGCCACTTGTTCACGTGTGCACAGTTGTAGAAAAACCTGATGCCAACCTGCTTGGCGGGCACTTAGCAAGAACCAAACAGGCCAAGCGATCGGCTCATGACTGATCGTCACAGTCGAAGTTCAACTGGTGAAGATGTTCGCTGCGAAATTCACAGCAACCTAAATTATCTAAACAATGGAGAGACAGAAAGAAGAGGGGCGAAAGAAAAATGTACTGTCAATCAATCCAATCAGTCTTCACTATACCAACTGAGAAGGCTTGTGCCAATCATGAAAGCAGCACAACAGTGCCACTCACATACTTGGGGGACCCCCCAGTTAGGCAGAAAAATATGGCTTTGTATGTCCCTAGTGACCTGTTAATGGTTTCTTTACACATGATTACTGCTGCCAGGTTGGGCTTTGCAAGGCAATGGAAACAAAACAAAAAATACTCCAAAATTACAAGACTGTTTGATGAAAATATAAGACATCGATTAGTTGTTGTTGTTCAGTCACACAGTCGAGTCCGACTCTTCACAACTCCATGGACCACATAACTCCAGGCCCTCCTGTCTTCTGTCGTGCTCCAAAGTTTGCTCAATTTCATGTTTGTTGCATCGATATCACTGTCTAACCATCCAATCCTTTGCTGTCCCCTTCTTTTATTTTCAATCTTTCCCAGCATCAGGGTCTTCTCAGTGAGTGCTCCCTTCTCATTTGTTGGCCAAAGTATTTGAGCATCCATACCGTTGTGAAATTGACAGCACACCAGAAAAGCAGAAAGGCACTCAGATTAAGACCTGCTATGGGCAGGGACTGTGCAGAAAATGAAAGTGGCAATAGAATAGACTGAATTCATATCATCATTGCCCTACGCTGTTAAAGGATGTCTATGTCCGTAGTTGTAAAGGGGAATGGGACGGTTATATATATCTTTGTGTTATGTATTTCCTTTCGTGGTTGGTTTGCTTTAATAAATTAAAAGAAAAAAGGGGGAAATGACTTTGTATATTGACCAGGGATTCTTAACCCTCTGTCTGAGTTTCAATTGGATCTCAAACTGTAAGGAGGACCCTCAATTTTAGGAGGGGGGAGGTTCACTTGTTTTTCGGGAATTTGAAATTGGGATCGAAAATGTTCGGCATGTGTGTATTTCCACACGGTTTTCGCCCATCCTCAGCCATTATTTTTTTGCTACATATTTTAAAAAGCAATTTGAAAGTAAGAAGACATCTTTCAATCCCACTTTACTGGGGTGGGTGTTGGAAGAGAAGAGAAGCCGCTTGGCTTATCTTTCCACTGTAGCCAAGAGCATTTTGTGTAGCTAAGCATGAATAGTTTGCCATGGTTGTCCCCCTTCTCCATCCATTCATTCATTCAAAGCAACCATCACGCAAAAAAAATCTCAATGTACAAAAAAGGTGGTTTCCTCAGTTGTCTTGATCCATGTGGAATGGCCTTCATTGCACAGGTACTAAACTACCTGAGAACCTGTTCATGATGAATTGTGGGCAAAAGCATCATTGAGGCAATCATATGAGATGTTCAGCTCAGCACACAACAGTCATTGTGAACTAGGTAAGTCTGAATGTTGCTGGCACTTTTTAACAACTTCTCACAATCCCTGACATTTCTGAAATTAACAGAAATCCTTAGGAGAACACAATATTCTCCAGGAACATGGAATGTTGTGAACTGCTGAAAATCAGTTAAAGACAACAGGATTAAATTAGAACAGAGTTTGAGTCCGGTGGCTCCTTTAAGACCAACGATGTTTTATTCAAGGTGTGAGCTTTCATGTTGCACGCACACTTCCTCAGACACATGAATAAAACTTTGTTGGTCTTAAAGGTTCCATTGAGCTCAAACTTTGTTCTGTTGCTTCAGACCAATATGGCTACCCACCTGAATCGATCTCCAGGATTAAATTAGGTCACTCGTGTCTCTAAGAGCTCATAGAATGATTGAAGGTGAGCTTAATTTTCTGAAGGGAGGATTTCCAAATGGTTTCTCCATCCCCTCAGAGTTCTTGGTGGGATCTATGTGGTTAAATAAGGCCAAGAATTTTAAGGGCAAAGAAAAGAAAATACAGGAGAACTAAAGAACTTGGAAGAGAAGTGAAACAATATGTGCATCAATTATTTTTTTCAGTAATTTGTATGGCTATGTCGTATCAGCTTCATTCAACGTGAACACTGAAACGAGCGTATATTTGGTAGAGGCCCATTTTTGTGAGGGGAAAAAGAAAAAGTCCAGTTGTAGCAAACCAGAATCTGCCTTTTGGGTCTCCAAGACCTGCTATACCCAAATCGCATCTGTTGCTTCTCTCTCTTTCCCCTGCTTCACCTTTCCGACCAGCTGCCAAATGAAAAACTTCTCTTGGGTCTCCTGAGTCTTCCGGACGTCTCAGCAACGATCAGCTGTCAAAGCTTCAAATGCTCCCATCTTTCTGCCTTTGTGTGCAAGATTATTTATATATCCATCTCTCTCAAACACGTACGTACACCAATCGCTTTAGCAAGCTAACACGTTCTGCTTCATGAAGGTGTGACATTAATCTGCAGTGTTAAGAACACTATATTTATTAACATGGCTGAAGGGAATTTAGCACCAAGAAGCAGAGAAATAAACTGCAGTGAGCTTGCCAAACTCTTGCCAGAGAGCGACTGAGAAACTCAAAGCAAGTTTGGGGTGATTAGCTTGCCACCAGATTAATACAATTTCTATGTTTCACTTTTTTTTTTTTTTTACTTTCTTCAATAAGCTCCAGATGACATACTTGGTTCCCTTGTCCCTTTCAGCTAGGTTAGTCCGAGGATGTGTCTGGTCCAAGGTCATCCAGCATTAATGGCCTAGAAGAGTTTCAAATCTGGGATAATTTATTTATTTGTTCGGTTTGTACCCCACCCTCCCCGCTGTGGCGGGCTCAGGGCGGCTTACAGAATATACGTATATAAAATAACAACAAAATATGGTTAAAATACAACAAAATGAATTAAAACCACAAGAAGTAAAATTCTGGTTGTAAGAAACATAAATATTAAATATTAAGGAAAGATGGCGGCATTCTCTCAGTATCCAGGTGGTCAACCACCGCCATGATCCAGGTTCTTGCCAGGCTGTTAGTTATTAAGTCAGTGTTGATGTTGGTGCTGATGTCGGGGCCAGGGCCACGATATTGAAAGGCGGCACCCTCATCAAAAGCCTGGTGGAAGAGTTCCACTTTACAGGCCCTGATGCTGCAACCCACTACACAACACCTAGGGTTGCCAGCTCTGCACTGGAAAATCCTGGAGACTTGGGGGGTGGAGCCTGGAGACGGTGGGGTTTGAGAAGGAGAGGGACCTCAGCAGGGTATAATGCCTCAGAGTCCAGCCATTTTTCTCCAGGTGAACTGATCTTGGTCATCTGGAGATCAATTGTAATAGCGGGACCTCTCCAGGCTCCCACCTGGAGGCTGGCAACCCTATCTCCCCATTGAGTTGGTCACTCTTCTGCAGCTTTCATCTCCTATTCGGTATTATTTTTATATCAGCAGAACTGTAGTTGTTCACGGTGTACTGCATCACTGGGAATGGTTATGGCTCAGTGGTAGGACATCCGCTTTGCTCGTAGGAGGTCCGAGCTCAGTCCTTGGCAGCTCCAGTTAACGAGATGGCGAGGCCTCTGCCTGAGGACCTGGATAACCACTGCCAGCCAGAATAGACACTAGTGACCTGAACAGGCCAATGGTCTGACTCATTACAGAGCAGCTTTTATGTGTTCAGGTATTTCTTCCTTTAGAGGCAATTTGCGGATAGAATCCCATGGTTAAAATAAAGACAACGCCATTGGAGCAAACACACAAGGTATAAACAGAAAGCTTTATTAAGAGACATCGGCTGTTTTCTCTTTCCCTCTCCTCCCCTCTCTTAATTTCCCCTCTTTTCTGTCCTCCTGAATATTTCCTGTCTTAGTTGATATGATGGGGGCAACTAGCGGAGAGGGTTTCACAAGGGGATTAGAGAAATCTGTGCCAGACAGTTCCATCAATAGCGATTAGCCATGATGGATGAATGAGACCTCTGTGCTTGGAGACAACATACCTGTGAATGCCACTTGCTGAGGGGCAGCAACAAGAGATGGCCTCCGTGCCCCTTCCTTGGGCCTTCCAGGGCATCTGGTCTGTCACTGTTGAAAACAGGATGCCGGCCTAGATGGGCCATTGATCCCCCAATGCTTTCCCTATGTTCACTTTGGTGCAACCATATGAAGCTGTTCTCTGCGGAGTGAGACTCTGCTGCTCTATGGGGTTCACAGAATCAGAGAGTTGGAAGGGACCTCCAGGGTCATCTAGTCCAACCCCCTGCTCAATGCAGGGAATTCACAAATACTGTCCCCCCTCACTTCCAGTGACTATTGTGGAAGGCAGCTTCGTGTATGTTTATGTCATATGTTTCTCATCATAAACCATAATGGTTTTATATGTTGTCGAAGGCTTTCACGGCCGGAGTTCATTAATTGCTGTAGATTTTCCGGGTTGTGTCTTTCTGTGTTATACCTCTGAGGATGCCAGTCACAGCTACTGGCAAAATGTCAGGTCCTACAGTGCCAAGACCATGGCCAGACAACCTGGAAAATCTACAGAAACTGGCATAATGGTTTTGCCACCAGAATGAAAGGACTCCCTGCAGGTTCCCACACTAGAATGGATGACGTGGTCTTAGAACACCAAGACAACTCACTGATGCTTTCGCTCAAGTGCAGCATCTGACATCGAGGCTGACAGTATCGTTTAACAGATTAACTGATGTGGATTTCAGATTCATTAGAGAGTCAAATTAATCAATGTCCAACTTTGTTACAAACGCCAAACCCACCAAACTCGCTGAAGTCAAAGGTCATGCGAACATTCTGAAGCTATTACTGCAAATCTGAAGCGTCGTTAATGGAAACCTATCTTTGAGTTTGATTCTTGAATTGGATAGAGCAGATTGTGGTTTTTTTTTTTCCAGCTTAGCAGCTATTAACTGCATGCTCTGAATTAACTAGAAAACATTAAGACCTAAATTACTTTTTGGAAATACAGCTGTATAGGAGAAGCCAAAGATGCTTCACAGTTGCAAAGAGCCCGTTTTCTTCCATTCATGGGGAACACAAACATCTTTGTCAAAGGGAGTCGGCTGGAATGAGACTCCCAGTTGCTTTTGCAGCACTGGTTGAGAGCTTCTGTTTTTCAGATCCAAATGTACAATGCAGCTGAGCATTCTGGTTCAATAATTTGTAGAGAGAGTTCTTGGTTCGTCTTATCTTGTGAAACTTAAATCACATTGATTCGGATATTTATTTGCTGATGAAGTTGTCTCCATTGTTAAGTTCTTTGAACTGCAAATAAACTAGGCCCACACATAAACTGCTAGATTAAATCAAAGAAGTATCTAGTAGGGATGGGCATGAACCACATTTTTGCAGTTCAGTTTGTGGTTCGCGGCTGAACCACAAACTGATACAGTTTGTATCGGTCCATGAGCCACTTAAAGTTTAAACCCCTGCTTTCTGCTACCCATGGCTTTTCTTGGAAAGCAGGGTTTAAATGGCTCAGAACTATTTAAACCAAACAGCTAAGTGGCAGTCCGTACTGCTCAGCTGTTTGGAAACACCTGCTTTCTGTTCCCTGTGGCATTTCACGGGGAGCAGAAAGCAGTGGTTTAAATGGCTTGGAGCCATTTAAACTGAATAGCTGTTTTTGTGAGCCATGAACAGCCACAAAATCCATAGACGTTCATGGTGGTTCTTCAGTTTCAGTTTCTGCTTAAACACTCAAGCACAGGTTTCTGAGTTGCACCAACATTTAAAGTTTAGAAGGTAGGAACATACAATTAAATTCCCAAAATCCTTCTTTATACACAGACCAGGAATCACTCCCCCTTTATAGAAGCTATTTCCCTTCTTAACTGGGCAAGGATAACTTCTTTTAATAGAAGCTATTCCCCCCCCTTTTTTTGCTTGAATGAGGATCCTCCTTGATCTATTCACTCTCTTAGCCTTCTTCCCCATCCACAGTCAGTGCTTAACTGTCTCTTCTTCAACTGTCAGTCCCCAACTGTCATTCCTTAACTGACTCTCTCAACAGAATTCCATTTGAACAGCCTGTCAGTCAAAGGTACTCACACTCTACTAGGCATTAACCCTTGACAGTCCATCACAGGCACATTTGGAATTCTGACACAGAGTAGTGAACGCAGCCACAAAATAGCTGACAAAAATGGCTGCTGCAGGAGCCATTTTAAAAAAAAATCTGCAGAGCCAATCAGATTTCCAATGGCCAATCAGAAGTCTTCCTGGGCAAAAGCCCCACCTAGTTCTAAAAAAGCTTGGCAGATGCCATGAAAGGCTTTGGTGGGTGCCATGGTACCCACAGGCACCACATTGGTGACCCCGTCCCAGAGCAAAGATCTAGCTGGGCAGAGCTCTGGAGACACCATCCCCACCACACCTGGGACTAAGCCCTAGTCCCTGTCATAGAACCACAGAATCATAGAGCTGGAAGGGACCTCCAGGGTCATCTAGCCCAACCCGCTGCACAACGCAGGAAATTCACAAATACCTCCCCCTCCACACCCGCAGTGACCTCTGTTCCATGCCCAGAAGATGACCAAAAACCTCCAGGATCCCTGGCCAAACCCATCTTACTCTTCAGCATCTTTATCAGTGGGTTTCATCATCAATTGGCATTGCTGCTGGAGATGAGAGGGGTACAATACAGGATCTGAGAGATAAGATCCACCTACCTCTTGAGAAGCATGCCAGAGATGTCTTCCCCACAACACCTGTGTCTGAGTCCACATCCCTAGATTGATTGTATATTCAATTATTATAAAGTATTATAAAGTATTTTGGATTGTGAGCCCTTTGGGGACAGAACGTCTTTTAAGGGAGGGAAAAAACCACTGCCAGTCATTCTGAGCCCAAGGGATAATGGCAGGATATATCAATCATATAAAATGCCTTCTCTGAAATCTCTCCTTAGCTATCATGGAGAACAGACACCTCCTCTGCGCCTGCCTTTCTAAAATCACCTGTGGCTGTCGCTACACCCCCCCTGGCAGTGAAATCCCATAGATTAATTATGCCTTGCGTGAAGCGGTATTTTCTTTTGTCTGGCCTCAGTCTACTGCTAATCAATCCCGTTCTCATTCAATTTCATTGACGCAGCTAGATGTTCTTGTTTTCTTTTATGGTCAATAGCTTGAGACGCCCAGTCGGCTGTTTTGCCATCACATCTGTGTGTCCCCCGCCCTGTGGGATCAGTCTCTGAAACTTCACTTCCCAGCTGATGATATTTACAGATATGGCAAAGCCTGGGGGGGGGGGGAATTGTGGACCATATTGTAGTCCCCCCTCCCCTTTTCTGAAAAGCGCCGTCTCTCAAGGACCCCAAACGACCAATCAATTAAGCATCGTGTGCTTATTTATACCTTTACCTCTTTTCCTTTGATTTATCTTCTTTTTTGTTTTTGTTTTTTTGGAAAACCACCTTAGTGCCTCTGTAGGACTCTCAGAGATCGTCTCCCTCCTTGTTTCTGCAAAATGTTTTTTTAATAAGGCCCCGCTACTTGATATTTATATTATCATTAGCATGTTTTGTCTAAGATCTAATATTGTGTCTTCGCCTCTGAAGTTTAAATCCTTCCTTGTCACCCGTGCTCTTTTGAACTATAAGGCTTATTATCTGGGATGTGGGGAGTTGCGTCGGTTTCTATGTAAATCGCCTGCCAAATCTGTCAGTGAGACTCAACGGTTCTCTGTTGAGCAGATATGGTTTTCCCTTTGTTACTCCCCCCCCTTTTTTTTTTTTGCTGTACAATTCATTATTCTTACATCTCTCCCGGTAGTGAATTCTAAGTGGATCGCCGATTCTTGTACCTCTTACATTCCAAGATCACAACCATAGCTGGAACATCCTTAATGTGAAGGGGGGGGGAGAATTAAATACCATTTTGTTTCTCCAGAAATCTAAATGGAAAGCATTGAATGACAAACCTTAATCTTTCTGAAGATCTATCAACTATTGAAAAGAATTACTACCCTGAAGTGGCAACTGGGGGCGCATCTGAAAGAGAATATTCCCCCTTTGGCCTTTAGTTCTCAAAGAAGGATGACAGCAAATGGTTCTATTAGGAGGAGGAGACAGCCAGTATAGGCATCGCTGCTTTCTCCGCTTCTACACCTGGGATCGTCTCCCGTATACTCCTCCTTTACCTGACAAGATGTACAGAAAATCAGCACCGGCTGAGAATGAGAACGAACGTAGTGGTTAAAATGTTAGCTAGGATCTGAAAGACCTGGGTTCAAACCCATGGTCTGTCGTGGAAGCTCGCAGTCTTCCTTAGCCTAAGCTACCTTGCAGGCTCGTTGTTGTGAAGATAAAACAGAGAAGAAAGAAGCAGCCTGAAGTCACTGAAGGCAGGGTGGGATTTAGAAAGCAACAACTAGACAGCATGGAGTGGGAAGTCTGGATGCTATCTGATGGGCAGACTTCTCTCCGAAACCACCCGTGTAGAGCAGACACAGCAACTGGACTTAACTTTGATAAAACCTCTAAGTTTGGAGGGATGGAGAAATCTCCAAACACAATTTTAAAAACCTAGAGTGGATTTGTATTTTTTTTTTTAAAAAAAATTCAACCAAAAATGGAAAAAAAACCCACTCAATATATATCATGCAAAAATTTCTATGACAGATAAATAAGGAAAACAAAGAAACAAGCAAACATGTTTTGACAACTAGACTTCATCAGTGGCCAAGATTGAACATAAAGGTTCACGGGGATTGAACATTAAATCCAATACATAATGGCCGAGTTCAGACTAGCAGTTTGCCCCGAGAGAGGCGCGTTTCAGCAACGTTTCACAAGTGGATTAAAGGGGGTGTTCACACAGGCACATCTATCCAACGTTCCCCAGCCGTACTCAACATGTCTTGTAACGCTTCTGTTATGTACTAAATGTGAATCGCTCCTATCTATTCACATGTTAAGCTTGAGTCTGAATGTGGCTCTTCAGATGTCGCATTGCTATTGGTCGGTTTCTGCGAAACCTGTGTAATTACCCAATCACTGAGTGATATTGTGGCAAAGAGGGAACGGTCCTGATTGGCCTTTATCCCTGTATTCTGATTGGTCTTTAACTTGTAATGGGTGTGGCTTTGACAGCCCGGGAGAGTTTAAAAGAAGGAGCTGTGCTCCCCTTGTTGCTGTGTGTTCCTGACTTACAGTTGCTGTTTAATAAAGCTGAAATCACTTGAAGCTGAATCCTTTGTTGAGTCTCATACTTAACAGCTTCGTTCCCGAGTTAAAAAGATACCTGTTAAAAATGGTATCAAACCCCAGAAAGCGTGTCTACCCCTTGTATATCCTGCACCAACACAATGTGAATGCTAAAATCTGCGTTTTTTGCTTGTGTGCATGTGCGCATATGTGCATATCTCCAGATTAGCGAAACAGAAAGCTGCTCCTTACAGCCACTCCTTTGGGCCAACAATGTGAACGCTCCCGCGCACCTCCTCCCCGGTATGCTCCAGCATCAGTCGGCGCAGTGTGACCGGGAAAACCCAGAACAGTTTGTTCTGGGGCTATTTTGCCACGACTCGCTCCCGCTTCAAACTGCCAGTCTGAACTCAGCCTATAAGTGTAAAACCAAGTCTTGGCTTGTATATTATAATAATCATCCACAGCCCTTCATGGAGGTCAACTGCCTTTGTGCCTTGTCTTGTAGAAGATGTGGAAGCTTCTTGATGGACACTGTGAGAAATGGGATGCTGGAGCGGGTAGTCTCCAAAGAGCCTGTTAGCCTGATAGAAGCCTTCACGTGGGTTGGGTCTCTTCCCTGGCTCAGGACCAGCAAAAATTCACATTCAATATCCTTTTCCCCGCCATGACCCGATGTTTCAGCAGCCCATCTGGCTGATGCTCTTGTAAGTCAGCCGCTTCTATGGTTGCACCAAGATAGATATGAGAAATTATAAGGCAACCAATACTTCCTCTAAGCTTTGGAGTCTTGTGAGCAAGAATTCTACTTTGTGAGCTACTGGAAGCTCGTAGGTCCTTGGGGGGGGGAAGTGGCTCTCGATTGGATCCCTCTTAGGGTGGGTTTACACATGACTGATACAGGAGTTGCCCTGCATTCCTTTCCTCCTTGGCATGACTCCCTGCCTTCTGATATCACTTTAATTCAGGCTCCTCCTATCACTTCTTGGCTCAGATGTACAGAAAAGCAAGATCAAACTATAACAAAAACAGGGGCTCCCCTTGGTTGTGGGTCTTAGGGGCATTAGTGCTAACAAAAAGGAAGCATTTTTGGCCTTTTGCTGTATGGGAACCTTGGGGAAATTGGGGCAAATGTATACATAGTGGGCTGAATATCCACCTGGTGTCCTACTTGCATGAATGCACGTCTTACTTGTAAAATAGACATTGAAAGAAAATACTATAATTTGTCCATAACATTCTCTCTCTTTTGTAATGCATACTTAACTAGCTCTCTCTTTTGGGTCTTTAGAATTCAATTTATCTTATGCCTTGCCTACCTTTCAGATTCATTACTGGGGAAATCTATCTTGAATAGCGCTTAGTGAAAATGAATCGTTCTCCCCCACCTCCCCTTTAATTGTTACAGGTGTGAGATGGAAAAAAAATTAACTCCCGCAAAAAAAAAAAAAAAATTAACTTCCTTTTCTTCCTGTTAATCTAAATTAAATCTTTTTAGTGAAAGGAGCAAAATAATCACCTCTTATTAATCATAATTGGAGATCTGAAATATAACTGATGAGGATATTAATGTGTTTGTGTATATATAAATTTGTCACTTTTCTATGGATCCAGAGGACAGAATCATGATTAGTTTACAGTGGTCATACATGGATTTACTGTCTACAACTGATTTACATGTGGCTTAAGGAAACATTTTGCATTCTTTTCTTAGGAGAATAGGACACGTATGATGTACAATCTGCAATCCAGCTTCAAAGCACATGTACAACATATTTACACCATTTGAACACTACAAAGCCCATGGTGCACTCTGAACTCGGTCAAAAAGCAAGTCTATGGATAAGTAGGATATGCATTTTCTAAATAAATAAGGCAACTAAATATACATACTCAAGAATGAGTCAGACTCTCCACAGTTTAAATACTACAAGTGCCACACTGCAGTGCAACACTGAGCAAAACTGCACCAGCACCAGCTTTCAGAGCCTATTTATGAGCGTTATATATTATGCACAGGGCTATTTTTGGTCAGGAACGCACAGGAACGGAGTTCTGGCTGACTCCCGAGTTGGCCACGCCTAGCAGGAACTCATTAGCATAATAGGCCACACCCAACAGCAGAAACTCATTAGGATTGGCTACATGAGGGGTGTGTGGCCTACCATGTAAAAGAGTTCCTGCTACAAAAGAAGCCCTGGGTTTTGACAACAAACAAGGTAAACAGAATAAGAAGTAAAAGGTGGGTGTGAATGGATGACCACACTTCTGGTAACATGGGGGTGTGGTCTAATATGCTAATCAGACTCTGCTATTGGGCATGGCCTATTATGCTAATAAGTTCCTGCTGGGTTTTTTTCTACCAAAAAAGCCCTGATTATGCACATCTTTTGAGATGACCATTTGTCTGAAGGAGGAGGACAGAAGTAAAGCCAGGAGCAATACTCACAAACACTGTCATCGGTGACAACTGGTACTCCTTCAGGAATCTTTCTGCAATTGGTGCGAAAGTGGATTAAAATTGATTCCAGAAGCATGGCTCTCGATAGGACTTGTTTACCCTCACTTGTAATATCCCCGTAACCAGCCCAGGAAACAGTCACCTCTCAGTAATCTTTGTTTGCCCTCAGTGATGTCAGCACACAATCAAATGATGACCTAGCTTCATGATGACATCATCACATTAACTGATTAGCTAGAATGACATAGGGAAAGACGCGGTGGGGGGGACAGCAGCAGCTCAGGAAGCAATGGCTTACAACAGATGTAAAATTTACTAAAAATTCTAAGTAGTTAAGGGATAGGGTTGCCAGCCCCCAGGTCTGGGGGGTTCCCTTGCTTTGGAGGGCTCTAATCTACCCCTTGCTTTGGAGGGCTCTAATCTAACCCACCCCCAAGCTGTGGCCCTCTAGGGTCTCCTCCCCTCCCACCAGTCAGCTGGAGGTCCCTTTAAATCTTTCAGCAGGGAGGGAGAGGGGCTGCCATTGGCCACAGCTCTCTTCTCAAAAAGTCCCTTAAATTGCCTTTTTATGAGCGGAGCTGTGGCCAGCAACAGCCCCTCTCTCTCCCTGCTGAAAGATTTAAAGGGACCTCCAGCTGACTGGCGGGCTACGTGCTCCCCGCTGATCAACTGAAGTCCTTTAAATCACTGCAGGAGAGGAGGGAGAAGGGTGGCTGTGGCTTGGGGGTGGAAATTGGGGGTGGGGTTTGGGGTGTCCTCACTGACCCCTGGAATGCCCCCCAAATCCTCCCCACTGCCAGAAGGATGGGGGGACCCAACAACCCTAGAAGGGGGCCTTTGGGAACCATTTTGCTGATCCACCCTTAAAAGGCCCCTGACTCTTGTAGTTTGGTGTAGTGGATAAGTGCGCGGACTCTAATCTGAGAGAACTGGGTTTGATTCCCCACTCCTCCACTTGCAGCTGCTGGATGTCCTTGGGCAAGCCATAGTCCTGTCAGAGCTGTTCTTGAAAAAGAACAGTTTCTGTCAGAAGTTCTCTCAGCCCCACCTACCTCACAGGGTGTCTGTTGTGGGGAGGGGAAGGGAAAGGAGTTTGTAAGCTGCTCTGAGACTCCGTTGAGTAGTGAAAGGTGGGGTATAAATCCAATCTCCTCCTCCTCTTCTTCTTCTTCTTCTTCTTCAGCTTGAAATGGGTGAACGTTTGATGCAGCCTCCAGTTTTGGGATCTGGGTGAATAAAATTTTTAATCAGATTTCTCAAGAGGGCTTAAACAAGTCTCCCCCAAGGACTGTTAGAACACCAAGCTGGCTTCCTTTTTAGTCCAAATACAGTGGTCCATTTGGGCTCTTGACCTGAGAACCTAAGCATCATTGCCTCAGTGGTTCAGGTCAAAAGGTCCATCTATAATCAAGTTTATAGATGAGTCTATAGTTGAAGTAGCCAATAGGGAGCAGTCTGGAGGTAGCTATATGTACGGCAGCTGGCCTGGCCTCCAGCCTCTTTCCACAGATACAGACCCCACACACACACACACTCTAGGTAGAATGGGTCGTAGTGGTCACCTTCAGGGCCTGAATAGGATTTTTCCCCACTACATGAATTTGATTTGCTCTAATCCAAATTCCTTTTGCATTTATTTATTTCACTCTGCAGGTCAGAGACAGAAATATCAAAAACGTCAGATCCTCAATGACCTGAATTAGTGGCTTCATTCTTCCTCCTATTTATATATGTATGTATATTTATTTGTTTCTGAGGAAGAGGGGTGGAACTTCTGAGCTCCGGGGAATTTGACACAAAAAGTTGGCTTTAATTTAAATGTTTGAGATTCTTGTTAAAATTATGTTCCAGACATGAATTTGATTCCTGGCTCAGAGCTTTTTTTCTTTTCTTTTCTGCAGATTTTCTCCAGGTAGCTTTAGGCCTAATTGGACTGATAAACAACACTGGCCAGACAACCTTGTAAATTGAGGAAAATAAAGCACACCTTGCAGGTAATTATTTCCAGTGAAGTTGAAATTATTAGGGTTTCCCCCCTCCCTTTAGGTGCTTTGTTTACATTCATTTGGTCTTTAATTAACGTTATTTACCCTTAAGGATGGCGGGGTTGACTGGTCTAGATAATAATAAGTATTATTTTTAATGCTGAGAATACTGAATATTCATATATTTAGATTGGACTGTGTTGACAGTTTTCTCATCTTTTTTTCTCCTCAAAGGAAAACAGAAGTACCACATAATATTGCACTGGATGATGGCACATGTGAGCAAGTGAGAGCGAAAGCGTTAGAGGGGCAGATGGACCGGGGGTCGGGGGGAACCAAGGTTTAGTGGTTAAGAACATGTTTGCATGTGGAAGAGCCCAACTTTGATCCTTGACATCTCCAGTTAAAGTGTTTTGGGTAACTGGTATTGGAAAGTGCCTGAGAGCTCAGATAGCTGCTGCCAGTAGTAGTAGTAGTAGTAGTAGTAGAAGAAGAAGAAGAAGAAGAGTTAGGGTTGCCAACCTCTAAGTGGTGCCTGGAGATCTCCTAGTCTTACAATGGATCTCCCAGCAACAAAGATCAGCCCACCTGGAGAAAAGGGCTGTGTTGGAAGGTCTCTATGGCTTCTGAGGTCCCTTCCCTCCCCAAACCCCACCCTCCTCAATCTCCGCCCCCAAAATCTCCAGGTATTTCCCAACCCGGAGCTGGCAACCCTAAGAAGAGTTGTGTTTTATGCCCTGCTTTTTTCTGCCCTAAGATGTCTCAAAGGACTTACAATCGCCTTTCCATTCCTCTCCCCACATCAGGCACCTTGTGAGGTAGGTGGCGCTGAGAGGGTTCTGAGAGAACTGTGACTGGTCCAAGGTCATCCAGCTGGCTTCATGTGGAGGATGAGTGGGGAATCAGACCCCAGTTCTCCAGATTAGAGTCCGTTGCTCTTAACCACACTGGCTCCCAGATGGAGCAATGTTAGTATCATATATTTACAGCATGCAAGAAATTACGTTTTTTCTTATGGCATTTTTTTGATATCATCCTTGGTTTTGGTTCTCCGTTTTTTGCTGCTTTTGTAGATCTGTTTGCATTGCGTACATATGTTGTATGGCTTTTAACATTGATGTTATGTATGTACAATATATGCCACTTATGTGTATATAATGTAGAATAATGACTTACAGATACCAAAATAATGTTGAAAAATCCACATATTTTTATGAGGGGAACACAAATCAGCGTGTTGGAAACTGAAAAATGATAGGAAAACAAAGAATCAACAGTTCTGTTCACACAAGCAAAAGCAAAGTGTGGTTGAAACCTCTGGGGCAAAAAGAAGAAGTTTGCAATCTTCTTCAGTATTTACTGGGGCAGCCAATTGTAGGTAAAGGTTTCCCTCACTCGAAAGCCAGTCAAATCCAACTCCAGGGGGTGGTGTTCATCTCTGTTTCCAAGCCGAAGAGCATCTATTTTCTCCAGCAGAGCTGATCTGTGTAGTCTGGAGAGGAACTATCATTCAGAGGATCTCCAGGTTCCATCTGAAGACTGTCGCCCCTAAGTCTGAAGGAGAAAGGTAGTCTGCAGCCCATCTGCATGGGAGAATTGTGCACGTGTGGGTGGAGCATTCTCCCTTGTCACCTATGGATTATCTTCTTTGAATTTATTTATTTTATTTTATTTCAATTTTATTAGATTTATAATCTGCTGTGGTGGGCTGCCATGGTGGGTTCAGGGCGGCTAACAACATACATATGAATATCTATACAATAAAACCCCATAATATAGTAAAACAATTAAAGGAAGATTACAATTTCCATGTATTTCTGTTACTGCAACAAATATAGGGTTGTTTTTTTTAGCACCTTATTTGCCAAGGTAACGAAGTTCAACCCTCGATGTGTAATTCCTCAGTCTTCGAGGCTCAGTATGAGTTTATCCACGCAGTTCTTGGACTTCAGTTTTGAGCTGTCTTTACTACAGGGCTACTAAATGTTCGGCATGCCTAGGATCTTCTACACATGTGGGTGTAGATTCCTGAGTGGACTTCCTACTGTGCATTTTTGGCATGTTTCCATGGCCCTGTGTACATTTCTGGAATTGTATTCTATTCTCCCATCTTTTCAGTCCCAAGCCGGGGTGATGTGTGATCGACACAGTCCCATTTTTCTTTCTTACGATCCCGTAATAGCCCAAGTGGGAAGGTACACAGAGTCTTGTTTGTCTTCTCAATCACAGCCTCAGAACTTGGACTGTGATAGGAACTTGAAATGGTTTCCTTGAAGGAAGATTTATTTGAAACACCAGGGCTTCTTGGGGGAGGGTGCCCTTCCTTTCGATACTATAAACGAAGGTCTGTATTATGGACTTTTAAAGGTTTTGAGGCTGTTTCATGGTACTGTGTTTGAACAACTGCAAACAGGGATGCCACCCTCCAGGTGAGACCTGGAGACCCCCTGGAATTACAGCTTATCTCCAGACAACACATATCAATTCCCCTGGGGGAAATGGATGCTTTGAAGGGTGGAGCTCTATGGTGTTGTACCCCACTGAGGTCCCTGTCCTCCCCTGGCTCCATCCCCAAATCTCGAAGGGTTTCCCAGTCTCAATCTGGCAACCCAACCACTACACACAGAGGGGACCTGGGAACCCTATGAAGAAATTTCATCTTTTGGTGAAGAAACACTATAACAAGTCTTTATTTGCCACCCCAGTGAGAGACCTGTATTACCTTAAGTGAAATACTTTTGCATAGCGTGGGAAAAGCTATTTGTTAAAAATGGTCAGCTTTTCAATGTTAGTGTTCTAGGTAACAAAAAAAGTTACACAGAAGAGGGAAATCGACAGAGTGCTACAGTGCTTTGATAAGTCACATCCATTAAGTAAAAATCCCCTTAACACAACATAAAAAGAAATATAAGAACCTTTATGGTGATAAGAATATAAGAAGAATCCTACCGGATCAGACCTGTGGTCCATCTAGGTCAGCATCCTGCCTCACACAAAGGGTTGCCAGGTCTGGGTTGGAAAATACCTGGAGACTGGGGGTGGATCCAGGAGAGGGTGGGGTTTGGGGAGGGGAGGGGCCTCCTCATGGTACAATGCCAGAGAGTTCACCCTTCAAAGCAGCCATTTTCTCCAGGGGAGCTGATCTCTGTCAGCTGGAGATCAGTTCTAAAAGCGGGAGATCCCCAGGCCCCACCTGGAGGCTGGCACACACAGTGGTCAACCAGTTACTCTGAAGGCCAACAGCAGGGCATAGAGGCTGAGGCCTTCCCCTGATGGTGCCTCCTGGCACTGGTAATTAAGAGGTTTACTGCCAAATGTAGAGATTCCCTTCAGTCACCATGGCTTGTAGCCACTGGTAGACTTATCCTTCATGAATATGCCTAATCCCCTTTTAAAGCTGTCTATGCCTGTGGCCATCACTACATCCTCTGGCAGAGAATCCCACATTTTAATGATCCTAATGCAGGAACATCGTATTTGCATTCAGAATGTCCCAGGTTCGGTCTCCAACATCTCAAGTTAAAGGATCTCAAGTCGCAAGTGTCTTGGGAAAGGCCTTTCTCTGGCTAAGATCTTGGGGAACTACAACCAGTCAAGATAGATGATCCTGAACTGGATGGACCAGTGACCTGGTTCAGTATGTCATGTCGTCACATGGTATTGACAAGCTGGCCTCCTTTGAATGAACTTTTTCTGTCTGCAGGCTATCCTCTCCCAAACATAGGCCTCGGTCATTCATGGCCCGAGCAGCAGTTGATGTCACAGGATGTTCATGAGAATTTTGGAAAGCGTCGGGAAGTTAGGCAGAAAGGCAGCCAGGAAGTATAGGCATGTGAGGAAGATGAGATCCAGAAACAAGAATGTATTGAACACCTCAAGGGTGGCCAATGGTAGGAGGAGGAAAGACTGGTCTTGTCAGGCTGGTTTCCTTTCAGGAAAAGCTTCCAGGCTTTGGTAAATGAGAGCTCGATTAATTGATTAATTAGGCCTGAGACGACAATTGTCTAGTTTGAGAGGCAGCAGATCTACAGGAGGAGGCCTTTCTCACCACCTATTAAACGTTATTCTTAAAATGGAGATTCTGGAGATTGAAGCTAAACCTTCTGCATGCAAACCAAATGCTTTATCATAAAAAAAGAAGAGTTGTCTCTTATACTCTGCTTTTCTCTGACCTAAGGGATCTCAAAGTGGCTTACAATCACCTTTCCTTTCCTCTCCCCACAACAGGCACCTTGTGAGGTGGGGCTGAGAGAATTCTGAGACAGCCGGCTTCATGGGGAGGAGGAGTGGGGAATCAAACCCAGTTCTCCAAATTAGAGTCCACCACTTAACCACTGCACTACTGCTGGCCACAGCCCCACCCCATGAATGGAGGGGAAAATGAAGGGAAAAAGAAGAAGAGGAGGAAGAGGAAGAGGAGGAGGTTGGATTTATACTCTACCCTTCACTCGGAGCAGTTTACAGTCTCCCTTCCCTTCCCCTCCCACAACAGACATCCTGTGAGGTAGGTGGGTCTGAGAGAGCTCTTTCGAGAGCAGCTTTGAGAGAACTTGTGACTGACCCAAGGTCACACCAGCAGCTGTATGTGGAGGCATGGGGAAACAAACCCGGGGCGGTTACAAACTGTGGACTAAGAAGTCCGAAGGGTATAGGGTCATTGGGTCTAGCTTTTAGAACCTGAACTCTTCCGGTTAGGACTGGCGATCCACCTGGCATTGTGACCCGCAACCCAAAAGGACCAATAAGGAGGGGACCAATAAGCTAACTTGCCCACATTACTAAAAAGTTTTAACTTCGCTACTTTGCAACACCCATTTGATCCAACAGGATGTCCGTGGGAAAAGAAGTGCTGTTGGGTGACGATTAGAGAATGACTTGAGAACACTCTCTGCTCTAGCCAAGATCAGTATCATTCCACATCTGCCCAGGATTTGATAATGGACAGGGACCAATTCTTCCTCTGTTTCCATGGCATGTTTTTAAAGCTGAGGCACATGCCCGTTTCCCTCAAAATCCCCCTCCCCGCTCCTTGAGACGAGCCATTCCCGTGTCTAATGGTTGACTTGATATGTATTTGAGCCAAGGCACTATACGGATCGGAAGGAAACACTTTTAAATTGAGGGCAAGAGGCCAGTTGGTGGGCACAGTCACTCAACTCACGGGCAGTAGATCGTGAATGTTTTCCTCTCCATAAACATGCAGCAACGGAGACTTCTGAAAACAAACTTCTCAACCGGAGCAGTCTTAATCATGTTTCCCCGCACCATGGAGATTAGCCGTTTCTGTAGGCTCTCGCTCTTTAAAAAAAAATTAAAAAGGCAGAAAAGAACAGGATGTAAGAATGACCTACCATGGGTTTAAATTAACACAAGCCAGGTTGCTTAGATGCTTATCGGAGTCCTTAATTATTCTTGTCTCTTCTCAAGCGGACTCCGTAGGTTTCCCACCTCAGTGCAATAAATTACTTAAAATTCTAATTATATTTTAATAGGCCCTGTGGCAAAGCAGCTGTACATAAAGATGTGACACTCCTGGTTTCAGTCCTGTACACCTTGAGATTCCTGTGCGCGGGAAGCGGCACTCAAAGTTTCCCCGTGAAGTGGAAAGTTAAGAGAACTTTGCCAATCAGGGCTTCTTCTTTCAGTCATGCGCCCCAATGGATAACCTCCGTGGATCCACAGCTTGAGTGAACTTAGGAACATAAGAGAAGCCAATGTTGGATCAGGCCGATGGCCCATCCAGTCCAACACTGTGTGTCACACAGTGGCCAAAAATACTAGGTGCCATCGGGAGGTCCACCAGTGGGGCCAGTGATCTTTGGCCTCTCAGGCTTTCTCAAATTTAGCTCCCCATTTGCAAAATGGGATGAATGGTGGTTTTACCTCATAGAGTTCCCTCTCTATAGAAGCCAGCTACCCTAAAAGCCACTTTGGTGTAGTGGTTTAGGAGCATGTACTCTAATCTGGGAGAACCGGGTTTGATTCCCCACTCCTCACATGCAGCTGCTGCTGTGGCCTTGGGTCAGTCATAAGTTCTCTCTGAGCTGTTCTCTCAAGAGCAGTTCTTGGGAGAGCTCTCTCAGCCCCACCTACCTCACAGGGTGCCTGTCATGGGGAGGGGAAGGGAAAGGGATTGTGAGCTGCTCTGAGACTCCTTCAGGTAGTGAAGGGCAGGGTATAAATCAAATTTCTTCTCTTCTCTTCTTCTTTTGCCTCGCAAGTAACCAGGACTCTTACAATTGCAGGGGGGACACACCACTGTCTCAGCAGTGGAGAGGGAGTCCAGTCACAGAACCCAGTCTTCTGTTTGGAACTCTGGGTACCTGTCAAAGTGCACGGTCTAATCTTGGGCTCTGCTGAATCTCAGACTGATCCAGGACTCCCAGCATTGCCCTCTACAGCCGGTACAAAGATACTAATGAAAGAAACCCAATTAGGCTTTCTTGTGTTGTACTTGCTCTGCAATGCCGGGCCGTCCTTTTCCTAATACTGCTCCCACAGTAAAAGCTAAAGGTAAAGGTTTCCCTTGCTTGAAAGCCAGTCGAATCCAACTCTAGTGGCGGTGCTCATCTCCGTTTCCAAGCCAAAGAACCAGTGCTGTCTGAAGACATTTCCATGGCCATGTGGCCGGTGTGACTAGACACTGAGGCATGCGGAATGCTGTTATCTTCCCACCGAAGTGGTACCTATTTATCTACTTGCAATATCTTGCTTTCGAACTGCTAGGTTCGCAGGAGCTTGGGCCAGAGATGGGAGCTCACTCCATCATGCGACACTCGGGTCTCAAACTGCTGAACTACCGACCTTCCAGCCTGCAGTTCAGTGTCTTAACCACTGAGCCACTGCAGCCCCACTCCCACAGTAGGGTTGACTTAAAAGCTACCCAGATTCAGTTCCACTAGTGTTCCTGGAAGAGTGGAACTGCAGGCCCTGATCTAAAAATCCTTTTACAGCTGCCTGGATGTTGCTTGTACAACATCTCTTTGGATAGTTCTAGCTTCCTAGCTGGACTGCAGTCTTGGTTTAAAATGATTTGCTAGACTTGCCTCACTGGAATTCAGGTGAAGTGATCAAGGAGAACAATACCTGCTTTCTTGTGCAATCCCAAGAAGAGTTACACCCTTCTAATCCCACTAAAATCAAAGGGTTTAAAAGGGTATAACTGTGTTTAGGCTTGCACCATTTGAGCTCCTTTGCATTCAAGGGATCGCTCACTCGGGAAAACCAGAGAGATTGCTTCATTTCCAAAATGGAAAGAATGATTGTGCTTCAAGGTTGCCTAGAAGTCATGCACTCCACCCGAGAAGCCTTTTGTCTCCAATCTCACGCCTTTGGCGAAACTTTTATGGGCAAAAATTTATCTAACGTTTAATTTTTAAAGAATGCATAAAAGCAGATGACAGATTTGATGGGGAAATCAATAGCAGAAATCCATTATCGTGTCATCATTTTTTATCTTGTAATGATATCGATCCATACATTGTTGAGCAATTAAATTACCTACTTAGTTGAGAATTTAGTGATGGGGGGGGGCACCAAATGAAGTTTGCCCGGGATGTTAATTACAGTTCATAATAAGATGAATCTGAATATGCAGTTGAGATCAATTACAATTCTTCTCCCAACTTTGAATGGCGATAATAGAATTTATTTTACAACTGTAGAGGAGGTTGCAAGGATTAATTAAGAGAGAAGACATCTGGGGAACCAAAAGTGAAGCACCACAATTTTTAAATGCAAATGGGGTCAGAAAGTTGAAGCTAATATGCATGTATCTAAACACTAACTATAGCTACATTAAAATGTTGCTAAAAGGAGAAAAAAACACATAGGCGCAGGAGAATATATCCTGCTTCACATTCCTAAGTGATGAAATGATTAAAAAAACCACAGTCATTGGGTCTGTATGTAAAATGAGCAGAGGATGGCCAAAAGTGCACATAACCAGAACTCAAAGGAAGTTAAGAACTTGGAACCATCTCACGGTGTTGTAAGATATTAACAACCTGCCTTTTGCCAGAAAGAGTCCATGGACACACACGAAGCCGACTTATACTGAATCAGACCATTAGCCCACCAAGGTCAGTACTGTCTAGACTGGCAGCAGCTCTCCAAACAGAGCTCTTACACATCACCTGGTCCTGTCAACTGGAGATGCTGGGGACTGAACCTGAAACCTTGTGCCTGCCAAGCAGATACTCTACCACTGAGCCATGGACCTTCTCCTGAATAGAACTCTCGCATGTATCACATGTATCTGCCTTAGACTGAATCAGGCCCTTGGTCCACCAACGTCAGTATTGTCTACCCAGACTGGCAGCTGCTCTCCAGGGTCTCAGGCAGAGATTTTTCATATCACCTTCTACCTGTTCCTTTCATATGGAGATGCCAGAGGTTGAACCTGAGACCTCCTGTGTGCCAAGCAGCACTGATCCTCCTAGCACCTAATAAACTGGTCCATGGCACCTAACGAAGTATCAGTAATAACCATGAAACTCATAGACAAAATACTACAAAAAAAAAATTAAATGTGTCAGTATTCATTTCCCCATAAATAATCAAAATCCACAGAAATAAATGGACAGAAATAACAGAAAAAAACAACCAGAAATTTGGATAAAGCTATCTGGGATCCCAAAGGTACCACTGAAAAGCAAAACTTTGACCTGGCCATCAGAACACTTTTATTTATTTATTTATTTATTTATTTATTTATTTATTTATTTATCTATTTCTCTGAAACACTTGTTAGCTGTCTTTCCTCCATATGGAACTCAAGGCAGCTCACAATATAGGTAAAATACATGCAATAAAATACATAAAAACCATTAAAAAACCAAAATGCACTTTACACCTATTAAATCAATCAAAAGTGCTCCTGAATAAAACCATCTTCCTAAAGACCTAAAGAAAGTGAAGGGGCCAAGCACATCTCCCTGGGGATGTTGTTCCATAACCACGGGGCTGACACTGAAAAGGTCATAGAATCATAGAGTTGGCAGGATCCTCCAGGATTATTTCATCCAACCCCCTACACAATGCAGGAAATTCACAAATACCCCCCCACACCCCTAGTGCCCACTGTTCCATGCTCAGAAGGTCATATAATGAAGCATATAATGAAGGAGGGAGGGGATTGTATAATCCAGCTGCTGCTATTGGCAAGGCCTTATCAGTGTGAAAAGTACTGAGGCCGGAGACTCGGCATAGTGAATCAGCTCTTGTTTATTAGGTTACATCAGGAATGAAAGCTAAGCGGGCCAGTAAGTGCCCAACACCACACCCACACACACACCCATCAACCGTGATTGGCCTTATTTGCACATCTACAATTCAATAGGGCTACTTTCGGATCTGGGTGAGCCCATAGGTCTTTGGAGCAAAGCTCTGTGGTTTGTTGGACCGCATGGCCAGGCCATCCCATGGCGGCAATCTTATTCCAGTTAATACACAACACTGTTGTTCACCTCAAGGAAGATGTACACTTGTGGAGAAAGGCCATTGAGGACAGAAGGTTCATCATATGGGATGGATTGGTTTCTTAGGCTGAATTTGTTCAAGTACATACCCAATGGGGAGCTACATCCCATCCTGGGTTTGTGGGTGGGTTCCTATGGTCCCTTAGGCTGGGTTGGGCTCACTACACTGGGTTGGGTTGGGTTGGGTTGAGTTGGGCTGGTCACCAAATGTACACACTCAGTGGAGCCCTGCAGCCCACATGCTTGTATGATCAATACCAATTTCACCAAAGTATCTGTGTCTGACTTCCCTATGCAGGTTTTTCTGAGGTTTATCACCTGGGTACCTCTGGGAATTATCGGGTTTATCAAAAGACATGAGAGATATGTTTGCTTTAGCAACATGGCTCCGGTGACGGATAGTCTCATTACCAACTGTTCTCTGATCCCAGGGATGAATGGGCCATGTTTCCTCCATTAAGTCATCTATCAGTTGTACATACACATCTCTTTCTGTTCAGCAAAGTCTTGATGGATGTGGCAGAATGAAAAAAATGGCAGGTGCCATTTTCCACTTCCTTCGCTAGGCTTTCATTTTATGGAACAATTTCCTGGGCTTCCCCAGCTACAGTCATCAAACTCTGTGAAGTTCTGCAGATTTGTAGTTTCTCTGCTTTGAACGGACAGGACTATTAGTATTTAACTTTTCACCCAGCGCCGCTCAGAAGCGAGACAGTTTGCTGTGTGCCTATGAATATCATATCCAGAACACAAACTAAGGCTGAAGACATTTTCTTTTATGCCTTGCTTCCAGGCTTCACAGTGGAACCCGACTGGCTACCACCAGATTAGACAGACCTTTGGCCTGATCCATCAAGGTTTTCATTATGTCCTTCCAGTCTTTCCACTGTGGTTATCAACAAATTGACCCATGGTCTGACTGAAAAAGGGATGCGGTAGCTCAGAGGTTAAGATGCTGAGTTGCAGACCGGAAGGTCGGTAGCTCGGCAGTTCAAGACCGTAGTGCCTCTTGACAGAGTGAGCTCCCATCTCTGGCACCAGCTCCTGCCAACCTAGCAGTTCGACAGCAAGAAATTGCTAGTAGATAAATAGCCACTTTAGTGGGAAAGTAACAGCATTCCATGCACCTTAGCATTTAGTTATGCCGGCCACATGGCCATGGAGAAATCTTCAGACAACGCTGGCTCTTTGGCTTGGAAACGGAGATGAGCACCGCCCCCTAGAGTAAGAGTTGACTGACTTTCAAGCAAGGGAAACCTTTACCATTACCTTTACCTGGCTTAATACAAGACAGTTTCAGGTGTGTGTTCCTGGTATGAGCCCATAAGCCCCAGTCTTGCTTTCCCATTCTCTAAGCAACTGAACATTCCACCTTGTTGCTAGGGATGGGTTCCAGTTTCTCTGTCTTTGCTGTTTCATCCTGAAAATTATTTCAGTTTCTCTGAAGGAGAATTTAAAGCAAGTACCAAGCTCACGGAAGCTGTAATATTTTCTGTACAGTTCCTGAAGCGTGTTTGACATGTGTATATCAATGTGCAATTGTCTATGATGAATATGTTATTGATTATTTATGCATCATGTTTGATTGGTGGAGTATATATGATTATTTTCACATTATCTTGTAGGGTCATTTTTCTTTTCAGCCTTTTGATACAGGTTTCCTAGAGAACCTTTTCCATTTATTTTGGGAGTTTCTTTTCCACTCTATTTTGGGTTCCTTCAGACTGATTTCCCCCTTCATAACTTTTTTTTAAATTTAGAAAACAACAAGAAATTATAAGAAATTACAAATATAATTCATTATAGAAAACAATAATCAGAATCATGGCTACTTAATAATACAACAACTAAGACATCTTAGCTTCAATAGACCATAATTTACAACTAGCTAAACTAATATAATAATCTACCTAACCAATTTAAGAACTTGTTTCAATTCTCAGTATCAAAGAATTCTGAACACTTGTACCGCTGGCTATATTTTAAGATTTTTGCAATAGTTTATTTTAATAACTTCTACATTTCTTTTACTTCATTTAGCCATTTTTTTTTAGTGGCCTTAATTTTGATTTCCAAATAACCATCTTCATGGCCAACAATAAATATAAAGCAATAGTCTGATATTGTTTTGGAATAGTCACCATATAGTTAAGCAGACTTCTATCATTTTTCTCAGGTTCATACCAAAGGTGAATTACATTGAATTCTTACCACCACCAACATAAATGTATGCATTTTTCAAGGTGATTTGTGCACGGAGATTAAAAATCATAGGTTCAATTAGTACAAGGGAAAAGTGAAACAGAAATGAGGATTTCCATGGGCGAAATAGCAAGGATGAAAAATTCAGATCCAACCTTACCGTCAACACCTGTTTCAAGTCAAAATCCAGAACCAAGGGTGGCTCTTGATACAGGGCTTAATTCGAATCAGACATCACCAGGTTTCAAAACATACACCGAAGCAGGGCTATTTTGGGGCAGGAACACACAGGAACAGAGTGCCAGCTGGCTCCCGAGTTGGCCACGCCCAGCAGGAACTCATTAGCATAACAGGCCACACCCAGCAGCAGAAACTTATTAGGATTGGCTACATTAGGGGTGTGTGGCCTAACATGCAAAGGAGCCCTGGGTTTTGACAACAAACAAGGTAAACAGAATAGGAAGCAAAAGGTGTGGGTGTGGCTAGATAGCCACACTTCTGGTAACATGGGGGTGTGGCCTAATATGCTAATGAGTCTTTAATGTGGGTGTGGCCTGTTATGCTAATAAGTTCCTGCTGGGCTTTTTCTACAAAAAAAGCCCTGCACTGAAGAGTGTATAAATGATCTGTTTAAACTAGGGATGCCAGTCTCTAGTGGGTCCTGGGGATCCCCGGGAATTACAGCTCATCCCCATACTAAAGATATCAGTTCCCCCAGACCAAATGGATGATTTGGAGGGTGGACTCTATGGGATTGTACCCTCTTGAGGTCCCTGTCCTCCCCAGGCTCCATCCCCAAATCTCCAAAGGTTTCCCAAACTAGATCTGGCTACCCTGCCCCTCCATCCCCCACACCGCTGGTGGCCGAGGGGACCTAGCAACCCTATTCTAAATATATGCAGAGTGCCTTTTGCTCAGCGGTGACAAATCCCTGGCGAATTCCATTTGTCTGCATCTGACAGTGTGACCGCCTTTGCTGAGGACATGTCTTCCAGGCATTTCTTGAGTCTTTGCAGGTATCTCTGAAGAAAATTAGCATTGGCTTCTCTTAATAAAACACATGACATTAATAGTGATGGACTCGTTTGTTTTGCAGTGGCGCTTCCGGGAAAAACACATTTCAGATCGCAAATTCTAAACGTATCCTTGAAACTGATTTTTTTTTTTTTTTTAAGAAAAGGGGGTCAGTCTTAAGTCTTTCCAGACAGCAGTTCTGAGCTGCTCGACATGAACTTCCTAATGTCCTATCTGTCTTTGACTTGTCAGGATGGTCACCCGAATGATCCACCGCTGAAGAAACGAGATGTGAAGTGCTGCTGTCTGCCTTGAGAAAAATCCATTCACAGATGCCGACCGTTATAAAAGGTGTACTTAAGTTTACCTTCATGGCTGAAAGCTTGCAAGATAAATTTCTGCTCCAAGAACCTAGCACTGTCGGAGAATACTAAAATGCAAGAACAGTACGATATGTTCATGATGTGTAAGGCTGAAATGGAGACTGGACTCTGGGAGGAGGCTGGCAGACAGACCGGCATGAGCTGTGAAACACCATCTAGAAGACCCCAGATCAGCCACCCTGTTTTCACCTTCCCAGTGTATTAATCACCTGGTGAGTCTATATTTGCCAACTCTGGGTTGGGAAATTCCTGGAGATTTGAGGGTGGATCCTGCAGAGTGATCTGCAGACTGACTTATTTCGGCCATGTCATGCAGAAGAACTCACTAGAAAAAAAAAGCAATTATGCTTGGATTGGTTAGCGGCAAAAGGAAACCGGGCTGCCAAAGAACACGGTGTCTAGACACCATAAACATCGACACCAGCCTGAGCATGGAACAACTCAAAGAAACAGTACAGGATCAGATTTTATCCATTGCTTTCTTTTTGATGGTGATCCATTGATGCGCAAAATTCTCCCAATGCATTGGTAAAACACATAAGAAGAGCCTTCCTGGATCAGACCAGTGGTCCATCTAGTCTAACATACTGTCTCACACAGTGGCCCTCCAGTTCCTCTGCAGGGCCAGCAACAGGGCAGAGAGGCCAAGGCCTTCCCCTGATGTTGCCCCCTGTCTCTGGGATTCAGAGGTTCCATGCCTCTGAACATGGAGGTTCCTCTTAGTCACCATGGCTAGTGGCCACTGATAGACCATTCCTCCATTAATCTGTCTTTCAAATATGTTTATTCCTATGACCATCAATACATCCTCTGGGAGTGAATTCCACATTTTAGTCACTACAAGAACATAAGAACACCAAATTAAAAGATTTTTCCCCCCAGTGGTGATCTACTGATGCACAAAGTGTCCCAACACACTGGTAAAACACCACACTAAAAGGGTGTTTTCAGTGGTGATCCATTGATACACAAATCTCCCAATATGTTGGCAAAACACCACACTAAAAAAAATCTCAATAATCTCATCCCAATACCTTTTTGTGGTGATTTTTACCCCCAGTGTACATATGCTCATTGGTAATGGATGAAAAGAAAGGTGTGGCAAGCTGTGCACACACATTGCCTTGTACAAAATTTGGAAATATAAAGCCAAACAGTAGAGGAGAATTCCTCAGTTCCATTATTTCTGCTTGGAAAACAGTAACCTGAAATTTCAAATCCAATAATTTAAGAATTCCAAATTCTGTGGGATGAAGTTCAAATTGGGAGAATTTAGGAAATATTCCTAGGCTGCAATCCTAGAACACTTTCCTGGGAGTAACCCCCCACTGAATAAAATGGAACTTACTTCTGAGTAGACCTGTTTAGGATTGCTCCCTTTACTTTGTTGCAGGCAGCTTTTAAAAAAAATGTGTGAGAGGACTCAGGTGTATGATCAGGACCTCAGCCTTGATTTGATAGAGTCCTGGAAAGACTGTATCACATGATTTTATGGAACATTCTCCAAATTGTATTGGTACCGGAATTGTTTTCTACTCAGTGCAAAGATTGCTATCTCGTATCTTTCCCTCTTTTATAAAGATATTTTGGGTCAAAAGCCACCCCAGCTGATCACAGGACCATATTATCGCATGGCCAGGCCCCTGGACTTTCAGGTATTTCGGGGGCCTTCCGGCACGTCAGTCTTTCACCCCACTACAGCTGACAGCCCGACCCTAGTATGGTAGGGATTAGACTGCAGTACATAGCCCTATATCCATTCTGAGGCTCTCCCGGAGAAATCTATTCACAATTTTTACAGGTTGATGAAGAGAAAATAATAGTGCCTCAGCAATATATATATATATATATATATATATATATATATATATATATATATACAGGGCTCTTTTTGTAGCAGGAACTCCTTTGCATATTAGGCGACACACCCCTAATGTAGCCAGTCCTCCAAGAGCTTACAGTAGCTCCTGTAAGAAGAGCTCTATAAGCTCTTGGAGGATTGGCTACATTAGGGGTGTGTTGCCTAATATGCAAAGGAGTTCCTGCTACAAAAAGAGCCATATATATATATATATATGGGTCCTAGTCCCTCTAGGCTTTCGTCTAGTCAGCCTTATGGATAATACAGCCCTGGCTGACCATAGAGCAATACAAACATGTAGCCTCCCTTTTGTTACTCTAATATATGCTCTGATTTACATGAATTGGTAATTTTTTTTCACAGCATATAAATACACCAGGAAAAAAAAAATGTGTTTTTTCCCCCTCTCCTGGTATCTGTCCTTTAGTTGGTAATTAAGTCTGCATGGATACTGATGTGTTTTAGGCAGATATTATCCAAGTCTTCGCAAAGGACCCAAATTATTCACATAATTTATCATCATGCCATCTTGAATACTAACGCAACTCTCCTTGATTAGAATTGTCAAAAGGCGTTTTCCCTGCTGTCCTGCTAAGGAACTTTTTTTTTTCCCTGACAGATGCTGCCTTTCATATTACCTACAAAAGAATCTCTTAAGCTTCATTCCTTGCGGTTTTTCTTTGGCCCTGAAGTATCATAACACAACAAAGGTGTCTTCTAACCCTCTCTTTCTCCCCGCTGAATAGATTTTGACAAAAGCGAGCCTTTTATTAATGTGGTAACACTCTTATCTTGACTTTAGGAGGGAAAAAAACCCCTGTCATTAAAAATAAAAAAAGAATAAAACTACCAGTCTTTCCTCCACTCATTTGTGTAAAATTCAGATGCGATGCAGCCTGCTAGTGACATGCTGTATCCCTCAAGAGGAATGCCGTTGAATTTCAAAGAGAGTAGATATGGACTAATGTTCCATATTTTTCTTTTCATATTTGTTTATAGTGTTGCCTGAGGTATCTGCTTTGTACTGTTGCCTTTGTAGAATCCTTTGTATTGATGCAACTTGTACAGCATGTATATCTAATTGATGCCGAATAATTGATAACTGAATATTCATATAAGGCTGACACAGAATGATGACAATACTGGGAAGTGCCCGGATGAGACATCCGAAATCATCCCTAAAAGATACAGATTCTGACATTCAAAAAGATCAGGCCAATGGGAGAAAGTGCATTGCCTTCTACCAACCCAATGCAGAAAGCTAAAATAAAAACTGAAGAAGAATCCAAATAGATGTTAATCAAGCAACTGGATTTTAGGGAAATAACCAATGGGTTGCAAGGAACAAATCATCAAACAAAATATTTATAAATGACTAATACAGAATATCCGACCTGGATAGCCCAGGCTAGCCCAATCTTGTCAGATCTCGGAAGCTAAGCAGGGTCGGCCCTGGGTGAGTATTTGGACGGGAGACCTCTAAGGAATGACAGGGTCATGATGCAGAGGCAGGCAATGGCAAACCACCTCCAAACATCTCTTGCCTTGAAACCCCTATGGGGTCACCATAAGTCAGCTGTGACTTGATGGCACCACCGATAAATATGCTCTGTCCCTGGTACTCGCTCACCACATGAGCCCCTGACCTGGATGGCCCGGGCTAGCCTGATCGCATCAGATCTCAGAAGCTAAGCAGGTCGGCCATGGTTAGTACTTGGATGGGAGACCACCAAGGAAGCCCAGGGTCATTATGCAGAGGCAGGCACTGGCCAACCACCTCTCTTAGTCTCTTGAAAACCCTACAGGAGTCACCATAAGTTGGCTGTGACATGACGGTGCTTTATACACAATAAAGAATAACGTCCTGTCCCCGGTGCTTACTCCCCACATAACCTCAGAAACAGCAGGGCTTCTGAAACTGCTCCTCTGGCCAAACAGGGTCTTCTCATTTGCAGCACCAAATATCTATATATCTAATTCCCAGGTGGCTCCCTGTGTGTGGATATCTAAATCCGCACATCGGGGGCACTTGGGGGGCAGGGTGTGTGGGAGAAGGCTTGGCGGCCGGCAGCTGTGGGCTGCTCAGGCCTCGCCGCTGGTGCCGGGGGAGGAGGGAGAAGGCTTGGCAGACCTGATGGGCTTGCCTGCTGCACTCACCTGCTGCCGCTTCCTCCTCCTACGGACCTCCTCTTGCTTCTGCAGGCCGGGAGCTGTGGGGAAAACTCCCTCCCCCCCCCTGCAAGTATTGCAGGTCTCACTTCCTGTAACGCTCTGTTACTGGAGGTAGAAATACAGTGCAATGACAAGAAAGGACAGATCAAAATGTCCTTAGGTGAAACATCTGAATGTGAACAGGGATATCAACTGACTGTCGATAAAAATAATAAAATTTCTAAAGAGCATTTTGTGCACATCCAAGCACGGGGGCAGGGGGCAGGGGTGAATCAAGCTTGTTTTGGCACACTAAATATCCTTCAAACCAAAAAGGTTACTTCCACAATAAACACTAGAACACACCCCTGGTTATATAGGGTTGGACCTTACCGATAGCAAGTGAAATGTGCTATTGTGGTAGTAGATCATTCCCTGCCTTCTCCTCCCCCCTCAAGACTCATGACAAGCCATTTCTGAGGGCTGTGGGAAGGGCCATGGGCAAAAATGACATGAGTCCAAGGACTGAGTGAGAGAGGGAATCTGGCAAAACCATTCCTTCCTCCTGCTGGGCCAAATGCCAAGCATTCTCTGCTGCACTTCCCCTGAAAAAGGAAGGAAAGAGGTAGGGGAAGGAGGATTTCTGGGGATGGGCAAGAACCAGTTCACGAATGAAAGTTCGTGATAAATTTTGGTGGTTTCATGGTTACTGAAGAGCTGCCACAAACTTCCATGCATCTCAAAGCAGTTTGTGGCAGTCTGTGGCGAGCAGAAAGCAGGGGTTTTTCATGGCTCTGCTGTTTTTCATGGGGAGCAGAAAGCAGTGGTCATGAACTGATACAAACCGGTTCGGTTTGCAAACCAACCTCCCAGTTTATATTGGTTCATGGTTCGACCAAGAACCAAATCAAACCCCAAAAATGTGGTTCCTGCTCATCCGTAGGGATTTCTCCTGATTTCCCATGCTCATTACAGCTTCTCATCCACCTTGATGTTTACCCATAAGCCTCCTCCAGCCCCTCCAAATTGGTATTTAAAGTTTCCTCAGGGACTGCTGGAGAGGACAGGGATAGATCCATTCCTATGAGTGTCTTGTACCTGTAGTTCATAGGTCCAATCCATAGCTTCCAGAACCTAAGCTCTATATATCCCAGATGACTATGGCTTCTTCAAGTTCTAAATTTTGGGCAAAAATCTTTGTTGCTTCAGCCTGTCCTAATCAGTTCTCCTAAATGACACTATCTGCTATATATTTTGAGCCCGCTTACCCGGCAATCAACACGCTGTTGGATAGCAATAAATTACCCGCTCTCTTTTTAATCAGCTGTGATAACTAGATTTTTTTTTTTTTTAAGAATTGTTGCTCTATTTGATTTTTCATAAATTAGGCTTCAAGTAGCTTTTATTACTGTGGGGAAAAAGACATGTCAGAGTCTTTCAAAGAGCTCTGCATATTGAATAAACAAAGATCTTAAAGGATATCATCAGTGGACCACTTATGACTTACCAGAATCGATTAAGAGACACCCTGAAGCTCATTATTTTATCTGCCGTGGCAAACGCATCCTTGTATGTGGAAGAGCCCCTGCTGAAATGAATATTTACCTGTGCTCAAAAGTGGGCACGTTTCATGCATATGGAAAGCCATGGTATACATTCAAAATGTAGACTGGACGGCATCTTTGCATTGTTTTGATTTTCAGTATACATCAACTGTGAAGAGGTGACAGGATACCCATGCTTTTCTTGTTGGAGGTCTTGGGATCAGTTTCTGGCATTTCCTGCAAAATGACCTCAAATAGCAAATGTTAAGAGAGAGCTTTTTTTTTTTTTTTTGCCTGAGATCCTGGAGAGATTATTCCAACATTTGAGACAATACCGAGCTTGATGGACCAATGATTCGACTCAATATAAGGCAGTTTCATACGTTCGCTTATCCAAAAGAGGTTATGATTCAGCAGCACAGTGCATGCTTGGTGAGTTCAGTCCTGGTGTCTCCAGTTAAAGGAACACACACCGGGTAGCTGATTCTGGCTCAGGAAATTCCTAGCAATTTGGGGGCAGAACATGGGGAGGGCAAAATTTACCATAGGGGGAAAGCTTAGTGGGGATGTGATGCCATAGACTCCAACGCCCAAAGCTGCCAGTTCCCCCAGGAGAAGATATCTAAGTAGACTGGAGATCAATTGTAATTCCAGGGGGACTCCATGCCCCTCCTGGAGGTGTATTTATTTATTTATTCGATTTTTACCCCACTCCTTTCCCCACCAAGGAGGGCTCAGGGTGGCTTCCAACAACTAAATACAATAAAATCAGCATCACGGTTTAAAACCAGACTCTACAGTTAAGACTTAAGAATCAATTTCTCATCTCGTATCAGATGGCACCCCAACAAGCATTCAGAGGTGGATAACTAAGGGGTCATCCATTACAGCGAGGTTTGCATCCCAACAATGGGGAGGCCAGGTGATATTTCTAGTCGCCATTGCCCTCAACCGTATACCTAGTGGAACACCTTGGTCTTACAGGCCCTGTGTGTGACCTGAGACTCCAATGAAATGAAGGCATCAAGGATCACACCCAAACTCCTGATGGAAGGAGCTGGTACTAGCTGTACTCCGTCAACAGCGGGGAGCTGAATTCCCTGGCACACACACACCCTGACCAAGCCACAGGACTTCTATCTTCAATGGGTTCAGTTTCAGACGGCCCTGTTTTAACTGTCCCACCACAGCCTCCAGACAACTGGCCGGATTTCCTAGGACGGTATCTCATCAGCCATCCATTAACAGATACAACATGGTGTCATCTACCTATTAATGACACCCTAGCTTGAAACTCCAGTGTAACTGGGCAAGAGGGTGCATGTAGATGTTAAACAACATTGGGGAGAGGATCAATCTCTGAGGGACCCCATACACTAATGGGTGTTGGGATGAGACCCTCTCGCCTAACACCTCCCTGTGTCCCTGGCCTGCCCTAGGAGAAATGAATGCAGCCATTGAAGGACTGTCCCACATAATCCAATGGCTGCAAGATGGCGGGTCAACAGGTAATGGCTGACCATGTCAAATGCTGCTGACAGATCTAATAACAACAGGAGCACACAGAAGCTCAAGTAACCCTAACATGAAGCTGCCTTGGTGTATCAAAGTCACTACTGTTTGAGCTGAACGTCAGGGGCTCTCCAGATCCTCGGGCAATTATGTTATCTGAAGATGCTAGGAAATGAACCTGGGACATTCCTGCATGAAAAATAGATGTTCTACTAGGGATCCACAGTCCCTCCCCAAGGATTTTGGTAGCTCAGAGTTTAAGATGCTGAGCTGCAGACTGGAAAGTCTGTAGTTTGGCAGTTCAAGACCCGAGTGCCGCATGACGGAGTGAGCTCCCGTCTCTGGCCCCAGCTCCTGCCAACCTAGCAGTTCAAAAGCAAGAAATTGCAAGTAGATAAATAGGTAATGGGAGCTGCGGTGGCTCAAGTGGTTAAGATGCTGAACTGCAGGCTGTGGAAGGTCAGTAGTTCAGCAGTTCGAGACCCGGGTGCCGCATGATGGGGTGAGCTCCTGTCTCTAGTTCCAGCTCCTGCCAACCTAGCAGTTCGAAAGCAAGAAATTGCAAGTAGATAAATAGGTACCACTTTGGTGGGAAGGTAACAGCGTTCCGTGCGCCTTGGTGTCTAGTCATGCCGGCCACATGACCACGGAAACGTCTTCGGACAGCGCTGGCTCTTCGGCTTTGAAACGGAGATGAGCACCGCAACCCTAGAGTCGGATTCGACTGGCTTTCGAGCAAGGGAACCTTTACCTTTACCTAAATAGGTACTGCTTCAGTGGGAAAGTAACAGTGTTCCATGCACCTTGGTGTTTAGTCATGCCAGCTACATGACCATGGAAAGGTCTTTGGACAGTGCTGGCTCTTCGGCTTGGAAACGGAGCTGAGCACCGCCCCCTAGAGTCGGATTTGACTGGCTTTCAAGAAAGGGAAACCTTTACCTTTTTAATGGGTATGACTTTTTTTCTGCTTGAGGATCTGCCAGAATACGCAGTACTGAATTAGAGGGACTAACAGTCTGGCCTAGCATATGCTCAGCACCTGTTGCTTAAAATTCTTTTTAGCCGGCGGGGCCAAGGACAGAATGTGTGCTCTACCACGAAATGATGGCCCCTCCATTATCTGCCTGAACACCTGAAGGCCTGCTGCCCATCAAAGCATACAATACTGAGCTAGATGCACCAATGATATCATTTGGTATAAAGCTCCTCCATATGCTCCCATATGTTCAACTATCAAATAATATCACATGCCAGATATGGTTGCCTTTGAGTGCTGAGAGGAAGGATGGAAGAAGAAAAATGATGAGTTGCTCAGGATTATGGCCTGCTTAGTGGATAGTGATGATAAAATCATCTTCAGAAATGGGCTTGCAGGTCTCATAACTTTAGGGACAAAACACAAGAGTTATTTGCCATCTGCTGCAAAAGATCTCCTGAACAGTTCTGCTTCATACTTCTTCTGGAATATCAACAAGGTGGGTGCCCTTCCTGACACATCAAGGAAGACTATTCCACAGAATGAGGACCACCACACAACCTATCCCCCCGAGATCTGGCATGGGCTGACCTGACAACTCTGAAATACTATGTAGGCCCTGGTCTGTTGATAAAATTTACCACATGGTGCACTAGGGTTCTCAGGTCCCTCCTGGCCACTGGTGGGGGATGGGAAGGGGACCCAGGCTACATTGCCCACAACAAAGTGATGTCACTTCCGGCATGTACCAGAAGTGACCTCATCACGCTGTGCCATTGTGGTGATGCTCTGGTATTTGAGCAAAATCTCTATGACAAAAATGGCTTCTACCATAGAGTTTTTGCCCAAGTACCAGAGTGTCACCGTGGCTTTGCCAGCATGATGACGTCACTTTGGGCACGTGCAGGAAGTGACATCACGGCACTGCCGGTGCCATAGCCTGGGCCTCCCTCCTGCTGCTGGTAAGTCCCCCCACTAACCAGCTTAATTGAGGCGGGGGGGCAGAGCCTGGCAGCGGGGGATCCTCATCTCCATCGAGGGCACTGGCAACCCTAGGGGGCAGATACTAGGAAAGGCAGTCCTGTGAGTATGGGGTCCTAGCATCCTCAGGTCTGCTCATCTACACTGCCTGAAAGGCACATCACACAGGGACCATGCAACAGCTGCTCAGAGAAAAACGGTACTAAATAATAATAATAATAATAATCCATGCATATAAAACCTCATAAAATGGAACTTTTGATTGAATTAAGACAGCCATCTGAGAATTACCTGAAGGATCGCTAGAAAGCTGGGGGGAGGGGGGAGAAAAAAATACCTTCCCGTGTGCCTCTTAACAGATTCTATAGGCATTAATTATACTTAAGCCCACTTCGGCACAATAATTACAAATATATAAAAGCTTCATTAGCACACGAATGAATCATTAAACAGTCATGAATATATTCCGCCGTAATGGAAGCTTATGGCCACATGTTAGTCCCTATACAGTGACAGGAAAATATACTCCAAAGTCTTTAATATTGCAATTAAGACGCCCAAGCTGCTTCTCCATTCGTGTTAGAACTGCTGAGTACTAATGTAAACACGGTAACGAGGCAATCTTGAGGGCCTCGCTGGATGCCAAATAATATTTTATTAAACACGTTTTGTTTGAGCGTTATCAGTTTTGTAAGGGTGGCTCTCTGCGCGGCGCCCTGAGAGACTTCGGCGCGGAAAAGAAAGCCATCGCAACAAAGGGCGCTTTTGAAGCTCCCAGTATTAATAATAATAATAATAATAATAATAATAATAATAATAATAATAATAATAATAACAATAATAATAACAACAACAACAACAACAACATGGAATAAATGTGCCCCTTTGGGCTGGAATGTTGTACCTACTGGATCTCTTAATCAATGGGCATGGAGAGGTTACAAATGTGAAGTTCAGCGGGCCAGGGACCAAATCTCTGCTTTTTGCACCTCCGAAGCTGCTTTATCAGAAGAAGGAACTGCCGGCCGTTAAAACAAGTAATAATACTCATAGGAATATGTTAAATATATGGAATATGTAAACACATACAGCACTTCAAAAGAATGGAATGCACATCATAGAGTCACACAAACCACAGAATGATAATTCTTGAAGTAATACAATCCAAAATAGTCCACAAGCACAAGCCCTTCTAGCGGCAATAACAGTCCATAGAGAAAATACTGTCCAGTATACCTCGATGGTATCATACGTAATATTAAGACTGTTTCGAAGACAATCCTTCATCAAAGGGTATAGTGAGTCAAGGTAGGTACAATGACCATGCACAAATCAAAAATGCTACTGCGTATTCAGTGGAGTCCAAGGCCTCTTAGCAAATTCAACAACTCAGCGGTATCAAATCTAGCAGGCAAAAAGTCTCTGCAGACCTTTCACACATGCTAAATGATGCAGTTTCAATCCACTTCAGTGACCGTACGCAAGCGGATTTTGCCATTTCACACGATAAAATCCAGTTGCAAAGTGCATTGAAATTGGATTGAAAGTGTGTTGTTTAGAAGAAGAAGAAGAGATTGGATTTATACCCTGCCCTTCACTACCCAAAGGTGTCTCAGAGTGGCTTACAAACTCCTTTCCCTTCCCCTCCCCACAACAGACACCCTGTGAGGTAGAAGAAGAAGAGGAGATTGGATTTATACCCTGCCCTTTACTACCCGAAGGTGTCTCAGAGCGGCTTACAAACTCCCTTTCCTTCCCCTCCCCACAACAGACACCCTGTGAGGTAGGTGGGGCTGAGAGAGCTCTTGATAGAAACTGCTCTTTTTCAAGAACAGCTCTTATCAGAACTACAGCTTGCCCAAGGTCATCTAGCCAGGGGCAAGTGGAGGAGTGGGGAATAAAACCCGGTTCTCCCAGATTAGAGTCCGCGCACTTAACCACTACACCAAACTGGCTAGTGTATGTGACTTAGTTCCTGTGAACTGGGATCCACCAGCTGTGCTTACTGTAGATTTCCCAGTACGGCATCTTCAAATGCCATTTGGAGGGACAGTGCCCGGAAAGGGTGGAGTTTGGGGAGGATGTCATGTCTCTTCTGGGTGGTGCTGTGTCCTTTAGACTCTATGATCTTAAAGGCTAGGAGAAATTCCTAGAGCATCTGTGGAGTCCATTTTTTCTCTGGTTCCTCAGTTCCTTGGGGGTGGAAAATTTGGGGTGTGGGCAGGTAATTCCCCACCACAGGAGGGCAAATGTGAAGCCCGCCCCCCATATTGGGGTCATGACATGCTGCAATCACTGTCTCATGTGAACTGGGCAATGCAGGTACAAGCTTTCATTTATGCAAGTCAGAACCCCGCCTCTATTCTAATCTAACCATGATAGTTGTCTACCCTTTGGTGCCTGCCACAGGGGAAGAAGCGGAGAGGAGTCTGCTGGCTTCATTACAGCAGCTAAGGTCATGGCTGAATTTATTTCTTCTCTCCTTGCAGGCGCTTTACATGGGTGTGGCCAGTTGGACAGGGCAAGAGCCAAAGGGCTTATGGTTCACAGCCTCGAGGGCCTGTACTGGACAGCCTAGTACATCAGGATCACCCCAGGATGTGTTTGCGTTCTTTGTTTACATTGTGTTTGTTTAAATTGGTGCTTAAGTTTTATTTTTCTGTTTTTCTGTAAACCAGTTGGAGGTCTCCTGGGAGAGAAAAGCAGGTCAAAAATGTCCAACTAACTAACAAAATGAATAAATAGACACTTGAGTTTGTTTCAAGGTCAAGAAATATACATGTCTGAGCAAAGGGGACCATAAGGTGTTAGCAGTCGGACCCCTCCTCTCACAGAGGGGCAGTTTAGCAGTTAGAGAGAAAGCTAAGCACCCCTCCAGTGTCACCCCAAAACCATAAACGCAGGACACTGCCTGGCCCAGAATGAAACAAAATGGATGCCAGTCAGAAACAAGCCTGGATATGTAGTTTAGAAGTGTGAGTAAGAGCAGCTGACTGTCTATTGCCCCCTCCACACCCTGGAGAGATGCATAATTTAGGACAATGGGTCTCCCAAAACCTATTGACTCACCCTTGGACTAATCCCATCAATACCCAAACTTATTTTCCTGCACCCAATTACCTAAATTAAGCAGTGCTTAATTCTATTCACCTAAGCCATTAGTCCTTTCAGCAGGTACTTTTAGGGTCATGAAACCTCTCCCTCATCATTGTCCACCTCAGAAAAGCCCATGAAGTTATTTTTTTTCTTGCAAACGCATCATACCCACCCAAGGGTACATTTTGCCCTATTCCATGAGCACCCCGCTTCTCAGCCATGTGTGTGTGCCTTGGATCCTCCACATACACCCCCACTTCATTGGGCTCTCTTCTCTCTCAAACGCTGGTCATATTGCTGCTTCCATGGATCTCTTCAAGATCAGTCTTTATCGACCTTCCCTGCAATTGTTTCCCCATCTCTTCTCTGTGTTTCTCTTCGTTAGCTCTTCTGTGTGTGTTTATTGTGTGCATTTTGTTTTATTCTTTCTCTTTTTCTTAATAAAAACCTTTTCTGGCTGACCATCTGCCTGGTTTATTTGAAAATTCTCTTAAGGGAAAAATCCCCATAATATATAGGTGGAGAAACCCAATTACCCCCTCTTGCTCTGTCTCCTTAAAGCTAATTCCCCCAACTAATTAGGAGACTGCCTCTTTAGGTAACAAAGGTGCCATGTGAAGTGCAAAAGATCAAAGACAATGCATTGGAGAGTAGACTCTGTGACATTATACCCCAAAGACAATGTACCATCATCCCAAAGCACAATCCACACTCAGCAGAAGGTCTGTTGAAAACAATCACATTTGTTCACATAGCACTAAAAGTTCTGTACGTGTGGCACCAGGGGAAGGCTTTCTGCAATGAAGGTGCCACAGAAGAAAAAGCCCTGTTTCTAGTGTTCCTCAACATCCCCTTAACAAAGTGGGAGAAAAAAACAACAGAGCCACTGTCAAAGACCTCAGTGGTTGGTCAGATATATATGTGAGAAGGCCTGTCTTCTGTGCCATATATGTCAGGAAGACATTCAACGAATCAGTGAACCAGTGATGTTTAGGGATTAAAGCAATGGACTACGATCTGGGACACCCAAGGTTCAAATCCCCACCTCCACCAAAGTTCACTGGGTAACCTTGGACCAGTCACTTTGTCTCCGCTCATTTTACCTCACAAGATTGTTGCGAGGATAAGTGGAGGAGGGGAGAACCACATATATGGCCCTGAGTAGCCTGGGGAGATGGATGAGTTTTTTTAAAAAACATGATAGCTAGAATCTGAGAATTCTCAATCTGCCATGAAGCTGGATGGCCTCAGGCACCTCACCATGGATGGTCTGGGGCCAGTCATAAGAACATAAGAACATAAGAGAAGCCAATGATGAATCAGGCCAATGGCCCATCTAGTCCAACACTCTGTCACACAGCGGCCAAAAGTCACACTTTCTCAGCCTAACCTGCCTCACAGGATTGCTGTGAGAACAAAATGGAAGAAAGGAGAGCCAGCATGGTATAGTGGTTGAGATCAGTGGACTCTAACCTTGAAAACTGGGTGTAATTCCCCACTCCTCCACATGAAGCCAGCTGGGTGATCTTGGGCCAGTCTACAGTTGCCAGCTCCCAGTTGGGAAATATCTGGAGATTGTGGGGGTAGAGCCTGAAGACAGTGGGGTTTGGAGGGGGGGAATTTTAGTGGGGTATCATGCCATGGAGTTCACCTTCCAAAGCATCTGTTTTCTCCAACTGAACTAATCTCTGTTGCCTGGAGATCAGTTGTAATCCCAGAAGATCTCCAGCCACCACTTGAAAGTTGGCAGCCCTAAGCCAGTCACAGTCCTCTCAGAGCTGTTCTCTCAAGAGCAGTTCTCTCAGAACTCTCTCAGCCCCACCTACCTCACAAGGTGGGGGGAGAAGAAGAGGTGATTGTAAGGGTAGAGAAAAATGGGGTGTCAAAACTGACTCTTCTTCTTCTCTTAAACTTCCCTGAACTTCTCAGAGGGATTAACAAAACAATGTCATAAATAGCATTCTACCCCGCTCCTCTCATCGAGAGAAATGAAAGACTGGTTCTGTGGGAGTTCTGTCAGGGAGCCCTTATTTCTTCTCTTCTTTAATGAAGCCAGCAAGTCTTCCTCAAAATACTCCTCCCATATGTTTCCCATAACACAGCCCCGAAGTTCTAGGGCCATTTCCTCAGCGCAGTCAAGCACACTGTCTTTGGATGACAATCAGAAGCTTCAGATGTCAAGCTGAGGGAGATACTTTCCAAGCAAAGGCATCTGGCGTGTTTGCAAATTCCTCCGGCGGCTGCATTGGCAGCTCGAATTTGCCTCCGGGTCATTAATGCGGATAGGTTGCTAATGGGCTGCCGGGGCTGTTTTATCCTCCCACACCATTTTGAACTCGTTTTGGACTCAGAAAAAAGATCCTGTGCATTTTAATTTGTTTTTGCGGAGAAGGTCTGGCTGAAAGTCCTCGGTGGAACTTCAGCTTGGAGGTTTTTTGTTCCATCTCTCCCTTCTCCACATTTTTTTGCTGATATAAAGAAGTATTTCCTTCCTACTGCAAATGACTCTTTTTTTTACCTCAGACTAAAACGAAATACAAGGTGACTCAAAGGTCCTGGACTGGGTATAGCACTGAAGAGATTCTGAGGGAAAGCAAACAATACGATATTTCTCTGAGCCTTTTTCTCTATACATCCTTAAATTGCCACCATATATATATATATATTTGGTGAAGCAGAATTTGTGGTGAATAGGAAATTTTCTGGCCAAGCAAACTGCTTGAGGAGTTTTAAAGGACACTTCGAGTGTACCCCGCTGTTATCTTGATGACCTAGGCTAGCCTGATCTCACCAGATCTTGGAAGCTAAGCAGAGTCGGGCCTGGTTAGTAGTTGGATGGGAGACCACCAAGGAAACCCAGGGTTGCTATGCAGAGGCAGGCAACGGCAAACCAGAAATGACTCAGCAGATTTGCATAGCAGAAACAGAAGTCTGACTTGCAACCAGCGGGCAGGGCCGGCTCGCTCACTAGGCAAACTAGGCATTCACCTAGAGTGTACCGGTCCTTAGGGGTGCCAAAAGCCCCCCGCCCCCGCCAAAAACCCACCCAACCCCCAACTCCTTCCCTGGCTTGCCGGCGCTCAGATGGAAGGGAAGGGGGTTTAAACCTCCTTCCCTTCCTTGGCCCTTGCCAAGGAAAGAGCATGCGGGGGGGGCACCAGAAGGTGTTGTTGCCTAGTGTGCAAAAACACCTGGGGCCGGCCCTGCCAGTGGGAGAAGCAAACAGCATCCAAGGGAAGCAGAATGATCTTTGATTTTGCTGTATTAAGGACATAAAAATAGTCCTGTTGGACTGGACCAGTGGTCTGTCTAGTCCAGCATTCTGTCTCACACTGGAGGTCCATCAACAGGGCATGGGGGAATTTTTAAGTGTTGCTGTTCTTATAGTTTATATGTATGATGCTGTCAGTTCAAAGACAGAAGGCAAGGTTGGGTTTGGCACCCCTTGGAAAAGGGGAAATACAGAAGGGCAGACTCTGACCTATGGTGAAGAGAAGAGACTGGATTTATACACTACCTAAAGGAGTCTCAGAGTGGCTTACAAACTCCTTTCCCTTCCCCTCCCCACAACAGACACCCTGTGAGGTAGGTGGGGCTGAGAGAGCTCTGACAGAAACTGCTCTTTTTCAAGAACAGCTGTGCCAGAACTATGGCTTGCCCAAGGTCACCGAGCAGGTGCAAGTGGAGAAGTAGGGAATCAAACCCGGTTCTCCTAGATTAGAGTCCGCACACTTAACCACTACACAAAACTGGCTCTCTACTGGTACAGTAGTTAGAGGGCTGAACTAGGATCTGGGAGACTCAGGTTGAAATCCCCACTCTGCCTGGGAAGCTCGCTGGGCCGATCGCTCATTCTCTCAGCGTAACCTACCACACAGGGTTGTTGTTGCAAGGACAAAAGGGGGGGGGACAGGATAGGAAGCTCCTTTGGATGTCCACTGGGGAGAAAAATGGAGCATAAATGTCTAAAATAGATAAGTATGAAAGTCCCAGGACAGACAGGTAGAGACCAGTGTTCCCTCTAAGCTGAGTTTGTGTGAGCTAGCTCAGTTTTATAGCCTCCAGCTCACACATTTATGTCATAGCTCAGGAAGGATGGCTCCAGAGCAAACTGATTTATGCAGCAGCCAAATCGCTCACTCAGAACTTTAATGCCAGTAGCTCACGAAGTTGAATTTTTGCTCACAAGACTCCACAGCTTAGAGGGAGCGTCGGCAGAGACTCTCACAGCAGCTGACACTTTTGCCTGCACCCACAGGAAGACCCGTAGCAGAGCTCAGAGGGCAGGGATTCCTCTTGATTTTAATTTGCTCTTATAATACATCCCTGATCTGGATGGCTCAAGCTAGCCTGATCTTGTCAGACCTCAGAAGCTAAGCAGGATCAGCCACAGTTAGTATTTGGAGGGGAGACCACCATCAAGGAAGTTCGGGGTTGCTGCAGCAAGGCAGGCAGGGGTAAACAGGGCTGCCAGCCTCCAGGTGGCATCTGGTGATCTCCTGCTCTTACAATGGATCTCCAGATGACCAAGATCAGTTGCTCCTGAGCAAATGGCTACTTTGGGTGCTGGGGTCCAGGGGTCTTTTCGTAGAAAAAGAGCTGCAGGAGCTCATTAGCATATGGTATGCTAATCAGTTACTAGGCTATTAGAATATGCCACGCCCCCTAGCATCACTGGAAGTGATGTCAGAAGGGGAAGCAAAAGGGGGGGGAAGGCATCTTCAAAAGCCTCCCCTTCCCTTCCCCAGCTGGCTTGCGGGGGGGGGGGAGCAAAGGGAGAGTTGGGCCACAGAAGGAGGAAAGAGGGAAGGAAAGAGAGAGAGTAGAGAGAAGGAAAGAAGGGAGGAAAGAGAGAAAGAAAGGGAAGGAAAGAAGGAGGGAAAGAAAGAGAGAGAAGGGAAGAAGGAGGGAAACAGGGAAAGGAGAGAAGGAAAGGAGGGAATGAAAGAAAGAGAGAAGGAAAGGAGGAAAAGAGAGGAAGGAAGGAAGGAAGGAAGGAAGGAAGGAAGGAAAGAAGGAAGATAAGGGAAAGAGAGACAGAGAGGAAGGAAGGAAGAGAAGGGAAAGAGAGAAAGAAAAGGAGGGAAAGAAAAGGAAAGGAGAGAAAGATGGCAAAGAGACGGAGGGAGCTCTCCCACCGCCCCCCATCAAGCCCCTGCCACCCCCACGCCTGCGGATCCTTTACTTACTGCTTCAGCAGGGGCCAAGGAAGCCAGCGGCAGGGCTCTCCGGCCTCCCCTGAGCCGCAGCGCTCCTGCGTGGCCCGGGGTTGCCGGCGGTGGGGGCTCTTCGCACATCCCCTGGGCTGCAGCGCTTCGGCACGGGCCGGGGATGCTGGCTGGGGGCGGAGCTTGCCGCCACCTCCATTTGTTGTGGTTCCCCCCCAAAAAAGACCCCCACTGGGGTCTATTGAATTATGCCCTGCTAAGGTCCCTCCCCTCCCCAAACCCCGCCTTCCCCAGGTTCCACCCCCAAATCTCTGGAGCTGGCAACCCTAGTGGCGAACCACCTCCATGAATATCTTGTCTTGAGAACTCTACAGGGTTCTCCTTCTTCCCTTCTCTCCGTGTCAGCTGCAACTTGACAGTACTTTCCACTGCTATTAAGAAACGATTTGTCTTTTTGTTACATATTATGGCACATACCATAAGTTTAAGAACCCTGGTGGGAGAATAACTCAAAGATCCCAATATAGCCAAATGGTGCTGTTTCTCCAGCCTGGACTCGATATAATAACAATATGAACAAAAATGTCCTTTTCATTCAGTTATTTCATTTGTTAAGATCCAGATGGACATTTCTGACCAATTAGGGACAGGATTTCCAAAATGCCTTCCATCTGTAATAATTATGAAAGGTTATGAAGGGAATTATAATCTAGCCTCCTAGATGCCCCAAACCCAACTTTTCAGCGGCAATTCTGACTCTGCATTGAGTCGTTGCGAGCATTTCCTCCGTAGGAAAAAATATAACTGTGAGCGGTTCCCCTCCCCCCTTTACAATTTTAAACAGGGAACTTTAAATAAATGATAAATGTTCAGTCAGCCAGGCCAATCGGCTGCGATACACATTCCTAAACCTATTATTCTGCATAAAGAGAGCCAAATTTCTGCCCTGAATTATGCCGGCATAAATCCAAAACTCTGGATTTGTGGCAGCCAGAATTCACAGCCGTAAATAATGTAAGAATCTGCCTCCGAGTGCCCAGAAGGAAACAGAGAGGCAGGAAATAGATTCTGGGTTGGCAGCTGAAAGGACGAACTCTTCCCAGAACCATTTTCTAAAGCCTTTCTGTCTTGGGCTCCAGAATCCATGACAGTATGCATACATTGATGGTATTTTCTTACCATTAATATTGAAGGACATCACCTCCCTGACACTCTCAGGTTGTCCAGATGGAATACAAACTAATTGCTGTCACCTTTTCTTCCCCGTATGTCCCTGTCATTCAAGACTCCCTCCACTCACATTTAGAACTTTCTTCTGCCAGATTGAAACGGTTCTCTCTTGCTCTCTCTCTCTCTGTCTCCATTTTTAATTAGCAATTTCTTTAAAAGCTCCATGCCTTTATGAATGCCAGTAGTTTTTATTTAGCCAGACTGCGCGTGTAAGTTGTTAAGAGTTTTATTGAGTTCTGCAAATCATCACCCCCCCTTCTCTTTGTTTGGTATATACCTTTGCTGGAATTAAAATTAGTGGGGGGGGGGGGGGTGCGCGATCTGGCTAATAGCAGTAGGGAAGACAGGTAGGCCAGGACGCTGCTTCAGATATGATGGCCTGTTGCTCAGAACAGGATGTTTGGGAGCAGGATAGGGTTGCCAGCCTCCAGGTAGGGCCTGGGGATCTCCCGCTTTTACAACTGATCCCCAACTGGCAGAGATCAGCTCCCCATGCTGAGGCCCCTCCCCTCCTCAAACCCCGCCCTCTCCTGGATCCACCCCCAAACTCTCCAGGTATTTTCCAACCTAGACCTGGCAATCCTAAAGCGGGGGGGCGGGGAGTACTTTGGGTTGCCAGCACGGAGTTGGGAAATTCCTAAAGACTTTGGGGGTGGACACCAATGTTCCCTCTAAGCTGTAGAGTCTTGTGAGCAAAGAATTCTGCTTTGTGAGCTACTGGCATTAAAGTTGTGAGCGACTGACCTGGCTACTGCATAAATTCATTTGCTCTGGAGCTGTCCTTCCTGAGTGAAGACAAAAATGTGTGCACCAGAGGCTAAGAAACTGTGAACTAGCTCACACTAGCTCAGCTTAGAGGGAACAGTGGTGGACACTGAGGAGGGCATGGTTTGGAGAGGGAGGGACCTCAGCAGGGTATAATACCATGAAGTCCACCTTCTAAAGCAGCTATTTTATCCAGGGGAACTGATCTCTATTGCCCGGAGATGAGTTTGAATTCCAGGATGTCTCCAGGCCCCAACAGAAGATTGGCAACCCTCACTCGGGCGGTGGGGGTGGAAAGTGCTGACAAGTCACAGTTGATTTATGGTGACCGCATGGGGTTTTCAAGGCAAGAGATGGCTGGCAATCCTATAGTAGATGTTTAGTGGAACTCCTGAAGATTGGTCTGCTCCACTGCTGTTTTTGAACAGTGAGTAGAAATGGACATTTGCTAACAGGCGTCTTAAAAAATAAAGGTATGTCAGGAATCTGTTTAGGACTTTCAAATAGTATTGTATTTTTTCACTTTTGGAAGGATGGGAAATTATGGGATTCTATTTGAACCATAACGAAGGCCAAGCACCAAAGAAGAGATTCTTTTGAATTATGGCACTGGAGAAGACTCTTGAGAGTCCCTTGGACTGCAAGGAGATCAAATCAGTCGATCCTAAAAGAAACCAACCCTGACTGTTCCCTGGAAGGCCAGATACTGAAGCTGAAGCTCAAATACTTTGGCCACCAAATGAGAAGGGAGCACTCACTGGAGAAGACCCTGATGCTAGGAAAGATTGAAGGTCAAAGAAGAAGATGACAAAGGATGAGATGGTTAGACAGCATTACTGATGCAACAGAAACGGAACAAACTCCGGAGGACGGTGGAAGACAGGAGGGCCTGGCGTGATGTGGTCCATGGGGTCGTGAAGAGTCAGACTCGACTGTGCGGCTGAACAACAACAACAATTTGAAGGGATACATATTTGTAGTCAGATGAATAAGAAAGTGAATTTTAAAAGCTCAAAGTCCTACATCCATTAGAGCAGGCACTGACAACCTTTTCTTTTATGAGAGCTACTTCTGAGTAAAGAAAAATATCCCAAGCTACTCCCCTCTTCCTCCATATGTCACCACATTTTATTCTGTCCTAGAAACAGAACATGGACCAGGAAGAGCACCAGAAATGAAGCTATCGGCTCCGCAGCACAGACAAAACCCCATGAAATAAAAGCTTACAAAAGAAGTAGAACAGATTTAAAAAAAAAAAAAATTACAGACTTTTGCTGTGATTTCTAAGGGATTCATGAGCTACTCCGCAATCTACCAGTATCTCAAGAGCTAACTGTTGGAGAGCAATGCATTAGAGCGACAAAAATAAATGGCAATGGCAATGACTAAATATATCTTATTCTTTTCACAGTTTTACTGGTACCCCGCAACCTGGTTTTCAGAGCTTAATGAGGTCATAAGGAGCAGGGGAGAACAGGAGATATGAAACTGACATTGAAGCTTTCCGGTCATCACTGTCATAAAGTTCTTGTAACAAAAGGGAATTGTGCTGATAGGTAGTTTCAGAGGGTAACCGTGTTGGTCTGCAGTGGCACAGATAGATTCAGGTCCAGTAGCACCTTACAGATCAACAAGATTTTCAGGGTATAAGAGCTTCCAAGAGTTGAATCTTCCTTTGCCATATACAAGCTCCCTTCAACTCATATCTGACAAAGAACATAAGAGAAGCCAATGTTGAACCAGGTCCCATCAGGAGGTCCAGCAGTGGGGCCAGGGCACTAGAAGCCCTCCCACTGCTGCGCCCCCCAACACCAAGAATAGAGTGCATCATCTGCCCCAGACTGAGAGTTCCTGTCTATACCTTGTGGCTAATAGCCACTGATGGACTTCTGCTCCATATGTTTATCTAATTCCCTCTTGAAACTGTCCATGCTTGTAGCTGCCACCACCTCCTGTGGCAGTAAGAGTTTTGACTTTTGAAAGCTTATACCCTGAACATTTTATTGGTCTTTAAGATGTTACTGGACCTGAATCTAACTATCTTGATAGGTGTTTCTATCCACAGTGGTTCGACCAATCAGTGGCTCAGGAAGGGATTTCTCGACTATATATAAACAATAGTGTCTTCTGCTAGGTTTGCCAGCCTCCAGGTGGTTCCTGGAGATCTCTCCCTATTATAACTGGTGTCCAGGTGATCAAACTCAGTTCCCCTGGAGGAAATAGCTGCTTTAGAGGGTGAACTCTCTTGCATTCTACCCTGCAGAGTCCCTGCCCCTCCCCAAACCCCACCCTCCCCAGGCTCCACCCCCCAAATTTTCAGGCGTTTCCCAACCCAGTGCTGGCAACGTTATCCTTCTCCGGAATTTCTTCTTTGTCTGAATGAGTCTTTGAGACTGTTATGCATTTAATTACTTATCACACTGGGTTCTGTTATTCAGTCTGCCTGAAATTTGGCACTGAGGATCCCTTTGATGTAGGGCATATTTTCCGGGGGAAAAACCATCCACATTGGACAGGGAACAAAGACGTTGTCGTCAGATGTGTTTCCTACTGCAACACGGACAGACTGAAACAAACACATTAATTGCAAATAAAATGAAAACGAATCTATCTTTTGCAATGAAAATGAGGGAGGAGGGAAACAATTGGACACACCGGCCTAGCCCCTATGTTATTTGTGGTGTTTTATGATTATGTACTTGGAGGGCTGTGTGGTAAGAAAGGAAGGACACTACGGAGAAAGTCATGTTTAAGTCTCATTAAATTTAATGGGGGAGGGAAGGCGGCATGGTATAGCCTGATCTCATCAGATCTTGGAGGCTACAGAGGGTCAATAGTTGGATGGGAGGAAGGAAGATTCTGCAGAGGAAGGCCAGGGCAAACCACCTCTGCTCCTCACTTGCCTTGAAAGCCCCTTGTTGGGGCTGCCATAAATCAGTTGCAACTTGCCAGCACTTAGATACATAAATTTTATGGGACTTCCATTAGTTATGCCCAAGTTACCCCACTAGTTTCCAATGGAACATGTGTGTTGCCATGATAGACATCAAGTACAATGTAGTTGCCATGATAGACATCAAGTACATCCACAGGACGTAGAGCAGGTAGGATCTAATTGTAACCTGCCAGACGCTAAGCAGTGTCAGCCCTGGTTAGTATTTGGATGAGGGACCACCAAGGAAGTCCAGGTGGAGGCAGAGGTGGGCAATGGCAAACCACCTCTGAATGTTTCTTGGCTTGAAAACTCTACGAGGCCACCATAAGTCAATTGGGACTTGCTGGCACTTTCCCCACATGCTCACACAAGCCTGATCCAATGTCCCCTGTGGCCTGCCAGTCACTTGGTGACCCTTGCCTTGGTTCTCAGGCAACAAAATAAGAAGATTTATTCAACTTTTGGTGCATCATCCATAGCTTTACAGGCTGCATTCTGTGTGCCGGTTCACTAACTGTGCTGTGAGGTGGTACCTGGAGGTACCTGGAGATTTCCCAGAATTATAACTGATCTTCAGGCTACAGAGATCAGTTCACCCGCAGAGAGTGGCTGCTTTGGAGAGTGGACTCTGTGGCATTATATCCCACTGAGGCCCCTCTTCTCCCCAAACTTTGCCCTCCCTGAGCTCCCCTTCCAAAATCTCCCAGAATTTCCCAACCTAGAGCTGGCAATCCTAATTGGACAGTCGAGATTATCCCTGCCTGACTTTTCACCTTTGACCTTCAGGGCAGTGGCTAACTGAGTGCCTAGGCTGCCTATCTGCATGTCTAGTGAATCAGTGTTCATCATTATTAATGAATTTATCACTGTTAAATGCAGGGCTAATTTTGGGCAGGAACGCACAGGAACAGAGTTCCGGCTGGCTCCTGAGTTGGCCGTGCCCAGCAGGAACTCATTAGCATAATAGGACACACCCAGCAGCAGAAACTCATTAGGATTGGCCACATTAGTGGTGTGTGGCCTAACATGCAAAGGATTTCCTGCTACAAAAAAAAAAGCCCTGGGTTCTGACAACAAACAAGGGAAACAGAATAAGTAAGGTGGGTGTGGCTGGATGACCACACTTCTGGTAACATGGGGGGTGGCCTAATATGCTAATGCATTTCTGCTGTTAGGTGTGGCCTATTATGCTAATGAGTTCCTGCTGGGCTTCTTCTACACACACACACACACCCGGTTAAATGCTACATGGTAAACAGTACAATACATTCATTATGTTGATGTTCTAATATACGAAGGGACCAATCCTAAGTAGGTCTACTGAAAAGCAAGATCTATTTATTCTACAAGGCTTACTCTTGAGTAAGTGTTTTTAGGACTGCGGCTTACACTGCCCATAGATCATAGCTACTGGGGTGAGGGGGTGGAGGAGGAAAGCCCAATTGCCATCTTTTTTTTGCCCCAGATTAGCTTCCTTCTGCAATGGATAGAGGACCCCCGCTCTCATGCCCAAGACCTATTATACATGCCTACTGTCTCCAGTATTACACATTGCTGAAGGCTCTACTTTACCTGCTGAAATTAATTTACTTTCTCATGCATTAATTTAAAAGGCAAAGGAAGGTATCTCTTAAGGGGGGAAATGTAGTTCAAAATATAGACAGAGTCATGGTGGATAGCTCTATCAGTGGCTACTAGTCATAGAGACTAAAGAGAACCTTCACATTCAGGGGCAGTAAACCTCTGAATCCAAGTGCCAGGGGGCAACATCAGGGGAAGAGCTACCTCTGTGCCCTGTTGTTGGCCCTCCAGAGGAACTGATTGGCCACTAGGTGAGAAAGGATGCTGAACCAGATGGACCACTGGTTTGATCTAGCAGGGCTCTTTTTATGTTGTTATGTACCTTATTTTCTATTTAATGCCTTAGTATCCTGGAAGGAGAAATCACAAAACTGCGACTGACTTATTTGGGCCACGTTATGTGGAAGAATTCACTAGAAAAAGCAATTATGCTTGGATTGGTTAGTGGCAAAATGAAACCTGGCCGCCAAAGAACGCAGTGGCTGGACGCCATAAAAATCAACACCAGCCTGAGCATGGAACAACTCAAAGAAACAGTACAAGATCAGAAGACGTGGAGAGAGCCGGCCCATAGACTCGCCAAGAGTCGAACTTGACGGAATGGCTAACAGCAACAACATCCTTGTGCAAGCATCTGATATGTTGTCTTCACTTCAGTTGTGCTAAATCCCCCATCACATCAGAAATGTAACTTCCAGAGATCTGGAGAAGGAAGCAAAGCTCTGAAAAAGGAAAAGTAGAACTGCTCGCATGAACGACACGAGCAGCGCAGAAAGAAGTTTCCTCAAAGTAAGCCCCACTCAGGCCTGTAGCTATGATGGGGCATCTCAGCAAGGCCTGACTTACTGGCAAGGCCCCATGACTTCCCATCCAGCCCAGGGCCCCTGAGTGGCAGCAGGTGTGGGGAAGGAGCCAGGTATTCCTTTAAGTCAATTAGACAGTACCGCCTAAGAAATTTAAATGCCCCCCAACTTAAAAAATCCTGGCTACAGGCAATGCTCCCTCTAAGCTGTTGAGTCTTGTGAGCAAACATTCTACTTTGTGAGCTAGTGGCATTAAAGTTGTGAACGAGCGATTTGGCTACTGCATAAATTAATTTGCTCTGGAGCCGTCCTTCCTGAGCTAAGACAAAAATGTGTGAGCCGGAGGCTAAAAAACTGTGAGCTGGCTCACACTAACTCAGCTTAGAGGGAACACTGGCTACAGGCCTGACCCCACTGAATAGATCTGAGTAGGATTTTGAGTAGACCGACTTAGAGCAGCATAGTTCATAAGGCACCCACAAAGGCCAGCAATGTAGGCAGCGATTGACATGTACCAGGAAATCGAGACCATCTCTGGTAACTGGGTGCAGAAGGAAAGAAAGAAAAATTCCCTGTTTCCTGCCGCTTGAGTGCTGCGGCCGCCCTGCCCTCCGAATTGCTGCTCTTGGCTAATGCATTACAACACTCAAGCCCTGTAGGGTGGATTTAGGATGTTGCGGCCGATGCTGACCAGTTTCCCTCGTGGTTGAGGGTAATGCCGTTATGATGCTTTACAGTAACGCATTCGAAAGGGCCTCTGTGGGTTGTTATGACTTCTTGTAAAGCTTTCAGAAATACCAATAAAATATTAATATCCAAATCCCGACACAGCTTTAAACAGACAAATCAATGAGAGCAAAGGAAAGCTGGTCTGAACCTGCGCCAACTTAACAGAAGTGTGATTTGCTGTTGGACTTACATAAATTATTACATCTGAACGATGCCAAACATTAGTCAGGCAGGGGGAAGGGAAGATCTGGGGTAAGCGGCGACGGCAAAGCGGGATGACAGCTGTGAAGATTATGCAGGCTGTTAGGGTGAACTGTAGCTTGTCATTTGTTCGGAGGATTATTTGCACAATGAGAAAGGAGAGAAATGCGCCGAGCTCGGACAAGCAGATGAGCAGGGTCCTAAGGTCCTTTGTCTATTGTAATAGGGTTTGGAGCCAAGCGTCCTTTCATCTTGAATTACAAGGTACCCATCATTGTGGCAGGTGGGGAAGACGGCCAATTCTCAGGTCTGCTCGCCTGTTCCGTATCTTTGTCTCAGGTTCACTGTCCAGCGCTTTCCTTAATAAGACAAGTTTGTTTGCAGTGGGGAGCGGGAGATATTTTCCGTTGACTCCACGATCTGATTGGCCAGGCCAGATTCCTTTTGGCAGCCAACATATGGCAACCCCCCCAGGGTTTTCAAGGCGAGAGAGGTTCAGAGGGGGTTGGCCATTGCCTGCCTTTATGTAGTGACCCTGGTATTCCTTGGTGCTCTCCTACCCAAATACTGAGCAGGGCCAACTCTGCTTAGCTTCTGAGATCTGATGAGATGGGGTTAGCCACAGCTATCCAGGTCAGGGCAACCATATTCCTAACCTGCTAAAAACTACCAGCACCTACCAGCTTTATCATCTATCTGTTTGTCTGTCTGCCCATCCATCCATCCTCTATCATCTATCTATCATCTCTCTGTCTGTCTGTCTGTCCATCCATCCATCCTTCCATCAATCATCTACCATCTGTCATCTATCTTATCTATCATCTATCTGTCTGTCTTCTGTCATCTATCTGTCACCTATCTATCAATCAGTCAGTCTATCTATCTGTCCGTCCGTCCATCCGTCCATCCATCCATCCATCCATCCCTCCATCATCTGTCTGTCTGTCTATCCAGGGCTCATTTCCTGCAGGAGCGCACAGGAGCAAAGCTCCGGCAGTAAGAAGCCCAAAGGGTGGGCACATGCAGCAAGCCCTGCCCCCTGCTCCCAGCAGCCCCCCTCACCAAGGTTTATTCAGGTACAAGCTCTCCCTCCTCTGTGAGGGCAGATCTGCATGCTCCCCCCCCCCATAGCTAGCAATCCAAAACAGTCCAGTGGAGCCTGAGCGGTGGGTGTTGCCATCTGACACACTTCCGGTGATGTCAGAGGGTGTGGCATATGCAAATAACTTATGCTAATGAGTTATGTGAATGAGCTCCTGCACCTCTTTTTCTACAAAATGACCCCTGTGTCTATCTATCTGTCATCTATCATTTATCTATCATCTCTCTGTCTGTCTTCTATCTGTCATCTATCCATCTGTGACCTATCATCTATCTGTCTGTCTGTCTGTCTGTCTATCTGTCTGCCTACCTGCCTACCTGCCTGCCTGCCTGCCTGCCTGCCTGCCTGCCTATCTGTCTGTCTGTCTGTCTATCTATCTATCTATCTATCTATCTATCTATCTATCTATCTATCTATCTATCTATCTATCTATCTATCTGTATCTGTCTGTCTATCTATTTATCTATCTATCTATCTATTATCCATCCCTCCATTTCATGTATACCCTTTCTCCCCACTAGGGGCCAAAAGCAGTTTACAGCCTTCTCCTCCCTTCCATGTTATCCTTACAAAAGCCCTGTGAGGTAGGGTGAGTTGAGAGTGTGTGACTGGCCCCGGGTCACCCGGAGCACTTCCAATGGCAGAGCGGGGATTCAGCCTTGGGTCTGCCAGATTCTAGTCCTACGCTCTCACCACTCGGCCACCCGGGCTCTCTCGTCCTGTATCCCAACAAACCCCCATCAAGTGTCCATCCTGACCCATCAAAAGTATGACTCTGGCTCCACCCTGCTGACTCCACTGAGCAGTGTGTGTACTAATCAGAAGTCAGTAACCCTCGATCAAGCCAGCCTGGAGGACAGTAAGAAATATTTGACTCTCCAGCAGTTTTATATTAAAACCACTGCATGAGCAACTATATGCCATGAGTTAGGGCTGCCAGTTCTGGGTTGGGAATTCCTGGAGATTTGGGGTGGAGACTAGAGGGGTCTGGGGAAGAGAAGGGCCTCAGCAGAGTATAATGCCCTGTAGCATACCACCCAAAGCCGCCATTTCTTCCAGGTGGATCTGATGCCTGTCTTCTAGAGATCAGTTGTAATTCTGGGACATCTCCAGCCTCCACCAGAGCCTGTTTGGTGTAGTGGTTAAGATTGGTGGACTCTAATCTGGAGACCCAGGTTTGATTCCCCAATCATCCACATGCTGTCAGCTGGGTAACCTTGGGTCAGTCACAGTTCTCTCAGAGCTATTCTCCAAGAGCAGTTCTCTCAGCCCCACCTACTTCACAGAGAGCCAGTTTGGTGTAGTGGTTAAGTGCATGGACTCTTATCTGGGAGAACGGAGTTTGATTCCCCACTCCTCCACTTGCACCTGCTGATGTGACCTTGGGTCAGTCACAAACTCTGGCACAGCTGTTCTCTCAAGGACAGTTTCTGTCAGAAGTTCTCTCAGCCCCACCTACCTCACAGGGTGTCTGTTGTGGGGAGGGGAAGGGAAAGGAGTTTGTAAGCTGCTCTGAAATGCCTTTGGGCAGTGAAGGGCAGGGTTTAAATCCAATCTCCACCTCCTCCTCCTCCTCCTCCTCCTCCTCCTCCTCCTCCTCTTCTTCTTCTTCTTCTTCTTCTTCTTCTTCTTCTTCTTCTTCTTCTTCTTCTTCTTCTTCTTCTTCTTCTTCTTCTTCTTCTTCTTCTTCTGTTGTGGGGAGAGGAAGGGAAGGCAATTGTAAGCCACTCTGAGACTCTTTTGGGCAATGAAAGTGTAATAAAAACCTCCTCCTCCTCCTCCTCCTCTTCTTCTTCTTCTCCTTCTTCTTCTTCTCCTCCTCCTCCTTCTTCTCCTCAAACCTTGCTACAGTCCAAATACTGTAAAGCAACACTGCTGCATACAACCAACTATGGAGGAGGAGAATTGGGCAGACACTTATAATTAAAGAAGCTCGAACTTCTAGCAGTGCGAGCATGGAAGAGGTTGTGGCTCAGCACTTGGCACGCAGGAGGTTCCGGGTCCAGTCCCCGGCAGCTACAGAGACCTTACAGTGCTTCTGCCAATCAAAGCAGAGACAGAGCTCGATGGCACTAAACTCTGACTCCACACAAGGCAGCTTCACACGTTCACAAACCAGTGGCGTCGAACAGTGCATGGAGTAATGCAATGATCGGAGATAGAACGCCACCCTGAACTCCGGGGAGGAAAGGTGGGATCCAAGCCATGATGATTAAATAAATAAATGGGCTTATTATGGGCTGCTCCAAACAAGAACCTGCTGGTTTTCTGCAACAGCTTTGCCACGGAGGCTTTGCTGAATAATGGTAACTGCTAGAGGGAAATGTGGGTTGCCGGAGATGCTCGGAGGTCCCCTGCTGCTTATCTCAGAGTCGGCCTGCTGTTTGAAGTGCCAAAGGCTTGTTAGGAAGATGCTATCTGTCTGAGACGACTGGAATGGCTGCATTGTTAAACAAGCATGGCAGTGCCTAATCTGTTCTATATAATTGTACCTTGCATTTGGCAGGCAAATCAGTTCTCCAAGCAGCCGTTGCAGATTGACAGCCCCCATCCCAGGAGCAGGTTCTCTGGCAGAAGAAAGAGTTGGAGGAGCGGTAAAGTAGAGGCTTGTACACCGCCATGAGGTCACACGACCCCAGCCAACCCAAAGCAGCATCCAAGGGGATTCGGCATGGCCAGCAGGAGCTCTCCCCATGACTTTACACGAAGCGGTCGCGCACACTAAATAATCCACTCTCAATCCACTTTCAGTGCACTTTCCAACTGGATCTTACCGTGTGAACTGGCAGAATCCAGTTGGAAAGTGCGTTGAAAGTGGATTGAAAGTGGATTATTTCGTGTGCGTAGTCCTTTCCGCATTTACCTGCCACTCCGGATTTTCTCAGTGTTCGAACTGAGGTGATTAAGTCCAGGGCAAAACAGCATCCAAATAACCCGGGGCAACAGCAGGCTGAAACCAGGCTGACCAATGAAGGCAGGTAATGTAATACAGAATGAAGGAAACGTAATGCAGAATGGGGAGGAAACCCAGAAAAAGAAGAAGGTTGAATTCAATTTCAGTAGAAGAAGAAGAAGAAGAAGAAGAAGAAGAAGAAGAAGAAGAAGAAGAAGAAGAAGAAGAAGAAGAAGAAGAAGAAGAAGCAAGAAGAAGAAGAACAAGAAGAAGAACAAGAAGAAGAAGAACAAGAAGAAGAGGAGGAGGAGGAGGAGGAGGAGGAGATTGAATTTATACCCCGCCTTCACTTGGAGTCTCAGAGCGCTTACAAACCCTTTCCTTCCCTCCCCAACAGACACCCTGTGAGGTAGGTGGGCTGAGAGAACTCTAACACAAACTGTTCTTTCAGGAACAGCTGTGCCAGAGCTTGTGACTGACCAAGGTCACATCAGCAGGTGCAAGTGGAGGAGTGGGGAATCAAACCCGGTTCTCCCAGATTAGAGTCTGCACACTTAACCACTACACCAAACTGGCTCTCAGTGCAGAATTGCTTGGAGGACACTGCAGTGAATATGGATTAAAAGGAGAGTGCGGAAAGGGCCTTCGACTACGGCCAGAGAGTGATTAAAATGCGGCATTTGCTGCTAGAGGAAGTAGTGATGGCCACAGGAATAAACAGCTTTAAAAGGGGATGAGATAGATTCATGGAGGAGAAGTCTATCAGTGGCTACTAGCCACAGGGACTGGGGGGAACCTCCACATTCATAGGCATTAAACCCCTGAATCCTAGAGCCAGGAGGCAACATCAGGAGAAGGCCTCAGCCTCTCTGTCATTGTTGGCTGTCCAGAGCAACTGGTTGGCCACTGTGTGAGACAGGATGCTGGACTAGGACTATTGGTCTGATCCAGCAGGGCTGTTCTTACGTTCTTATGAGGGGAAGGCCTCAGCCTCTATGCCCTGTTGTTGGCCCTGCAGAGGAATTGGTTGGCCACTGTGTGAGAGAGGATGCTGGACTAGGACTATTGGTCTGATCCAGCAGGGCTGTTCTTACGTTTTTATGGGAGGAAGGCCTCAGCCTCTATGCCCAGTTGTTGGCCCTGCAGAGGAATTGGTTAGTCACTCTGTGAGACAAAATGCTGGACTAGATGAACTATTGGTCTGATCCAGCAGGGCTGTTCTTACATTCTTATGAGGGGAAGGCCTCAGCCTCTATGCTCTGTTGTTGGCCCTGCAGAGGAATTGGTTAGTCACTGTGTGAGACAAAATGCTGGACTAGATGAACTATTGGTCTGATCCAGCAGGGCTATTCTTACGTTCTTATGAGGGGAAGGCCTCAGCCTCTATGCCCTGTTGTTGGCCCTGCAGAGGAATTGGTTGGCCACTGTGTGAGACGGGATGCTGGACTACATGGACGATTGGTCTGATCCAGCAGGGCTCTTCTTATGTTCTTACGTTCTGTCTGTCAGGCAATAGTGAAGTCATCACGCCCCCCTCCTTCTCAGTCCCCCACACAGTCAACCCTGGCATCCAACAGGCCCAGTGGGGTGAATGATGCACCTTATGAAGAGCTGTGTACTGATCAATAGAAGCTGGCCTTTTAAGAGTCAGACACCCACTGACAATAGGCCCTTGGACAGCTCAGCTCAGCTCAGCTCAACTCAGCAGAGAGACCACCAAGGAAGACTGGGGTTGCTCTGCAGAGGCAGGAAAATGGTAAAGCACCTCTGATTGTCTCTTGCCTTGCCTGGCAATCAGCAGTTCGGAAGCTCCACCCTTGGGGTGGGAATGGCAGTAAGGTGGCAGAAACAGCTCAGGAGGATCTATTGGTCTCTCACAGGCTGGGCCACACCCCAGAAAGCTTCTGGCTAGGTTGCCAGCTCTGCGGTAAAAAATACCTAAGAACATAAGAGAAGCCATGTTGGATCAGGCCAATGGCCCATCCAGTCCAGCCCACGTGCCATCAGGAGGTCCACCAGTGGGGCCAGATCTTCAGAAGCCCTCCCTCTGTTGCCTCCCAGGCATCAAGAATACAGAGCATCACTGCCCCATACATAATGTTCCATCTATAGAAAAGGTAAAGGTTCCCTTGCTTGAAAGCCAGTCGAATCCGACTCTAGGGTTGCGGTGCTCATCTCCGTTTCAAAGCCGAAGAGCCAGCGCTGTCCAAAGACATTTCCGTGGTCATGTGGCCGGCATGACTAAACACCAAGGCACACGGAACGCTGTTACCTTCCCACCAAAGTGGTACCTATTTATCTACTTGCAATTTCTTGCTTTCGAACTGCTAGGTTGGCAGGAGCTGGAACTAGAGACAGGAGCTCACCCCGTCATGTGGCACTCTCGGGTCTCGAACAGCTGAACGACTGACCTTCCACAGCCTGCAGTTTAGCGTCTTAACCACTTGAGCCACCACAGCTCCTGTCGTTCCATCTGTACTTTGCAGCTAATAGCCACTGATGAACCTCTGCTCCACATGTTTATCTAATCCCATCTTGAAGCTGTCTGTGCTGTCTACCTGGAGATTTTGAGGGTGGAGCCTGAGGAGGGGAGGGTTTAGGGGAGGGGAGGGGCCTCAGGAGGGTATAATGCCCTAGAGTCCAGCCTCCAAAGCAGCTATTTTCTCCAGAGGAACAGATCTTTATTGGCTGGAGGTCCATTGTCATAGCAGGAGATCTCCAGGTGCTACCTGGAGGTTGGCAACCCTATGACTAGGGCCTTCAAAAGGTTTCGAAGAGGAGGCCAAGGAAGACAGACCAGCTCTGGCCCTCAGCTCAGAAGAGAGTAGAGCCAGGGGAGAGGAGGTGGATTAGGGTGGTACCTAACTCCCTGCCCCTCCCTGTCTGAAGCCAAGGGAAGGCACTTCAACTGAATTAGGCCTTGGTGTGTCATGGCTGGGGCCCGGATTCCTAGAATAGCTTAACATATTGCCATACCCTCAGTTAGCAGCCTGAACAGCCCCATCTAGCCCAAATTTGTCAGAGTTCAGAAGCTAAGCAGGGTCATCCATAGTCAGTACTTGGATGGGAGACCACCAAGAAGAACTAGGGTTGCTCTGCAGAGGCAGGCAACGGCAAACCATCTCTGAAAACTCTTGCTTGGATAGACCTGGCTAGCCTGATCTTGTCAGATCTCAGAAGCTAAGCAGGGTCAGCCCCGGTTAGTACTTGGATGAGAGACTGCCAAGGAAGTTCAGAGTTGCTACACAGAGGGAATTAACGGCAAACTACCTCTGTATGTCCCTTGCCTTGAAACTCCTACAGGGTTGCCCTTAAGTTGGCTGCAACTTGATGTCACTTTCCTCCCGCCACCCGTCTATCTGCCTGCAACCTCTGGAGCGGCTTCTGCAGATGAACAGGGTTGGGGAGGAGGTGGCCTGGAGGAGGAGGAGGACAATCCAAGCCAGAGAAGAATCCGGGGTCATAACGCCTACCTTGAACACAGGAAGACATGAATCTGCCTTATTCCGAATCAGAACCCTTGGTCCATCAAGGTCAGTATCATCCACTCAGACTGGCAGCAGCTCTCCAGGATCTCAGGTGGAGGTCTTTCACACCACTTCCTGCCCTGGTCTTTTAACTGGAGATGCTAGGGATTGAACCTGGGACCTTCTGCATGCAAAGCAGGGGCTCTACCACTGAGCCACGGCCCCTTCCTGCTGTCCTGTTGGCATAGTTCATCAGCTGTCTTCATTCTGTCTTCTGATCAAGGCAGCTGGCTCTGGCATTGTCCATTTCTTCCCTTTGACTTGACAGGTTTGAGTGAACACAACGCCAAGCTGCTTCACAAACTAGATCCTATCCTCCTGCTCAAAAGTTCTCATTAAAAAGTCATTGATGATATGCAGATTGTTTCCATTTTGAGAGGCCCTTTGGAACCTGTCACCATGGCCTTTCCCCAGGAGTGGATCGTGACCTTTGCCTCGCCTTTGGCTTCAGACCCTCTGTAGCTCCCTCCCCCAGGTGGTTGTTGTAGAACTTCAGAAGTCAGCCCATCTGGCCCAACATCCTGACATGCATCGAACCTGCACAGTTTCCCACTGGTCCCTGCCGGGGGCTCCAGTTGAAAAGGATGTGCAAATCATTCCATCAGCAAGCCTACCAGAATAGCACATGAAATATGCACAGGAGGCTAAAAAAAGGTAAACAGTAATGAAAAAGAAGATGGTTAAGCAACGGGTATTTTCCCCCCCACACACTCTTCTAAATTATGAATATTCATAAGTATGAATGAAGTATGGACTCAGTTAACAGCACAGCATGGGATGCTAAACCAGAAGTAATTTAACACCTGTTTTGCTTCTGTGAGGATATTAAGGCGCTTTATCTTAAATAGCCGAGGCGTCATTTTTCTTTCTCGTGCAAATGCTAATGAGTTATTTAATGTCCACCTGTTGCAACACCCCTCCGCCCCTGTCAGTCATGTTTTACATGCATACGGAACAACGCATCCGAACAGAAAGGCACCTCAGCATCATCATTCAAAATAGCAACCACAGACAATTAAAGATTTCCCCATTTGGAGGGATAAAGGATTTCCCCCCCCAAGAAGAGAAATCTCCAGGGATTCCAGCTTTGCTGTCCTAGATGTTCCTGTCATGATCCCAGGCCTATAGGATTCTGCAGCCTATAGGCCCTCAGTAGGCCTATATTAAAGTAATTACCAGACCTACATTTCCAAGGCACCCTCTGGGCCTTGTGATTGGTAAAAGGGAATTTGGAGGGAAAACTAGAGCCAATCGGGATTGAAGGAGGTGGTGACTGGAAGGAAGGAATAAAGACCTTGCCCAAAGTGGGAGGGTGTTCACTCCTAGGAAGCTAGGGTTGCCAGCCTCCAGGTGGGGCCTGGAGATCTCCCACTTTTACAACTGATCTCCTGCTGACAGAGACCAGCTCCCCTGGAGAAAATGCCTGCTTTGAAGGGTGGGCTCTATGGCATTGTACCATGCAGAGGTCCCTCCCCTCCCTAAACCCCACCCTCTCCCAGATCCACCCCCAAAGTCTCCAGGTATTTTTCAACCCAGAGCAGAGCTGAGGAGAGGCTGCTGCAGATGGAGAGACCCCCTCATCCAAACGGGGTTGAGTCCGCATGAAGCCAATCCCCTAGAGACAGCTAGGAACGGTCTAGACAGACACATTAAGGTTCTTTTATGCATTTGCTTACCTACCTTTACTGTTCTCATTATTCTACAAATTATTTGCAAACTAGCTGCTACTAGACCTCTTAAATAAAATTGTTTATTATTCTGCCTGGGTCCTCACGCCTCATTCAGTCACACATGAAGTATACCCTACTGGGAAAGAGTGGACATTAGGGGTCGGGTGGGTGCTCTGCGCCAGTAGCTACAGTAGGGCATTTCGGGGCCTGCCCCCGACTTCCTGCCAAGCCTCCCCCCCCGAATTCCTTTCAGCCCAGCCCCCCAACTCTCTGGCAAGATGTGGTGGCTGCCACAAACTCCCCCTGCACTGCTGGGGCCGATGGTTCTCCTTGCCTTCCCCCTTTCTGGTGCTTTCTCTCCCCACTCACACCCCCACCCTCCCCCACACCCACACCCTCAGCCCCAACTTAGAAATTCCTGGCTACGGGCCCCATACCAGAGTGGTGGCAGCCAATAGAGAGCCTCCTTGGTCCACGGCCTGCCTGCGACACTTCCTGTCATCTCCCTCTCGGGTGTCAATGTGAGGTGTTTTCCCATAGTTGATGGTGGCATTCCCATACTTGCCTGCTCTATTTATTTGTTTACTTCATTTATACCCCAGCTTCATTCCCAATTGGGACCCAGATGTCATTTGCTCCTCCTCCATTTTTATCCTCACAACAACCCAGGTGGGTAGGCTAAGCTGAGAGCGTGCAGTTGGCCCAAGGGCACCCAGAAAGCTTCCAGAGAAGAGCGGGGATTCAAACCTGGGTTGCCCAGACCCTAGTCTGGCACACTAAACTCTGTATAACATTGGCTTCCTCCACATTCTTTGGGCCCCCGTGTTACAACTGGGACTTCACGAGCTCCCCAAAATGACAGCTGGTGGAGAGTACGGTGTGCCATTGGTTGACCGCATCCTCGATCCCATAATGGCTGCTTCCACATGAGGATGGTTCCCTGCACAAAAACGCAGGAGGTCCCAGATTGCAAGGGGAACATCCACACGATGTTGTGCCCATCCTGAGCACAACTGTGCCTTTTCCCTTCAAGCCAGGTTAAAAATGAACCTGTTTCATTTGGCTCAAAGGGGAATCCACAGAGTGGCTGTGGAGGAGCATTCGCGTTGACAGTCCCTCCATTGCCACTATAGCCACTTTCAAAATGGCTCAGGGTGGCTTGCTGCCCTGTACCATCACCCTCCCTTCCCTTAGCCCTTTAAAGGGCTTCTTGCTCTTCCACTGAAGAGCCAGTTTGGTGTAGGGGTTAGGAGCGTGGACTCCAATCTGGGAGAACCGGCTTTGATTCTCCACTCTTCCACATGCAGCTGCTGGTGTGACCTTCGGTCAGTCATAAATTCTTTCAGAGCTATTCTCTCAAGGGCAGTTCTTGAGAGAGCTCTCTCAGCCCCACCTACCTCACAGGGTGTCTGTTGTGGGGAGGAGAAGGGAAAGGAGATTGTAAACTGCTCTGAGTCTCCTTTGGGCAGTGAAGGGCAGGGTATAAATCCAATCTTCTCCTCCTTCTTTGTCGTATTGTTTCCCTGGAAGTTGTAGTTCCAGACACAAGGGCGTTGACTGGAAATTCAGTCGCACCCTTCCCTCCACCCAATGTAGCACCAACCAGGGACATAGGAGGTTTGTTGCGGTGTATAGGGGACAACCACCAGAAGAAGAAGGAGGAGGAGGAGGAGGAGGAGGAGGAGAAGGAGAAGAAGGAGAAGAAGAGATTGGATTTATACCCTGCCCTTCATTACCCGAAGGAGTCTCAGAGCGGCTTACAAACTCCTTTCCAAGGAGATTGTAAACCGCTCTGAGACTCCTTTGTGTAGTGAAGGGCGGGATATAAATCCATCCATCCATCTCCTCCTCCTCCTCCTTCTTCTTTGGCATTATAACCTGCTGAGAGTCCTCCCAGGCCCCACCACCCCAAGACTCCACCTCCAAATCCCCAGGAATTTCCCAACCTAGACTTGGCAACCCTACTTGTAGTGGATCATTTTTGCCACCAAGAGCTTTTGGCAGGTGCATTGTCTCTGCTAGTGAGCAGGGACCAGAGAGCTGGGAGGCCACGACTATTGCAGATTTTGACTCCCGGAGGGCAGTGAAATCTGGTCCTGAGGTTCCGATCGCCCTGCCTCGAGGAGATCTTCACTGGGGGGGAGTCAATCTTGGATGGTGCTATTGGCCCCCAGTCCCCTGAATCCGTGCTGCGTGAGATGCAGGGTCATCATGAGAGAGTGCAGGACAGCAGCTCTGTGTAGAATCTGACAGGGACCCATCAGAGCATGTCCACCAACAGGTGGATTTCAGCTTGAGGAGTGTGAGTTTCTCCCCCCATCCCTCTACGACCCCAAATGCTGCTCTTAAGGAACAGGGACCTCCAGAAAGAGCAGAAGGGGAGGACTTGGTGGTCTGCAGCAGTGTTTCCCAGCCTGTGGGTTGGGGCCCAGAAGAGGGACTCAACGCCTCCGAAAGCAGGTCATGGGCCAGCCCTCCCTAAACTGGAGAGCCAGTTTGGTGTGGTGGTTAGGAGTGTGGATTCTAATCTGGGAGAAACAGGTTTGATCCCCCACTCCTCCACATGAAGCTGGTGGCGTGACCTTGGGCCAGTCCCAAGTTCTCTCAGAGCTGTTCTCTCAAGGGCAGTTCCTCAGAAGAGCTCTCTCTCAGCCCCACCTACCTCACAGGGTGTCTGTTGTGGGGAGGGGAAAGGAAAGGAGATTGTAAGCCGCTCTGAGATGCCAAGTGAAGGGCAAGGTATAAATCCAATCCGCACCTCCTCCTCCTCCTTCCTGCCCTTCCTGTTGCTCTCATTTGTATTTTGGAAACCAAGACCTGAATCTGGAAATAGCCTCTTCCATGTCATGCATAGTTGGTATTTTTTCCCTCACTGAATGTGCATGTTGATCAAGTAAAATGATGGTCACTAGATTTATTGATACTCTTGGGGGGGGGGATTAGAGAGAGCAATGGAGGAGGAGAAGGGGGTTAATAACTGGAATGTAACCTCCATGTGCAAAGGCTGTGTATGTTGGAATGCCACTTGCGTGGGTTTCATAGTGAGGGCCCCTGTGTCTGTTACATATGGACAACTTAACAACGAAGTGATTTCAGCAAGTGATTCAGCTTTATTGGTCACAGCAACTCCAACTCAGAACACACCAACAAACATCCACAAAACAGTGGAGCACAGCTCCTTCTTTTAAACTCTCCCGGGCTGTCAAAGCCACACCCATTGTCAGATAAGAACCAATAACAATGCAGGGATAAAGGCCAATCAGGACCGTTCCCTCTTTGCAACAATATCACTCAGTGATTGGGTAATTACACAGGTTTCGCAGAAACCGACCAATAGCAATGCGACATCTGAAGAGCCACATTCTGACTCAAGCTTAACATATGAATAGATAGCAGCAATTCACATTCAGTACATAACAGTGTCCATTGTGCAATGTTTGTCGGCTTCTCAAAAAACATCTGGTTAGCCCGTGTAGAACGTGGAATGCTGAACTTGATGGGTACCAAGGTCATAGCTTGCCTAGGATGCCAAAAAACCTTGTGCCAGCCCTAGATGGATCACCATTCCAAGTAAATTTGGACGTTTTGGTCACCGTACCAAGACGGCTGGGAACTGTTGGTCTTACTGTGAGAAGCAGGAGACACAAAAGTCATCCCCCACACCACAGGAGGAAATCTGTCTGCCTGCAGAAACTCTCTACTGGATTCTGTTTCTGTCACTCACTCAAGGAGACAGAATGTGGTTTTGGTCTAACAGCCTTTCCAAGGAACCTAATGCAGGGTGCAAAAAGCAACACCTGGGAAATGCATACTGGCTTCAGACACTTTTTTCCCTCCGCATATTAAACAGCAGCTGCTACCAGGCACCTCCAGCCAGGCATTTGAGCCCCCCCCCCCCCAAATTCAGTCTCTCGCTTATCATTTCAAAAATGTCCCATTGCTAAGGTTCTCTTTTGCCTTAAAAGGGTTTTGCTTATCAGAAAAAGATTCCACTTGCTTTGAATTCATCCAGATCCAGGAAGAGATGAAAACCTCTGCCCGGGGGGGCTGTGTGTGCAAATATGCGTCCGCACACTCTCGCTCGGCTCCTGGTGATTCGGCGATGAAATATAATTGCACCTTTGGAAGGAAATAGCAAACTCGGGAGAGGGGGAGGGGGGGAAAGCACACAGTTTCCTCTTCTGACAAATTAGTTACGTGCTAAGACACACCTCCAGCAGCAGCACCTGGAAGTGCTAAAAGAGCAAGTGATGGTCTACTGGCACTTCCAAGCCTATCTTAGCAATCCGAGGCAAGCTGACACAGGCGTCAGATGACGGGTGAAAATTCGCAAGATTGCACCTACCGTCGGGCGCTCTGAGGGGAGGGGAAGAGGGGAAGAGAAGTGACCTTGATGAATGCAACATTTCTGCACGTTTGCTTCCCCCCCCCTTCTCATCAAAAACTTACGGAACTTAGAAAATGGAACTTGGAACATTCGAGTATTCCAGAGAAGGTTGGGGAGGATTTGTTACTTTCCGGGTATAGTTCAGAGTTTGACCTGTATAGCCCTAACCCAGGGGTCTCCAATGGGGACCTGTGGCAGAACGTGCCTACCCTGGCCTGCGGGCCCATTCCACCCTGCCCTCCTAGGAGGTTCTCAGCCCCCTGGAGGGGCTTTTCCATTTTACTCTCCAGTAGCCACTACCACCACCTGATCAATATAAGGATTTCCCACTGAAAGGATCGGGACCTTCAGCTCCCCTTCCAGCTCAGAGGCCTTGCCTCAATGTCTCCTGCTAGCCCACAGGGATAATTTAATGTTTTGTGCGCCCCTGGGGGAATAGCCAGTTGCCAACTCCTGGCCTTCCCCCCTCTTGGGGCTCCCTTTTAAAATAGTGTGTTCGAGACGGTGGAAGTCTCTACGGTACAGAGAACCACTCCTCACATCAACAGTTTTAAATATTTATTAAATTGTATTTAATCGTATGCTGATTTTAAATTTTGTGACCCACCCTGAGCTTTACTGCATAGGGGAAGGTGGGCTATAAGTCCAGTAAATAAATAAAATATAAACATATTTTTAGCACCACACCAGATTGAAGCAAGGAAGAACAAAAGAACTTGGTAAGAAATGCAAATTGTCCCTTCCTCTATACATACCCTATCTGATGGTAAAATACAGGGCAGGCTCTTTATCTTAGGTGTTCTAGTTCTTTAAAGATCCCCCATGACCTTGAAGCTTGCTCCCAGCTCTTTAGGCCAGCCGCATGGTCCAAAATGGCTGTCTGCTCCCAAGTTCAGACAAGAGGTCTGTTCAGTTCAGCATCCCGGGGGGGGAGCAACTTCTCCTTGTGAGGAAGTTTTATTAACTCCACCCCCTTGACCAGGTCATGCCAGGTCAAAGAAACATTTCCTCCAGCCCATTCCTGGAGATTGCATCTGGGGCTGGTCTAGCCTACAGCCCTCCAAACTCTGTTTTCTGTCTGGAGAAGGGGGGAAAAGGATGAAGGGCTTATCTGTCTCATTATCTTTCCTGCTAGAGTCATTAGGCGAGCCGATGTGCCAGTGAATGGACTTCCTCCTCTGACTAGAGGGAAGAAAATGGGTAAAATCCACAGGGGAGGCTTTAGCTGCTTGCCAAACCTCCAGTAGGCAATACATTTCCCCACAGTGCCCATGGGCACCATGGAACCTGCTGACACTGTTCAATGCCAAGTACTTTTTAGATAGTGGGTGGGGCTTTTACCTAGCAACAATTCCGATTGGCCTTTGGGAATTTGATTGGCTGTCCAGATTAAAAAAAAAAATGGTGATGGGAGCAGCTGCCACTAAATTAGTTTGCTCTGGAGCCACCCTTCCTGAGCTAAGGCTAAAACGTGTGACCCAGAGGCTAAAAAACTGTAAGCTAGCTCACACTAACTCAGCTTAGAGGGAACACTGGTGACTGAAGGTAAGCACGGTGTGGCAGCCATTTTGCCTTTGGCAACATCTTCTGTGGCAGCCATTTTATCAGCATTCCAAAAGTGCCCATAGGCTGAAAAAAGCTGGTGATCACTGCCCTAAACATCCTGGGACTAGCCTGGGGTTTGGAGGACCCTAGGTCAAATGTCCTCCCATGATGCCCTTGTGCACACATGTGCTCGTCCCCACACATTTGTTCACACATCCATGTTAACAGATGCGTACACACAGCAGAGATCCACTGTCCCACCATTTTGCCCCCCTGGCACTGGTCTTGAGTTGAAGGACTCCCACCTGGTACCTTCTCAATTGTTATGATTGACAACCAAGACCCTGCTCCAGGTGTCCCATGTCTAGAAGTTCGGTAGATGATCACCAGTCATTTTTTCCATAGTGCCCCAGTTCTGGAATAAGCTCGCCAAACGTATTTGCCAAGCACCTGCCTCATTAAGTATTCTTTTGGTGTCAAACAGCAGTAATCCTATTCCCCAAGCTTTGGGCAGGTGATAATTCCAGAATTATGTGTGGCTTTTGCTGTTATGAATGTTTTGGTTATTCATTTTATTCCATTTTATTTTGTATTTGATCCTCGTACGGTTTTAATTTTGAATATAAGCTTCCTTGGAGACCATAGAGGAAAAGGCAGGGAATAAATCTTTGAGTTAAGATAAAATGGGGGGGGGGAATGCTCCTCCTCTCCACTTATCCAGATGACGGGCAGAAATTCAACAGGAGTGGTTCTTCCAAGCACTGCTTTGTAATCTAGCCAGATCTCTACTAAACTTTGATGTGGACAAAACTGTCTCTTATTGGGCAAAAAAGTGGTAATATTCCCCCTTGCATTTTAAGCCACGACAGGTTGCTTCTCTTGGTGATGTTCTCACCAGGGCCAGCTCAAGGTATTTTGCTGCCCCAAGAAGGTACGTCACCTGTTGCAGGAGCAAGCTGGAGAGAGGCTGTGGCTCAGTGGTAGAGCATCTGCTGGGCATGAAGAAGGTCCCAGGTTCAATCCCTGGCATCTCCCATTAAAAGGACAAGGTAGTAGGTGGAAAACCACCACCTGAGACACAGGAAAGCCTCTGTCAGTCTGAGTAGACAGTGCTGACCTTGACGGACCAAGGTATATATTGAGTATAAGGCAAATTTATGTGTCCACAAGTCCTAAACTGAGCCCCAGTGGTGCTAGCAGGGTGGCAGGGGTTCTGCTCACATCTGGGCAACAGCAGGTCACACCTGGAGGCAAGAACAGGGGTGTGTGAACATAAGAACATAAGAACATAAGAGAAGCCAATGTTGAATCAGGCCAATGGCCCATCTAGTCCAACACTCTGTCACACAGCGGCCAAAATATACCAGGTGCCATCAGGAGGTCCAGCAGTGGGGCCAGGACACCAGAAGCCCTCCCACTGCTGCCCCCTCCAGCACCAAGAATAGAGTGCATCACCTGCCCCAGACTGAGAGTTCCCATCTATACCCTGTGGCTAATAGCCACTGATGGACTTCTGCTCCATATGTTTATCCAATTCCCTCTTGAAACTGTCCAGGCTTGTAGCTGCCACCACCTCCTGTGGCAGTGAATTCCATGTGTTCATCACTCTTTGGGTGAAGAAGTACTTCCTTTTATCTGTTCTAACCCGACTGCTCAGCAATTTCATGGAGTGCCCATGAGTTCTTGGATTGTGAGAAAGGGAGAAAAGTACTTCTTTCTCAACCTGCTCAATCCCATTCATAATCTTATAAACCTCGATCATGTCACCCCTCAGCTGTCATTTCTCCAAGCGAAAGAGCCCCAAGCATTTTAACCTTAGTTAGTGTGTGTATATAAAGTGCTGTCAAGCTGCAGCCAAGTTATGGTACCCCTGGCAAGGGGCTTTTTTTAAAGGCAAATAAGAAGCGGAGGGGGGTGGCCATTGCTTTTCTCCACGGAGCCTTCCTGGGTGGTCTCCCAGGCAGTGCTCCCTCTAAGCTGTGGAGTCTTGTGAGCAAAAATTCTCCTTTGTGAGCTACTGGCATTAAAGCTGTGAGCGAGCGATTTGGCTACTGCATCAATTAGTTTGCCCTGGAGCCCTCCTTCCTGAGCAAAGACAGAAAAGTGTGAGCCAGAGGCGAAAAAACTGTGAGCTAGCTCACACTAACTCAACTTAGAGGGAACACTGCGAAGTTCCAAACCTGCTTAGCTTCCAAGATTTGACACGATTGAGCTACACCATTCTGTCTCCCCCTCCCCCACAATGTCAGGTGTAGGCCAGGCCAATCGTCTCTACCTGTGCTGCTGCCATCCAGGAGCTTGGAGGCACTGTAGCACTTCTGGAACTTAGCTCAGACCTTGCTGGCAGTGAGGGAGGGCTAGAAGGTGATGGCAGGCATGATTAGGGGGAATGAAATTTCTTTTTTCTAAAACTAACTTTTTAATATTAAACTGATTCCTCTTACTCTCTCTTTCCTCCCTCTTTTTTTTTTTTAAAAAAGAGAGATTTCTCTTTCATGTTTCTTTGAAGAGAAATCAATGCACCCTTTTGTAACTTCAGCCCTTGGAGGTGTTTTTTGTTGTTGTTGTTGTTAGACACTTCAAGGTGGTGCTCTAGCAGGAGGACAGGAAGGTCTGGGGAGACATCATCTGCCTCTGAGCATCTACAGGGAGAAATTCTGAACTTCTGCAGGACTTTCACTTGCAAACACACACACAAGCACATCATAGGGAAAGCTGAAGTCTTCTTCCAAACAGGTTAGTTTTATACATAAAAAGTATGCTTTAAGAATGCAGGACTCATAAAACATAGAATCCTCCCCCATGCCGTACCCTGAAGTCTAGGAAAAGCTTTACCGTTGGATTGCATAAAGTGGTGGATCATCGATAGTATCTCCCAGAGGTTATCTCAAGGCAGGGACTCGGCTCCGAAACGTTCAATGGACATACCTTTCGGAAGCCTCTCTTTGTATCCCTCCGTCTCCTGTTCTCAGGGTCAATCCGCCCCGCCTGTGTCCTTTAACTCAGCCTGCTTCCTAAAGAATCCCTGAGCTTTCAAATCCAGCATCCGGTTTTGGAAGACAGATTGGCCACAGTTCCCTGAACTAAGTTGATCGGCCTCCATTCCAATGGCGGCAGCTGGTTACCAAATGATGTAATTAAGGTTGTCCGGCCATTCTTCAATCCCTTGGCATCTCCCGATACGGACAGCTTATAAAGCTTTTGGAGTCTACCAAGATGCCGACTTGAAACACTGGCATTGCGCAAACCGCTTGGCTCGGTTGGAGCGCTTCTGGGTTTTTGTTCTTTCACGAGGTTCTGAAACGAGATGCCTGCCAGGCTGTTGACTCGTGCACGCGCTACTTAAAGTGAACGAGGATGTCTCTGGGCACTGCTAGATCCGAGCTTATCAAAAATGTTTGGCACTTTACGTTTATGGCAAGCCGGGGGGGGGGGAGGCTGGGGGAATAATTTGAATATAGAGCTTGCAGGAGCAGAGCTGACCGGGGAAAGGTTCAACACCCACTTTTCGGACAGCACCTTCTCCCCTGCAAATGTATTTGGTGGTGGGAAGTGCTGTTAAATCGCAAGGGACTAATGGCGACCCGGTAGGGTTTTCAAGGCATGAGAGGCTCAGAAGCGGTCTGCTGTTTGCTTGCCCCTGCAACCCCGGACTTCCTTGGTGGCCTCCCATCCAAATATTAACCGGGGCCAATCCTGCTTAGCTTCTGGGGTCTGGTGAGATCGGGCTAGCCTGGGCCATCCAGGTCAGTGCACAAAGATATTGACTTATCGACAAGCATCTTTTACGGCTCCTTTGTACCCCAAAAGAAAGCAGCCAGCAGAAACAGGCGAAAGCCCATCTAAATACAACCATCAGCATGCAACAATCAAATGATTCACATTCCAGAGGGTAGCCTTGTTGGTCTGCAGTAGAACAGCTAGATTGGTGTCCAGTAGTTGTTTGTGTCCAGGGCTGCGGCGGCTCAAGTGGTTAAGATGCTGAGATGCGGACCAGAAGGTCGGTAGTTCAGCAGCTCGAAACCCGAGTGCTGCATGATGGAGTGAGCTCCCATCTCTGGTCCCAGCTCCTGCCAACCTAGCAGTTCGAAAGTAAGAAATTGCAAGTGGATAAATAGGTACTGCTTTGGTGGGAAGGTAACAGTGTTCTGTGCGCCTTGAAGTCTTGTCATGCCGGCCACATGACCACAGAAATGCCTTTGGACAGCGCTGGCTCTTCAGCTTGGAAACGGAGATGAGCACTGCATCCCTAGAGTCAGATTCAACTGGCTTTCGAGCAAGGGAAACCTCCACCTTTACCTAGCACCTGAGAGCCAGTTTGGTGTAGCAGTTAAGAGCGGCGGACTCTAATCTGAAGAGCTGGATTCGTTTCCCCCACTCCTCTACATGCAGCCAGCTGGGTGACCTTGGGTCAGTCACAGTTCTCTCAGAGCTGTTCTCTCAAGAGCAGTTCTCTCAGAGCTCTCTCAGCCCCACCTACCCCACAGGTTGTCTGTTGTGGGGAGAGGAGGGGAAAGCTGCTTTGTAACTGGAGTGAAGGGCGGGTTATAAATCCAGCTCCTCCTTCTCCTCCTCCTCCTCTAACAAGAGTTTCAAGGTATGAGCTTTTGAGAGACCAAGCTCCCTTTATTTGACTCTTGAAAGCTTATGCCTCCCAAATTTTGTTAGTCTCTAAGGTACTTTTTTTGTTGTTCTTTCGCTGTCAAGTCAAAGCTGAGTTACGGTGACCCCGTCAGGTTTTCATGGCAAGAGACATTCAGAGATGGTCCTGCCACTGCCTGCCTCTTGGTAGTGACCGTGGTATTCCTTGGTGGTCTCCCATCCAAATGCTAGCCAGGGTCAGCCCTGCTTAGCTTCTGAGATCTGACAAGCTCAGACTAACCTGGGCTGTCCAGGTCAGGGATATAAAGTGCTGCTGGACTCAGATCCAAACGATTGAAGTATGAAATAAAACTTAGAACAAAACAATTGCAAAGCTGTGATCTACCCCGCCCCCCACCCACAAACTGTCCTATTCCCCAACTGCTCAACAGTTTGATGCCACAAAAAGAGACGGGTGGATGCCTGGTGAATATCTTTCAGAAGGGAATTCCGGAGTGCCACCACTGAGAAGGCCCTGTCCCTGGTCACCTCCTGTAAAACGCACGATGGCAGCAACAATCAAAGCAAGGGCTCTGATATGGACCTCAGCATGCCAGCAGGTCCATGCGAGGCATCAGAAGATTCCCTCCCTTCATTCCTTTATGGTTCCAGAACTTCATGTGGAACCGCATTTGACTTCCGCTTAAGTGCAATTGAACCAGGAAAATGTCTTTGTTTGATTACAACACGTGGGATCCTGTGTGCCGTTTGCTACCACGGCTCCTGATGGAGAAGAGCAGGCAAGTCTTGTTCCATGGGTCCAATGCACAGGTAGAGTTGACTGTGCATTCCATAGCCTTACTCCTCCCTTGCATGTTGGTTGCAAATCAACACTAATTTTGGCAAAGTAGTTAAAAACTCCTTTTTCGCCAGCACAGGCAGGCGCACTCTGAGCAGCAGTCTCATAAGCTCCAAAGGGGGGGCGCCTGCAGCATCTGAAGCCACACGGCAGCCCATAACCATATGTTCCGCTTTCACCCGACCGAGAGATGCACATCACTCAACGCTTATCAGTTAGAAGCCGAGGAGATATGAAAACCTCACTTGCACTTTTGAACAGCGCCGGGATCCCGGAACGCCACCGTCGCCCCTTCTCAGTTTATTCGACACGATGCTAAGAAGCCAAGAGGAATGACTTTAATTTCAGCTAATGAGAATGAGCACATTAGACTAGAATAGAACAGAGGAATGCGGACCGGAGAGACATTAATCTTTGACACCCACAGGAAAGAGTTATAAGTTGCACAGCCCGATTCGGGGCATATTTACTTGGAAGTTATTCTCACTGTCCATTAGGCCCCTTTACCAAAACCCGGACTGAATGCCTACATTATTTAGCAGTGGCCCTCCTAAGAAACCTGCATATAAGGCCCACAAGCCAAGAACACTTGAAGCTGCCGTATCCTGAATCAGGCTATTGGTCCACTAAGGTCACTATTGTCTACTCAGACTGGCAGTGGCTCTCCATCATCTCAGGTAGAGGGTCTTGCACATCCCCTCTTGCCAGATCCTTTCACTGGAGGTTCTGGGGATTGAACCTGGGACCTTCTGCATGCCAAGCAGATGGTCTACCACTAAGCCGCAACACCCCCTTCCCTATTGCCTCCAGAGGTCTCTGGACATGGGAGAGCCAGTTTGGTGCAGCGGTTAGGAGGGTGGACTCTAATCTGGGAGGACCAGGTTCGATTCCCCACTCCTCCACACGTAGCTGCTGGCGTGACCTTGGGTCAGTTACAAGTTCTTTCAGAGCTGTTCTCTCATGAGCAGTTCTTGAAAGAGTTCTCTCAGCCCCACCTGCCTCACAGAGTGTCTGCTGTGGGGTGGGGAAGGGAAAGGAGATTGTAAGCCACTCTGAGACTCCTTTGGGTAGTGAAGGGCAGGGTATAAATCCAATCTCTTCTTCTTTTTGATAAACATAAGCCTGGCCCAATGGTTTGCTTCTCCCTTTACCCCTAGGGTTTCCAAGTCCTCCCTGGCTACTCCAGGGGTAGGGTTGCCAGCTCCAGGCTGGGGATTTCCTGGAGATTTGGGGATGGAGCCTGGGGAGGACAGGGACTTCAGTGGGGTACAATGCCATGGAGTCAATCCTCCAAGTCCAAAGCATCCATTTTCTTCAGGGGAACTGATCTCTGTTCTCTGGAGATGAGCTGTAATTCCGGGGGATCCCCAGGTCCCACCTGGGGGCTGGTATCCCTACCTGCTCTCCAGAAGTAGGTATTCAGGCACATAGATCATTTGAACCAGGAATATAAGGTCAGGAAAGCGAAGGACCTAAGGGTGAGCTTAGGGAACTTGTGGGAAAGGAAACAGAACCGGGTAAAGATATGGTTAGAAACGGGAGTTTGAAGCAGTGTTCCCTCTAAGCTGAGCTAGCATGAGCTAGCTCACTGTTTTTTAGCCTCCAGCTCACAGATTTTTGCCTCCGCTCAGGAAGGAGGGCTCCAGAGCAAACTGATTTACGCAGCAGCCAAACGGCTCACTCACAACTTTGACGCCAGTTGCTTGCAAAGTTGGATTTTTGCTCACAAGACTCCACAACACATTTCTGCTTGTGCAGAGGAGGGGGGACAGAAGTGAGCTCAGAAGTCCTCGTCGACACAGGGAGATTTAACAACTCGCTTTGCCCTCCGGCTCTTAGAACCAGCTGAGGAGTCTGGAAAGCCGGAGGAATCAAAATTCCTCTACAGCATCTCTGAGGCTGCTTTGAAAGGCAGCGACCTGGGATTCCTGGTGGCCGTGGCACTCCCAGTTGTGCTCACCCCCTGCCAGCACCATCGAGGAATGGCAAGCAGACCGTGTGGGCACCTTTGGCTTCAGATGGTGGAAAAGCTTGCAGGGCGGGGGGGTTAGGGTTTTTTTGGGGGGGGGGATCTGAGTAGAGAATGTTCCCCTATGCTTGCTACTAGCCCCCCACTCACATCTCCACCCTTCTTGTCCACTCCCACACGTGAACATAAGCTGCCTTATACTCAGGGCTTTTTTTTTTGTAGAAAAAGCCCAGCAGGAACTCATTAGCATAATAGGCCACACCCATCAACAGGAACTCATTAGCATATTAGGCCACACACCCCATGTTACCAGAAGTGTGGTCATCCAGACACACCCACCGTTTCCTTCTTATTCTGTTTCCCTTGTTTGTTGTCAAAACCCAGGGTGCTTTTTATAGCAGGAACTCCTTTGCATGTTAGGCCACACACCCCTAATGTAACCAATCCTAATGAGTTTCCACTGTTGGGTGTGGCCTATTATGCTAATGAGTTCCTACTGGGCATGGCCAACTCAGGAGCCAGCCGGAACTCCGTTCCTGTGCATTCCTGCCCCAAAATAGCCCTGCTTATACTGAATCAGATCTTTGGTCCATCAAGATCAGTATTGTCTACTCAGACTGGCAGCTGCTCTCCCGGGTCTCAGGCTTAGGTCTTTCACATTGCCTACTGCCTCGTCCTTTGAACTGAAGATGCCAGGGATTGAACTGGGGACCTTCTGCATGCCAAGCAGATGCTCTACCCCTGAGCCACAGCCCCTCCCCGACCTGTGCATCCTTCCTCTGCCCACCTGCAAGCTTTCCCATCACCTGTATGAGATAAATGCTGTGTAGCTATCAAGACTCTATACCAGTTTGCATGTTCAAATTCATATCATGTGTACACAGCACAAGCAGTTCCATAGAGCTGACTGAGAAACAGAGAATGGAAGAACCTGGCGCGATGTGGTCCATGGGGTCGCAAAGAGTCGGACTCGACTATGCGACTGAACAACAACAACAGCAACGAATGTTGGGGTCCAGGTCCCCAACTTGTGTCTGATGTTACACAATCATATGTGAGTTCTGGGTTCTCCTCAGTTCCTGCGTGCACACTGCCCGATCAGGGTCAGGGTCAGAATGCACATGGGGATGATGAAGGAAAGCACCATTGAGTCTCAACCAACTTATACTGACCCTGTAGAGTTCAAGGCAAGAGACAAACGGAGGGGTTCACCATCACCTGATTCTGCGTGGTGACCCTGGACTTCCCTGGTGGTCTCCTGTTCAAATACTACCCAGAGATGATCCTACTTAGCTCCTGAGATCTGACGAGATCAAGCTAGCCTGGGCTACCAGGCACGAGACATCCAGAGGTTGTCTGCCATGGCCTGCATCTCCATTGCAAACCTGGTCTTCCTTGGTGGTCTCCCATCCGAGTACTGACTAGTGCTGACTCTGCCCACATGGAAAAAGGGCTCCTCTGTGCCATATTTACTTGCTCCTTGGAGGAAAGGCAGGACAGGGAAATAAGGACATAAGAATTCTGCTGGGTCAGACCAGTGGTCAACGCTCCCTCTAAGCTGTGGAGTCTTGTGGGCAAAAATTCTACTTTGTGAGCCACTGGCATTAAAGTTGCGAGCGAGCGTTTTGGCTACTGTATAAATTAGTTTGCTCTGGAGCCATCCCTTCCTGAGCGAAGACAAAAAACTGTGAGCCGGAGGCTAAAAAAACTGTGACTCAGCTTAGAGGGAACACTGCCAGTGGTCCATCTAGCCCAGCATCCTGTCTCACTCAGTGGCTAACCAGTTCCTCTGGAGGGTAAACCACAGGCATCGAGGCCAAGGCCTTCCACTGATGTTGCCTCCTGGCTCGGAGATTCAGAGGTTTACTGCCCCAGAATGTGGGGGTTGCCTTCAGTCACCGTGGCTAGTAGCCTTCATAATGGACAGATGGACAGATGGACAGATGGACAGATGAACAGACAGACTGACACTGCTCCTCCAGCTGGGCCAGTCTCTCGCCAGCCTGGGTAGTGTGTCTGAACTGTGGCAGACTCTCCCCCCCCCACATGCCATTTCGACAAAACAGATCTGTCTCTCTCTCCCAAGCACAGCCCATGCAAATAAACCTTTCCCAGTGAGAATGGGAGAGAGGACCCATTCGGAAGAAATCATTGTCTCATCATCGCGTCGCTGTTTGTTCTCCCCCACTGTGGTTCCCCCTCCGCCATTTTTCAATTCTACCTTTTGTCTCCGGCAAATGAGCCCGGAGCATCCTTTCCACGTTATCTCCCGAGAATCTCCACGGGACGTACTTCATTCCGCACTTCCGATTAACTATGCAGCTCGGCTCGGTAAATTTGACAGCTGCTCCTACCTAACTAGCTTGCTTTTTAGAGGCCTTTATTTTTAAACTCCTCCTCTCGCCGCTCCTCTCAACTCGGTTTTATGTTCCGCCCGCAGCAAAGAAGCAAGACCTATTTCTCAATCCCTCAAACTAAGTGCCTCGCCAGATCTCCGCACAGAGGTGACCTTCAGGCAGCGCCCAGAGATTCCGCTGTCTGGTTTTGAAAACTTTAAGGCTTCTAGATGGGGGATCATTTTGGAACTGGTGTGAAGGACCAGGACCCTGACCACATCCTAACAGAAGCAGGATCTAAAGGATCAGGGGGGCTGAGAAGCTGTGGGTCCAGGAATCATCCAAGGAGGCAATAGAATCATAGAGTTGGAAGGGGCCTCCAGGGCCAGCTAGTCCAACCCCCTACACTATGCAGGGAATTCACAAATACTTCCCCTCCACACATACCCAGTGACCATTGCTCCATGCCCAGAAGATGGCAAAAAACCTTCAGGATCACCGGCCAAACTGGCCTGGAGAAAAAATGCTTCCTGACCCCAAAGTGGCAATCAGCATTTCCCTGGGCGTGTAAGAAAGGGCCATGAGAACTAAGCACTGAGGCAACCTTTCCCGCCCTCCTTCTTGTGATCTGCCTAAGTTCACAAAATCAACATTGCTGTCAAATGGCCATCTAGCCTCTGCTTAAAGACCTCCAAAGAAGGAGAGCCCACCCCCTCCCGAAGAAGCCTGTCCCACTGAGGAACCGCTCTAACTGTCAGGAAGTTCTTCTTAACGTTTAGCTGAAAACTCTTCTGATTTAATTTCGACCCGTTGGCTCTGGTCCGACCTTCTGGAGCAACAGAAAACAACTCTGCCCCATCCTTTATATAACAGCCCTTCAAGTACTTGAAGAGGGTTGTCCTATCGCCTCTCAGTCGTCTCCTCTCCAGGCTAAACATACCCAGCTCCTTCAACCTTTCTGCATAGAAAAGTGGACTCCCCTAGAACAGCAACTAACAAGACGTCTCTCCCATCTACTCCTGGGAAAGGAGGCTTGAGGCATTCTGTAGTCCCTGTTCATTCACTGATTTACAGACATTTTTCTGTCCTCTTTCTACCCAATCAGGCTTCACAAGGTGGCAAATATAAACAAAGTTAAACATTTAAACAATTAAAATACAGTTAATATAAAATTCAGGTAAAAATATATCAACAATACTGGAAGGAGGGCCAAAAATATTATCAGGGACATGCCAGATGAAAGAAAAAAAATTTCACTTGTTGGTGAAAGACACAGATAGAGTAGGGATGCTAACCTCCAACTGGGACCTGGGGGTCCCCTAGAATTACAGACCAACTCCAGATTACAGAGATCAGTCCCCCCAGAGAATAATGGCTGCTTTGGACGGTGGACTCTATGGCATTGGATTTATACTCCACTGAGGGCCCTGTCCTCCCCAGGCTCCACCTTCAGATATCAGTTTGGTGGAGTGGTTAGAAGCACAGAGAACTGGAAGAAGTGGGTTTGATTCCCCATGCCTTCACATTCAGCTGCTGGTGTGACTTTGGGTCGTTCACAAGTTCTCTCAGAACTGTTCTCTTACGAGCAGTTCTCGAGAGAGGTCTCTCAACCCCACCTACATTCCAGGGTGTCTGTTGTGTGGAGAGGGGGAGGGAAAGGAGATTGTAAGCCACTCTGAGACTTCTTCAGGTAGTGAAGGGTGGAGTATAAATCCAATCTCTCCTCCTCCTCCTCCTCTTCTTCTTGTTTCCCAACCTGGCCACCCTACCCTCCCATCCCCCACTGGTGGCCAAGGGGGACCTGGTAACCCTATGATAGAGGCAACAGATGAATCTTCCTGGGGAGGGAGTTCCAAAGTTTTGGTGCCACGATGGAGAAGGCCCTTTCTTGGGTTGCCACCCATTAAACCTCAGATGGTGGAGGCAACTGAAGCAGGACTTCTGAGGATGACCAGAGTGAGCAGGTAGGTTCATATGGGAGAAGGGGCCATGGAAGCTCATGGGGTGACCTTGTACCAGTCACATTCTCTTGCCTTACCTAGCTCACAGGATTGTGGTCAGGATATTATGGAGGTGAGGAGAATGGATGTAAGTCACCTTGGGTCCCTGTTGGGGGAAAAGGCAAGGCATAGATTAAGTAAATAAATAATGCATAAATAATAAAAATTATCTGACCACTCTGGTTTCTGAACTGATCCCACATGAATCTGCCTTATAGTTTATGAAGACGGTCGATGGCCAGAACAAATCACAATACACAATACACCGTATGCCAGAATTATAAATTAATCAATAATAAACCAATAAATAAATAGCTGGGCTATATAAAATGATTTAAAATAGATAATTACAGATTAAAATGGGTATTATTAAAAATGTGGCGTTCTGCATAGAATATCTTTGCAAATTTTACAGGCAGCTGCAAAAAACCTTGCACAAGAAGCTGTAGTCTGCAAATTGATGCCCACAAGAAGCTTTCTTAAAAACTCAGAGTCAGAGAAGCTCGGGAACCTTCTCCGCAGGGGGAGAATAAACTTAACACATATTTCCTGATAGAACCAGCAGGAGAACTGTTATGTATTGAGCTCAAGCCATTCCCCTAGCTGTACCTAGAACAGGCTAAGCTTTCTTCTCTAGAACAATAGCTCGCCTGGATCCAGGAGCTAACCAGTAGATAAGAGGTGTAATGTAAATAGCCTATCACTGGGAGTAAGTGTGTGTTAGGTTTGGTGTTTGCATGCTTTATAAGCAGGGCTCAAGCCCCGTTAGTTTGTCTTGTAGTTTGCTGAAATCACTTAATAAACCAGAGCTGATCACTGCAATGCGTCTAGAACCCAGTATTTAACAAGAACATAGGTGGGCTAAGAGAGCTGTTTTGAGATCATCTGCTCATGAGAGAACAGTTCTGAGAGAACTTGTGACTGACCCAAGGTCACACCAGCAGCTGCCTGTGGAGGCGTGGGGAATCAAACCCAGTTCTTCCATATGAGAGTCCCCGCTCCTAATCACTGCACCAAACTGGCTCTTGCATCATCCATTCTCCAGCTGTGCTGCTTTGCACAGACCCCAGTTGCTTGTTCAGCTGTTTTGTCTCCAAATGGAAGGGAGCAGGGGAAGGTCCTCCGGGTTGTGAACATGGGCAAACAGAATATGTTTTGAGGGTGTGCATGTCTCAAATTGTTTTCCCCTGTGTCAGAGGACAGACTTCCCTCGTTCAAGTATGTTTCCATCATGCATTTGATGCGTGAGGCTTTTCCCCCACCGAAGCTAATGCCACAAGACATGTGTCGGGACGTGGCACCATACTGATGTTCTGGAGATGAAGAGACCTGCAACCTCTGGGGAGAGAACCAATTGAAAGATGACAGAGGGCTGGCGAGAAACAGGAACGGCAACCTCTGAGGTCCCCCGCCGTGCCTTTGGAGAATCAAACCCAGGGCGTCTTGAAAGCATTCTGGCTCATAGGCAGTAATTATCATCAAACCATGCTAATGAATTAAATACAAGCCTTTACAGATGCATTGATCATCATTTACATGAAATAATCAGGCCGACAAAATCTCAACGGTAAATCAAAAAGGAGGGAAATGGTTTATTCAGGTTAATCCTAGTTAAACCAGCTAAATTTTTCAACATATCCCAGCGGTCTCTTTTACAGGCGAGTGGAAGGAAGGATGTGACCGGAATCTGATGAGCCCCGATTTCAGTGCCGGCGGAGTTCATTCACGAGGAGAGGTGGTTGTAAAAAAAAACCCTGTGTAAGCAGAAAGAAATGGTTCCAACAAGTTATCCTTCATACGTCTCTGCGATGTGCTGCTCTCTACTGGGAGCCACCAGCCCTTTGAGACCGTTTGGGGAAATGAGCCAATCCGGACAGAGCAAGGAAGCCGTTACGATTCGGCACTGCACCTCCCAATCCCTTCCTGTTGGTGAAGGTCACAACAGCCAGAGAAAGACCACAAAGCGTTAAAACTCTACAGAAGGCAGGAATAAGGGCAAGCGTTCTTTAACCCTCTGGTTCTTATGAAAGCACCTCGCGAATCTAGAGATGGAGTTCAGTCGCCCCTGATTAATGTTCCAGTTTGGTGTAGTGGTTAAGTGCGCGGACTCTTATCTGGGAGAACCGGGTTTGATTCCCCACTCCTCCACTTGCACCTGCTGATGTGACCTTGGGACAGTCACAAGCTCTGGCACAGCTGTTCTCTCAAGGACAGTTTCTGTCAGAAGTTCTCTCAGCCCCACCTACCTCACAGGGTGTCTGTTGCGGGGAGGGGAAGGGAAAGGAGTTTGTAAGCCGCTCTGAGATGCCTTTGGGCAGTGGAGGGCGGGGTATAAATCCAAACTCCTCTTCTTCTTCTAAGCCAAGGGTGTTGAACTCATGTGTTACAAGGGCCGGATCTGACATAGGTAAGACCTTGTTGGGCCGGGCCATGTGTGTCATAAAATGTAATGCCAGGTAGCAGAGATATAAACTTTATAAAGAACACTAACACAAAGGTTGGGGTTTTTTTTACTTAAAATAAAAACATGCTTAAAACATTAGCTCTGTGCGCTGCAAACCTACTTTTATTGGCATTCACCACAGAAGTCTCACGCTCAGAGTTCTGAGTCTAGGACCCAGGTTAAAACATGAAACGGCCGAATGACTGAGTCTGGCGAAGCAGCAGCAGCAGAACTGGAAGCAGGAGACGGCCAGTTCCACTGTGGGCCTGATGGAAGACCTCTCCAGGGCCTGATCTGGCCCCTCGGCCACATGTTTGACACCCCTGCTCTAAGCTGTAGTTTTGCGAGCAAAAATTCTACTTTGTGAGCTAAGGGCATTAAAAGTTGTGAGCGAGCGATTTGGCGACTGCATAAATTAGTTTGCTCCGAGCCATAAATTAGGAATACCTCCTTCCTGAGCAAAGACGAAAATCTGTGAGCTGGAGGCTAAAAAATTGTGAGCTAGCTCACACTAACTCAGCTTAGAGGGAACAGATATGCCTTTTATTAATGTTTATTTACTTATTAAAGCATTTGTATCCCACCTTTCCTCATGGTTCAAGGTTTGTTTAAAAAATACCCATTTGTTCATTTGTTTACTTTATTTCTGTCCTGACTTTCTCCTCAATGGGGACTCAGAGCGGCTTCCAGCCTTCTCCTCTCCTCCATTTTATCCTCGCAACCCCCTCGTGAGGTAGATTCGGCTGAGAGAGCGAGTGACTGGCCCAAGGTCACCCAGCAGGCTTTCATGGCTGAGTGGGGATTCAAACCTGGGTTTTCTGATCCTTTAAGCACTACACCATGCTGCCTCTGGTTCAACTATGATGTTAATTTAGTGTAAAAATGTGAGTGACATTCAGGGTTGTGGAGCTGAGAGCCACTGTGGTTTTGTGGTTAGAGTGTAAGACCAGAATCTGGGGGACCCAGGTTCGAATCCCTGCTCTGCTGTGGAATCTTGCTGGGTGACATTGGGCCAATCACACACTCTCGGCCTAGCCTACCTCACAGGGGCGTTGTGTGAGCAGGGCTCTTTTTGTAGAAAAAGCCCAGCAGGAACTCATTAGCATAACAGGCCACACCCAACAGCAGAAACTCATTAGCTTATTAGGCCACACCCCTGACAGCACAGCTCATTAGCATATTAGGCCACACCCCGTGTTACCAGAAGTGAGATCGTCCAGCCACACCCACCTTTTGCTTCTTATTCTGTTTACCTTGTTTGTTGTCAGAACAGGAACTCCTTTGCATGTTAGGCCACACAGCCCTAATGTAGCCAATCCTAATGAGTTTCTGCTGTTGAGTGTGGGCTGATATGCTAATGAGTTCCTGCTGGGTGTGGCCAACTTGGGAGCCAGCCGGAACTCCGTTCCTGTGCGTTCCTGCCCCAAAATAGCCCTGGTTGTGAGGATAAAATGGAAGAGAGGAGAATGATGTAAGCTGCTTTGGGTCTCCACTGGGCAGAAAAGCGGGGTATAAATGAAGTAAATAAAAAATAAAATAATTGTGAAGAGACTTCCTCCACGGGGGAAAGGGGTCCTTCTGAGAGGAAGACTTAGCTGAAGGTTGTCATTGGATCCAACCCATGCTTCATAGAGAAACAAACCTGTATCCTGGGCCTGTAAGGAGGCCCAGTGAAAAATGCTGCCTTGTCTTAGAGTCCCCGATAACTTTCTCAAGCATTTTTCCTTTCTGTTCAGAACATTTGGGAGACGTTAAAAGAAAAACAATGCTCAGAGGTTTACCATCTATTTATCATAACGTAAAGTAGCTAGCGTACCCTGTGCTATAAGATCCAGGTTAGTTGCCAATTTGTTTCCAACAACAGTTCAACATGATGGGTATGAAAAAGGCAGGTTTCCATGGTCTTAAAGGCTTAGGGGCAAAATGGAGAAATCCACAGAGAGAAATTCTTACTATTTTTTTAATCCAAAAACCTTTGTCCCACCAATTTTCCCGATGGGAAATCTTGAGGAGCACTGAAACAAGCCACTTTGACACCACCCACCCTTGCAATGAGTGAAATGCCTTTAAAAAAAAACCAAAAAAAACCAAGGCTTTCCTCACTCAAAACCTACAGCTTGAAAGAGTCTGACATTTGGGAAGCACCGAAATGTCTATGAAATACTGTTTCTTCGACATGTCACACGCTTTATTGAAGACAGGGTTCCACTCACTGAGAATCCTGACCTTAAAAAATCCCGAAGATTTTCTTTTCAGTGTGTCCATTGAAAAAACTGGGAAATTAATTTGCAACTGCACTTCCCTAATCTTCAAACACTACACCAGACTGGCTTTTATTTGGGCCTGACAAAAGATGGCTTTCTTCAGATAATGCATAATGAACTTATGGAACTCACTGCCACAAGATATGTGGATGGCCATGGGCTTAAACAACTCATACAAAGGATTAGGCACAATTAGAGTTGCCAACCTCCAAGTAGGGCCTGGAGATCTCCTGGAATTATAACTGACCTCCAGACTATATAGAGATCAGTTCCCCTGGAAGAAATGGCAGTATTACAGGGCAGATTCTATAGTATACCATAGTCTAGGAGAAACTGAAGTCCTAGAGTGACATCATATCCCTGCTTAGCTCCCCTGTCCCCAAACCCCACCCTCCTCAAGCTCCACCCACAAATCTCCAGGAATTTCCCAACCCGGTGTTGGCAACCCTATGCAGGAAACCAGCAGAACTACCCTAAATTACATTCCCCTAAACCCACTGACTTTAACGGATTTCCAAAGTAAATGTATTTAAGATTGCACAATGGCCCTATCAATGGCCTTAATAGATAAATGAAGTCTCCATGTGAAGAAGCAGTTTGCCCTGAAAAACAGATGGCTGTCTTTGCCTGGATTGTCTCTCCTTTCGGGTGCAAAAAAACTGCTCAGGAAACAGAAGCAAATGGTCTTCTGAGAAGTGGGAGATGCTGTGGTTTTCCTGTGTGCAACTTAGGGGTGCCAGCCTCCAGGTGAGACCTGGGGATCCCCCTAGAATTACAATTCGTCTCCAGACTACGGCGATCAGTCCCCCTGGAGAAAACAGATGCTTTGGAGGATGGATTCTGGCAACTCGACATCCATCCCCTGCTGGTGGCCAAGGGGAACCTGGCAACCCCAGCTGCAACTCAATTCACAGTGAGCAGTCCTGGCAGACTGCAGATTCCTAGGAAGCTGCAATCTGGTAATTCAGAACCCTCCTCTATCAGTCTATCAAGCCCAGTGCCGTCAGCACAGAGTGATGGTGCTTTTCAAAGGTCTCAGGAAAATGTCTTTCCCAACACAGCTACAGGAGGTTCTTTATCTGGAGAAGCCAGGGATTAATCCCGGGACCTTCTGCATGCCGTCAGCATGGAATGATGGTGCTTTTCAAAGGTCTCAGGAAAATGTCTTTCGCAACACAGCTACAGGAGGTTCTTTATCTGGAGAAGCCAGGGATTAAACCTGGGACCTTCTGCTTGCCGTCAGCATGGGATGATGGTGCTTTTCAAAGGTCTCAGGAAAATGTCTTTCCCAACACAGCTACAGGAGGTTCTTTAACTGGAGAAGCCAGGGATTAAACCTGGGACCTTCTGCTTGCCGTCAGCATGGGATGATGGTGCTTTTCAAAGGTCTCAGGAAAATGTCTTTCCCAACACAGCTACAGGAGGTTCTTTAACTGGAGAAGCCAGGGATTAAACCTGGGACCTTCTGCTTGCCGTCAGCATGGGATGATGGTGCTTTTCAAAGGTCTCAGGAAAATGTCTTTCCCAACACAGCTACAGGAGGTTCTTTAACTGGAGAAGCCAGGGATTAAACCTGGGACCTTCTGCTTGCCGTCAGCATGGGATGATGGTGCTTTTCAAAGGTCTCAGGAAAATGTCTTTCCCAACACAGCTACAGGAGGTTCTTTATCTGGAGAAGCCAGGGATTAATCCCGGGACCTTCTGCATGCCGTCAGCATGGAATGATGGTGCTTTTCAAAGGTCTCAGGAAAATGTCTTTCCCAACACAGCTACAGGAGGTTCTTTATCAGGAGAAGCCAGGGATTAATCCCGGGACCTTCTGCATGCCGTCAGCATGGAATGATGGTGCTTTTCAAAGGTCTCAGGAAAATGTCTTTCCCAACACAGCTACAGGAGGTTCTTTATCTGGAGAAGCCAGGGATTAAACCTGGGACCTTCTGCTTGCCGTCAGCATGGGATGATGGTGCTTTTCAAAGGTCTCAGGAAAATGTCTTTCCCAACACAGCTACAGGAGGTTCTTTATCTGGAGAAGCCAGGGATTAAACCTGGGACCTTCTGCATGCAAAGCAGGTGCTCTGCCACTGAGCTACAGTCACTTCCTGGAATTACTTTCCTCCTTTTCCCCCATTTAAGGTTACTTTCATGGTCCCTGTGGTTTCCCCTCCAAACGGCAGGTGCCTTCAGCTGAAACCAAAGTCAATGCTAAACGTACATGTGTCAAACTCGAGCCCATGTTTTTTTATAGTCCTCGAACACTCAGGAGTATTTTATAACATTGTTCCCCATAACCCCTGCAGTCACAAGACACTGCCATATATTCTGAAGGCTTCCCGGGGAAATATATACATTTAGCTGCATTTCTAGGTCAGAAGTGCTGGGGAAAATGGCTGTTTTAAACAACGGTGCCAAAAGTAAAATTTAATGGGGGAAGAAATACGGCATTTTGAAAATAAACAGCCGAGAGACTCCGGATATGAAGTCGTCAAGAGCGGTTCATGAAAACTGTTTTGTCACCAAAGGAGAAGAAGAAGAAGAAATAAAAGGCAATCATTTTTAATATGCTACTAAATCCTCTAAGGGATCCTCAGCTATGGTAAACATTTTTTCCATATTTTGTTTGGTGGGTTTTTTTAAAAAAATGAAGTGCTGTTAACTGTTGCTAAAGAGAGAGAATTTTTATGGTGAACTGCCTCAGTCAGTAAGAGCTGATGATGAAGGGTTTTTTCACTATGAATTGTGATGTAGGGTTCCCAGACCCCCACCACCAGGCCCACTGCGCTTCCACTGATCAACTGGCCGGCAAGGGGGACTTACCTGGAAAAGAATGAGGCCCAGTTAAGAACATAAGAACATAAGAGAAGCCAATGTTGAATCAGGCCAATGCAGTGACGTGTCTACATCACTTCCGACATGACCCAGAAGTGATGTCATCAGGTCAGCAATGTTGGGGCGACACCCTGGTATCTGGGCAAAAACTATGGTAGAAGCCAAATTTGCCACAGAGTTTTTGCCCAAATACCACAGCATTGCCCCAATGTCGCTGCGTGATGATGTCACTTCCGAGTCATGTTGGAACTGGCATGGGCATGTCACTGCAACGTTGGCAGGGCCTCCCTCCTGCTCCCGGTAAGTTCCCCCATCCCCCGGCGGTTGCCAGGTTGACAACCCTATTCTGATGGGCTGTCATGTTCAAGGAAACCATCTGTTATGTCCTGAGCTTGGACTTCATCCCCATTGACATGCTGGTATCCTGAATGGCAATACCTGATTGGCTACTCTGTGTAGCAGGCCAATCAGGAGACAAGGATTGTGCTGGAGGGAAGCAAACTGATTGGGTGTTCTCTCTGTAATACCATTTGTTGTTAACCTGAATATGGGCGTGGCTATGCTAGCCCACACTGTTTAAATAAGAGCCTGTTGCTCTATGTTTCGTTGTCTGTTCCGAGCTGTTCTGAGCTGTTGACTCACTATTAAAGCTGAATCGCTTTGTTGAGAACTGCCTAAGTGTCATACTTATCATCATCTTTAATAAAGGCTTCGGGGCGCTCTACTGCACAGCCTCCAATGACAACAACAAAACCCTGAAAAACAGTTAATCGGCCAATGAGCCCCAAGGACACAGAACAACAATTAGAGCCAATCCAAACACTGCTAGGGTTTGCAACTTTCAGGTGGGAGCTGGAGATCTCCTGAAATTACGACCGAACTCCAGATGACAGAGATTAGTTCTCTTGGAGAAAATGGCTGTTTTTGAGGGTGGACTCTGTGGCAGTATACCACGCTGAGGTCCCTCCCTTCCCCTTCCTCACACCCTGCCTTCCCCAACTGGAGCTTGAATCTCACTCCTAACTAGGCCTGGTATCGAAAAGAAGAAACTCTGATTGGCTACTCGGCGTAGCAGGCCAATCAGGATGCTAGAAGGTTATGGAGGGAGATGAATTCATTGGTTGTTATGTTACTAGTTTGATTGGTTCTTTATGCAACAAGGCATGGCTATACCAGCCCGGATAGTTTAAAAGAGGGCCTGTTGCTTTCCTGTTTTTGTGTTGTTTCCCACCTTTGTAAATAAAGCCGAATCACTGTTCATGAGCTGCTGCCTGAAGTCTCCTATGTAACACTCTAAGAACCTAATACTCCGATGTACAACAGCACCACCTACTGGTAAGGGGCAGGCTCATATAACCATTACAGTGCACAGCTATTAAACCAGAGATCACTACTTGATAGGGTTGCCACCCTCCAGGTGGGGCCTGGAGATCTCCCGCTTTTACAACCGATCTCCAGCTGACAGAGATCAGCTCCCCTGGAGAAAAGTGCTGCTTGGAAGGGTGGACTCGTGGCGTTGTGCCATGCTGAGGCCCCTTCCCAAACCCCGCCCTCTCCTGGATCCTCCCCTAAAGTCTCCAGGTATTTTCCAACCCAGACCTGGCAACCCTGCCACCTGAACCTTCACGCTCCCACAATTAGAGTCACCAAAGTCTGTTTCCCACGTTTACATAGTTACTCCATCCTTCCTCCAAGGAGCTGAGGGCACCACATAAGGTTCTCACCTTCTTCATTTTCTTCTCTCACAGCTCCGTGGATAAGAGTGGAATCAAAATGTGTGAAAGAGATAAGAGGATAAATAAATAAGAAAACCGTGGGTGATGGATACCACACCTGCCTTTTTTGGAAGAGGTGTTCCTCATCCCTTGCATATGAGGAAATAACTTTGCCATTATGGCCCCTGCTGCCATGGAAATGTCTGGAGTTTCAAATGAATTTAGGGCCAACTGAAGCCGAGCTGACCTTGCCATCTGTCCTTGAGGACTCAGCTCAACTTTATTCTCAGTGGTGAGGGAGAGAAGCTGAGTGCTCAGATAATAAATTCTGATACTAACTCTAATACTTCATTTCTACTGTCTGGAGAACGATTCGTCCCCATCCCTAAAAGAGGGTGGGGGCGGAGGAAAAATGTGTAAAGGAATGAGTCAGTTCTGAGATTCAGACCAAATTGTGCCCACTGGCTCTATATTGTCTAATTGTGCCTTCTGTACATCCTGGGGGTTTAATCAGGACAAGTGGGGACCCACAAGAAACTTGCAAGAGTGGCTATCCCGTTCCCCTCACTTCTGCTTCTTCCCCTTTCCCCCTACTTCTCTCACACTCTTTTTCCTTCCTGCCACTCCTTTTCTTACTCTCTTTTTCTCTCTCCCCACTTCATGCCTGTAATGTCCTTTCTGCCCCCACCCCATCACTCTTATCAGGAGGTGGTGGCAGCTACAAGCATGGACAGTTGCAAGAGGGAATTAGATAAACATCTGGAGCAGAAGTCCATCAGTGGCTATTAGCCACAGGGTATAGATGGGAAAACTCAGTCTGGGGCAGGTGATGCACTCTATTCTTGGTGCTGGAGGGGGCAGCAGTGGGGGGGCTTCTAGTGTCCTGGCCCCGCTGCTGGACCTCCTGATGGCACCTGGTATATTTTGGCCGCTGTGTGACAGAGTGTTGGACTGGATGGGCCATTGGCCTGATTCAACATTGGCTTCTCTTATGTTCTTATGTTCTCTTTCTGCCCCTGTCACTCTCCCAGCTTCCAACATACTTCCTCCCCCCCCACACAGCAGCAGTGGCAGCAGCCACTCTCCAGGAATCAGAGATCAGTTCCTCTTAGGGTTGCCATCTCCATGTTGGGGGATTCCTAGAGATTAGGGGGTGGAGCCTTGGGAGGGTGGGATTTGGGTAGGGGAGGGTATAATACCATAAACTCCACCCTTCAAAGCAGCCATTTTCCTCAGGGGAACTGTTCTCTGTCAGGTTGGTAACATTAGTTCCCCTGGAGGAAATGACTGCTCTGGAGGGTGGCGTCTACAGCATGGTATCTGTGTGAAGTCCCTCCTCACCTCAATCCCCACCACCAGTGTTCCCTCTAAGCTGAGTTAGTGTGATCTAGCTCACAGTTTTTTAGCCTCCGGCTCACAGATTTTTGCCTTAGCTCAGGAAGGGATGGCTCCAGAGCAAGCTAATTTATGCCGTAGCCAAATTGCTTGCTCACGGCTTTAATGCCAGTAGCTCACAAAGTAGAATTGTTGCTCACAGGACTCCACGGCTTAGAGGGAGCCTTGCCCACCACCCCCAGACGGCACCCCTCAAATATCCAGGAATTTCCCAACCTGGAGTTGGCATCCCTATCTCCTTTCCACCCAACAGCCAGCCTACCTCTATCTGTCCCTCTGTCTTCAGCTTTCTTTCTCCTTTCCCCCCTGCAGCTTCTACTAAGGAAAACTATGGTCTTTCTCCACAGTGGGAATGAAAGCAGTTTACATGATTCTCTCTTTTTTATCCACAGAACAACCCCATGAGGTAGGTTAGGCTGAAAACATATGACTGATTCAAAATTACCCAGTGAGCTTCCACAGCAAGATGGGGATCTAAACCTGGGTCTCACAAACCCTACCATTATACTACACTGGCTTTCGTAGGGTGGCTGCTGTTGAACAGTAGTAAGCAGCCAGGCCTAATTAAATCATGCAAGTTAGGTGGTCTCAAGTTACCCAGAGGGTGCTGCTAGGCCTAGATTTGCCAGCCTCCAGGTGAGACCTGGAAACCCCCTAGAATTACCTCCAGACAACAGAGATCTGTCCCCCTGGATAAAATGGGTGGGCTCTGTGGCATTCTATCCAACTGAGGCCTTTCCCCTCCCCAAACTCTGCACTCCTCAGACTTCACCACAGAATCTCCAGAAATTTCCCAACCTGGAGCTGGTAATCCTGGTTCCAGGTCTGGCTCCAAACCCCCTGCTATTTAGCCATTCATACTGCAGGAGGAATCCTCCCCAATACCTGATCCAGTCCTGCTTTTGCTTCCTCCCCCCACATCAGTCAATCTGTCTCTCACTGTTGATGCAGTGGGGCCTGGAGTAGATTCCTGTGGTGGCCATTTCAAAAGGTATGGGGAGGAATTCAACCCTTCCTGGGTTTGGTTTTTACTTTTTGGATTTTTCTGTAGACCCACAGAGTCTCCTGAGTCTTTAGAAGAACCTGTTGGAGGAGTGTGTTCCTCCTATCTGCAGAAATAAGTATCTGCATGCAGAGGGTACTGCTGAGAATTAGATATATAGATTACATTCACATGAGTCTCTCAAAGGAAAAAAAATACAAGCTGGCAGAGTTCAAGCCTGGAAATATGAGTCTTTTGAATTAATTGGCATGAGGGGACTTCTGTTGTCTATGTAACATCACAATGATTTGAGGGAGAGAGATCAGATTGTCTTCTATGGTTACATAGTCGAATGGCACATTTGGAATTACATAGTCAAAAAGTACATTTGGGTTGCCAGCACTGATGAGTTCCCAACTGTGACAAACCGATGGTGGGTGTTCCTATTCTGTCTCAAAATATCCATTTCTCAGTGTACGCGAGCCTAAAAAGCACTTCCTTCTTCCTTTCTGAAGCACTCCCGTTTCATGTCTATTAGCCACAGGCCGCCATTTTGTTTTGTTCCTTGGCCCAAAAATGTTTCAAAGTCTCCGCATTCGCCAAGGTTCCATTCCCTTAAATTGCGATGTTGCCTTTTCAGTCCTCACTGATCATTTCTTTCAGCCAGTCATCAATCTCTGTAGGATGCCTGTGCCCAAATCAAGAAACTTTCCGTCCCTCCCCTTCCCCCCTTGCCTTTGTTTCCCCCCCGGGTGGGAAAATTGTTTCACAAATTGCCAAGCAGCAGATAAGATGGCACGCATCTTTGGGTTTTTTTGTGTGTGGAAAAGTTTCCTTTGCCTTCAAGCGGCAGAGATTAAATCTGTCCTGATGGGGAGGTGGGGAAAGGCAACGTCCTTTGTTCTCACCTCAAAAAAGCGAGACGAAAAAATGGATGGGGGGGGGTAGGAAGAGCCGGAAGAAAATGGCAGTCTTTGTTGTAAAGGGAGAGATGGCCCTCGGAAACGGCTTTTAACGACAGCTATGAATATTCACCTTGGTGTTACGTGAGGAGCTACCTTTTATTTCCAAATGGGGTTGTCAGTCTGTTACAACTTGAATGGAAACAAGGTTATGCACGGTAAAATTATCCTCACCAATGACGTTCTCTCATGAATATATATTTACATTCCAATAGAAATCTGTTTCTCATCTGACAGAAAGAATTCATAAGTTTTAATAGCATCTTCAGACCATTTGAATTTTTTGGTGATCGCGCCAGCTCACTCTAAAGTAAACAGTCTCAGATTAGCATTACAGTCAGAGCGCGACCTCCTGTTTTGCTTCCTCCTGGCCGACCCTTTTTGGCTGCATTCTATTAACTGTACCATTTCAAGTCCTGCCCTTAATATTTTCCCCCTCTAAAAACATTTTTCATCTTCCGTTATCTTTGATGTTGGCTTCAGAAGGAATCCTTTGCCGCTATTCAAATCGGCCTGTTCAAACAACTTACCAAAGGGCTGTGCCTACCTGAGAGTTTAAGGAAAGGGGAAAGAGCTAGGGTAATGGTACAGGATCCGATCCTGGTTCTGTCTCGAGGCGAGAACAAGGAGGGCTGTTAATTGACATCGAAAGAGGCATACGTGTTCTGCTCCTAGAGTGCCCAGACTTTTTGTCACATGACAAAGAGCTCAACTGGGAACTTGGAAGGTCACGCTCCAGTTTCCTGCTCCCCGTGCCACTGTTTGGAAGGTGGGATCTACAGATGACAGCTAAGACCATAAGCACAGGAAAATACATGTTCTTCCTCTGCCAGTATGGGGTAGTGGTTAGAATGCTGGACTAGGAACAGGGAGATCCAGGTTTGAATTTTCACTCTGCCATGGAAGCTCACTGGGTGACTGTGGGCCAGTCATGCCCTCTAAGTCTAATCTGTGTTACAGGGTTATTGTTCTGGGGATAAAATGGAAGAGCAGAGAGTGATGTAAGCCACGTTGGGTCCCCATTGAAGACAAAAGTAGGGTATAGAATAAATAAACTGTGTCCTTCCTGAGCGCAAGCTCTCTAGAGGAACAGAAGAAAAAAATGTAGGGAATAAATTGAGTCAGGAATAATTATGAATGTCCCAGTGGTGCAACTGAGAGGTGCAATTCTGTTCTGATGCACAGAGGAAGAGGATGAGCATAACCCTTAGCATGACATCCGGCTGTTGAGTCCCAGCATCTTCTTGAATGGCTGCAAGCAGAGCTGGTACAAGGTATTTCTTTACCCCAAGCGAGGTACATAGGATTGTCACTTTTCAGGTTTCAGTAGGTGGGCACCTGTCAACACTCCCCATTCCCTACCCTCACTCAATGGAGTGGGGGTGGATGAGGCGAATAGTGCCAAATGATGCTGGGATGCCACTTCCTGTGATAAAAACATATAGATTTGGAAATTCCTAGAGCATTGTGATGTCACTTCCTGTTCGGGGACCAGAAGTGATGTCAGGACACTGTTAAGAATTTCCAAATCCCCATGGCTTTTTCAATAGAAATTTGAATATTCCTAGAGCACTGTGACATCAATTCCTGTTTAGAAACAGGAAGTATCATCCTAGCGGTCTCCCCCACCCCCATCTGAGCACCCATGGATTGCCTGCTAAGGGGTGGCAACTCTGAAGGTACACTCATCACCCTCTCCCATGCCACTGCTGGCTGGGCCAGGAGTTTATGCTAGGAGTAAACTAAGCCCATTTAGGGAACTCTCCTCACAGCTGGTTTGTTTATTTAATTTCATTCATTCATTCATTCATCTATACCCAATTTTTCTTCCCAATGGGGACCCAAAGCAGTTTATGTCATTCTCCTCTCTCCCATTTTATCCCCACAACAGCCTTGCGAGGTAGGTCACCCATTGAGAGAGAGTGACCGACCCAAGGTCACCCAGCAAGCTTCCAAGACATGAGTGGGGATTTGAACCTGGGTCTTCCCGGTTACCAGTCCAACACTAGGGATCTTCAGGTGAGCCTGTCAGAAGAATACCCAGTTGCTTTGGTTGGCCGACTCTGTTAGAAGCATCCTTCTTTTAGCATCTCGAGTGAATGTCTTGACTACCCTTGACCATCAGGTGTTAAGCAAATTCATCTCGGATCGGTTCCTTTCTTTGCTCCATAGGGAAGACCAAGAGCGTGCCTACCCTTCTGCCTGCCTGCCCTTCTGCCTGACCTACAGGTGAGGAAAAGGAGGCTGCCAAAGGCAAGCACTAAGTGTTCGGAGATGGGCTGAGAGCACTGATTGGCTGACGCTCATCTGTTCTTGCTGCTTCAGTGGACCAGTCTGATGCAATTCATTAGCTCACCTCTCTGTGCATCTGTGCTGCAGGGATTAATGTGACAAGTATATTAACTGGACAGAGGGGAGGGGGCGGGAATGGGGAAAGCATAAACTGTCATCATTCGCCAATATCAAGGCAGATTTCTTGTATGTTCTGTGTTGACGCACAATAACCAGCAGGGTATCATTTGCCCTTCAGCTGTGCGGTTCAGGCTGCCTATATGACATAGCTGGACATGGTGCTCTTGTTATGTTTTATCATTCACTGGCAACTAGATTTTCCTGTGTGGACAGGCCAATCCAGTTGTGAATGGTTGCCATAGCACAACAGCCAGTCATATGTGGATGCAGTCATAATCATATATATATCTAAGGAGCTGGCCTCAAGGCCTGGCATCGTTCAGTACCTGCTGAATTCCACTCCCCATCTAGGGTCCCACAATTCATTCTCAGGGACATCTGATCCTGCTATTTCTTCTCTTTGATGTCACTGCCTTCCTTGCCCGCCTCTTTTGACCATGTTGAGACGTGACAACAACAGCAACATGGGCACAGTCCAAATCTTTTGGAATATGGCTCCTAGGGGAGATAGAGTACATTACAGGTTGAATACTCTGACCTGGATGGCCCAGGCTAACCCACTCTTATCATATCTTGGGAGCTAAGCAGGGCCAGCCCTAGTTAGTATTTGGATGGGAGACCACCAAGGAAGTCCAGGGCCACTACGCAGAGGCAGCCAACGGCAAACCACCTCTGAACGTCGATGTGTTGTGCCCAATGTGATGAAGTGAGACAGCAAAGTGAACACAAAAATCCAGCAACAGCCTCTGTTTGTGCCCATAAAGACGGTATTGCTATGGTGTCTGAAGATGCCAATGAATGAGAAAGCAGAGACCAGAGGAAGGAGGAGAAGCTGCTGCTCCTGGTCACCTCACTCTCTCCTGCCAGCCAGCATTGGGCCCACAGGCAGTTTTAGTCTATGTTAAAGGAGGTGGTCCTATTCAGGAAAGGGCATCTTGTCCCAGGGCCATCTGAAACCAGGAACTGGCATTGACTGTACCTCCACCAATCTATCTGTCTGAACATTTTTCCAAGGAGCTCAGGGTGGCCTAGACAGCTCTCCACTCCTCCACATCATACTCACAAAATCCCATTGAGGTCGGTTAGGCTAAGAATGAGTGATTGGTCCAAACAAGCCAAGTGAAACTCATGGCAGAGGGAAAATGCATGCAGTATACAGCCTGGAGTGTTGGATTAGTATTTGGGAGACCCTCGTTCAAATCTCTGTTTTAACATGAAGCCAATCTCTGTCTCTCTCGGCCTCACACACCTCACAGGATTGCTACGAGGATAAAATGGAGGGAGGAAGAACAATAAATGGGGCTCTGACCTCCTTGGAGGAAGGCTGGAATAAAAATGGACTAGATAGATAGATAGATAGATAGATAGATAGATAGATAGATAGATAGATAGATAGATAGATAGATAGATAGATGATGATGATGATGATGATGATGATGATGATGATGATGATGATGATGGACAGATGATGATGATGATGATGACAGACAGACAGACAGACAGATGATGATGAAGATAGATAGATAGATAGATAGATAGATAGATAGATAGATAGATAGATAGACAGACAGACAGACAGAAAGACAGACAGACAGACAGACAGACAGACAGACAGACAGACAGACAGACAGATAGATAGACAGACAGACAGACAGACAGACAGACAGATAGATGGATGATGGACAGCAAAGAAGACAGTGGCCCGGAAGAGGGAGGTGCAAGATCGGAAGAGGAAAAAGCAAAGGAGGGCCCATTGTACAATCTAAGAGACTTAAAAAGAAGAAACCCCAAGATATAACACATATCCATGAGGCGACAGAATGGAGCAGTTTAATAACTAACCCCAAAGGACTTTACTAATCTATCTAACAGATTTATTTTGGACTTTTGATAAGATGAAAAGACGATCTTCCAACCACGGTAGAAGCCAAAAGAAATTTTTTTATTTGTACTAACAAAAAGACTAACACTTTAACAGGGAATTCACTCACCACTTTTCTTTATCCTGCTGTATACCCTTCCCTTTTTCTATATAAAAAAGCAATAAAATTCTCTCCTTTTTACGAGAGTTTTTATATATATATATATATATATATATATATATAAAAAGATAGATGGAGGATGGATGGATGGATGGATGGATGATAGATGATGATGATAGATAGATAGATAGATAGATAGATAGATAGATAGATAGATAGATGATAGATAGATAGATAGATAGATAGATAGATAGATAGATAGATGATAGATGATAGATAGATAGATAGATAGATAGATAGATAGATAGATAGACAGACAGACAGACAGACAGACAGACAGACAGACAGACAGACAGACAGACAGACAGACAGACAGACAGACAGACAGACAGATAGATAGATAGATAGATAGATAGATAGATAGATAGATAGATAGATAGATAGATAGATGATGGTGATGATGATGTTGATAGATAGATGATAGATAGATAGATAGATAGATAGATAGATAGATAGATAGATAGATAGATAGATAGATAGATAGATAGATAGATAGATAGATAGATAGATGATAGACTGATGATGATGATAGATGGAAGATGGATGGATGGTGGATGGATGGATGGATGATGATGATAGATGAATGATGGATGGATGAACAGATGATGATGATGATGATGATGATGATGATGATGATGATGATGATAGATAGATAGATAGATAGATAGATAGACAGACAGACAGACAGACTGATGATGATGATGATAGATGGAAGATGGATGGATGGTGGATGGATGGATGGATGATGATGACAGATGAATGATGGATGGATGAACAGATGATGATGATGATGATGAAGATAGATGATAGATAGATAGATAGATAGATAGATAGATAGATAGATAGATAGATAGATAGATAGATAGGTGATGATGGTGATGATGATGATGATAGATAGATAGATAGATAGATAGATAGATAGATAGATAGATAGATAGATAGATGATAGATGATAGATAGATAGATAGATAGATAGATAGATAGATAGATAGATAGATAGATAGATAGATAGATAGATGATAGATAGATAGATAGATAGATAGATAGATAGATAGATAGATAGATGATAGATAGATAGATGATAGACTGATGATGATGATAGATGGAAGATGGATGGATGGTGGATGGATGGATGGATGGATGGATGGATGATGATGATGATAGATGAATGATGGATGGATGAACAGATGAACAGATGATGATGATGATGATGATGATGATGATGATGATGATGATAGATAGATAGATAGATAGATAGATAGATAGATAGATAGACAGACAGACAGACTGATGATGATGATGATAGATGGAAGATGGATGGATGGTGGATGGATGGATGGATGATGATGACAGATGAATGATGGATGGATGAACAGATGATGATGATGATGATGATGAAGATAGATGATAGATAGATAGATAGATAGATAGATAGATAGATAGATAGATAGATAGATCCCCTAACTGGGGTGGCCCATGCTAGCCCAATCTTGTCAAATCTTGAGAGATAAGCAGGGTCGGCTCTGATTAGTACTTGGATGGGAGACCGCAAAGGAGCTCCAGGGTTGCTACATAGAGGAAGGTAATGACAAACTACCAGTGGTTTTTCTCTTGCCTTGAAAACCCTACATGGTCACCATAGGTTTGCTGCGGCTTGACGGCACTTTCCGCCACCAGATAGATAGTTATGAGTCAGGGGCTCCCAGATGCTCCTCCAGAATTCTAACCATTCTACCGATCTCCTGAGAAGGCGTCATCTTTGGCCGGCTGTTCTCCCGAGACACTGCAAATAAATGACTTCTCCTGTTTTCATTGTCACCTGTACCAAGGAAGCAGTCGTTCACACAACAGCCGCAGAAGATAATCAAGCCTGCCTTTCTTCTAATAAGACATTGAATCGGGTGGCTAAAAGCAAACAGCTGTCTCCATAAAGGCTAACAAGAAAAAGATAATCAGCTCCGATCGCATGGGATTTTTTTTTTTAATGAGGTTCATTCTCTCCACCACCACCACCCCTTTTATGGAAGTCCCGGAGGCTCCTTGGATTAGTTGGGTTTCATCTGTTTACCTGTTGACTTGAGGATGAAACGAAATACAAAAGGAAACAAACGAACACACAAAAAGCAATTACCAACCCGATCGGCGCAGCCTGCTGGAAATGCTCGGAGTGGGCTGGGTCTGAAGACTCACAAAAGAATGAAATGGGAATGGGGTGGCAAGAAGGCTGAGTGGATAGAAGGACCGTTAAGTGTCGGGAAGGAGGAGACCACTCAAAAAGACACATCAGCCGCTGGTGACTGCATTTTAAGCACTGAAAGAATGTCAGGAGAAAACCTTGAACTGACACTGGCGAACAGCAAGAACTAAATAAGAGCAGAGACAGAAACTGCTCTAGGTAATGTGTAAATCACTCCCTTACTGAACATTACATAGTAGATAGGTTGGGTCTGGGGTCCCATCCAATGCTCCCTCTAAGCTGAGGGGTCTTAAGAGCAAAAATGCTACTTTGTGAGCTACTGGCATTAAAGCTGTGAGCGAGCAATTTGGCTACTGCATAAATTAGTTTGCTCTGGAGCCATCCTAGAGGGGCTGTGGTGGCTGAGACATTGAGGCTGATTTCCCACTACAGCTGCCTCGGGGTTGCGCCGCCGTTTGCCCCGATACTATTCGTCAATTTCACACCCGAAGCAGCGGGGCTGCATTTTGACCCGCGGCTTTGCCCGATTTCCCCGCAGTTTCGTAATCCTCAAAAAACAGGATCACAAAACTGCGGGGGAAATCAGGCGAAGCCGCAGGTCAAATGCAGCCCCGCGGTTTCGGGCGTGAAATTGACGAATAGTATTGGGGCAAACGGCGGCGCAACCCTGAGGCAGCTGTAGTGGGAAATCAGCCTAAGACGCTGAGCTGCAGACCGGGAGGTCTGTAGGTTGGCAGTTTGAGACCCTAGTGCCGTGGGACGGAGTGTCAACCTAGCAGTTCGAAAGCAAGAAATTGCAAGTAGATAAATGGGTACCGCTTTGGTGGGAAGGTAACAGCATTCCATGGCCACATGACCACGGAGACATCTTCCGACAGTGCTGGCTCTTCAGCTTGGAAACGATGAGCACCGCCCCCTAGAGTTGGATTCAACTGGCTCTCGAGCAAGGGAAACTTTTACCTTTTTAGAGCCATCCTTCCTGAGCTAGGACAAAAATGTGTGAGCTGGAGGCTTAAAAAACTGTGAGCTAGCTCACACTAATTCAGCTTACAGGAACACTGGTTCTCATCCTGTGTATCAGTCAGACGCGCCAGTGTTCCCGCTAAGCTGAGTCAGTGTGAGCTAGCTCACAGTTTTTTAGCCTCCGGCTCACACGTATTTGTCCTAGCTCAGGAAGGAGGGCTCCAAGTATTATGGTACATGATCACGTCGGCGAGAATGGCTTTTGCGCAGCAGTGGAAATCGGATAAAGTACCGGATATACAGAACTGGTTAAGAAAACTGCTATTTTTAGCTGAAATGGACAAAATGACTAAAAAATTAAATGGACAAATGGCAGAACAGTATTTAAGTGAATGGGAAGACCTGAAAATATATATGGAAACTGAATATAAAATGAAAGGGAAAATGTATAACCTTGATTCTTATTGAAAATGGAAATAGGTTAGATGAGTCAGATTTCTGTATACAAAAAATATGTTACCTGGTTTATCGATTGTTATAAGTCTAAACCTGATTACTCTTATTTATTTTTTTTTGTTATTGGCAATAGCAGTGTTGGAAGCCTATTAGGGGGGAAGGGGGAAGGGATATAGTTTATAAGTTGTTTTGGAAATTGTGTTTAACAATGTTGAATATATTCCAATAAAAATCTTTGTTATAAAAAAAAAAAAAAAAAGGAAGGAGGGCTCCAGAGCAAACTAATTTATGCAGCGGCCAAGTCACTCGCTCATGACTTTAATGCCAGTAGCTCACAAAGTAGCATTTTTGCTCACAAGACTCCACAGCTTAGAGGGAGCACTGGACATGGCTGTGGGTTCCCCTCCGTTCCTTGACGCCTGGGTGCCCTCTTTGGATCAGGATTACTGTGCACGTGGACCTAGCCGGGTCTTATTTCCGTCTGAACTGGAACACTGGGCTCTCGAGTCTCTCTTTGTAATAACTCCCCCTCTCCTTTCACTTGGTATCCTTGTGTTTGTGGTTTTTACATTCATTGGTCAACAGAACATGAATGCTTATGCTACAACTAATGTCTTTGTGTGTGTGCGTGTGTTTGTGTGTCAAGTGCCATCAAGTTGCACCAGACTTGGGGAGGCCCAATCAAGGGTTTTTCAAGGCAGGCGAGAAGCAGAGGTGGTTTGCCATTGCCTTCCTCTACAGAGAATTCCTTGGTGGTCTCCTTTTCAAATACTGAGCTGGCTTAGAAGAAGAAGAAGAGATTGGATCTATACCCTGCCCTTCACTTGGAGTCTCAGAGCGGCTTACAAACTCCTTTCCCTTCCCCTCCCCACAACAGACACCCTGTGAGGTAGGTGGGGCTGAGAGAGCTCTGATACAAACTGCCCTTTTTCAAGAACTATGGCTTGCCCAAGGTCATTCAGCAGCTGCGAGTGGAGGAGTGGGGAATCGAACCCGGTTCTCCCAGATTAGAGTCTGCACACTTAACCACTACACCAAACTGGCTTAGCTTCAGAGATCTGATGAGACTGGGCTATAGCATGCCACCTTCCCTCCCACGTTAGTCTTTACGGTGCCCAAATTAATTGCGGTTCTGAGGGAAAATAAAAGTCAAAAACCCCACCAGGCAAACTCACACCTGCTTGAGCATACTAGAAGTCATTCCTTTGATTCTGACCGCAAGTATTAAGGAAAGATCTTCTTGCACTGAATAAACAACAGGCCCAGACCTGCCCCAACAATGGTGCACCAAGAAGAAGGAGCACAGGTGCTGGATTCATTGGGTTGCCAACCCTGGGTACTGAATACCTGGAGATTTGAGGGTGCAGCCTGGGAGAGTGGGGTTCAGGGAGTGGAGAGACCTCAGTAGGGTAGAATGCCGTGCAGTCCATCCTTCCAAACCGGCCATTTCCTCCAGGAGAAGTGGAGTCCCAGGCTGGCCTCAACCAGGGCCAGGGCCTTCTCAGTGGTGGCTCCGTACTGGTGGAATGAGCTCCCGGATGACATCATGGCCCTGCAGGACCTCTTACAGTTCCACAGGGCCTGCAAGACGGAGCTCTTCCACCAGGCTTTTAATTAGGAGCCACACATAACAATCTGCACTGTGTTAGGCCCTCCCCCTGGATGTTCCATCAGCAGCCTATGCCCGCCAGCAAAGCCAGAAAAGATGAGCTGAATTCCAACTCTTGACTATTCCCTTTTGCAGGGCTCTTTTTGTAGCAGGAACTCCTTTGCATATTAGGCGACACACCCCTAAAGTGGCCAATCCTCCAAGAGCTTACAGAGTTCTTCTTACAGGGGCTACTGTAAGCTCTTGGAGGATTGGCTACATTAGGGGTGTGTCGCCTAATATGCAAAGGAGTTCCTGCTACAAAAAGAGCCCTGCCCTTTTGTTTAACCAATGTGTCCTACTGTGACCGCTATACAATTTGATAATGTTATTATTACCATCTGTTCTAGCTCTAGCACCTTGCACTTTATGTTTGTTATAACTGTATGATAAATTAAGATGTTTTATATGTTGTTCTATGTATTTTATATTTTTATGTATTTTATGTAAGCCGTCCTGAGCCTGCCTCCTGGCAGGGAGGGTGGGATATAAGTCGAATAAACAAACACACACACACAATTTTAAAACAAATAATGAATGCATAAGCTATTTATCTAGTCTGGAGATCATTTGTAATTCCAGGAAATCTCCAGCCCCCATCTGGAGGTTGGCAACACTAACTGGCACATCAGTTGCTCATTACGTACAGGCACCGGTTAGCTCTCACACGCACCCCAAATGCTATGAGCGATGACAAGACCCAGGATCTTATACCTTCCACCAGCACCCAAGGAAAAGAGACAACGCAGACAATCCCTTTCATCAGCCTGCATGAAGGACCTGATTAATACTGTTGTCATTTGGTATTCTGTCTTGGTGCACCAAGATCACAACAATGCATTTCAATGTGGGATTCACGCACGATGACAAATGCCAGAGGTCTGCTCAAAAAAAGTAGGGGGAAAGGACAAGACAATTAATATTTTACAGCCTTGTGACAAATTTACTAACTTTTCACCAGCAAATGACTTCATATATTGTCTGACATTCAGAGCCAAAATATTAAGTGGGCATTACAGATGGCAATTTGTGTGATTTTGAAGCGGTGATGGATGGATGTAATCTAGCTGGAAACAGCGAGCTAATTAATTATCGTGCACTCAGAGAGTATTAACTGGGAGACGGTGGAAGTCTGCAGCGTCACCTGTGATGAGTGATAAACGATGCCTATTCCAGGTTTGCGGAGAAAGACGCTCGGAGCATTTATCTGTTTGCAGAAGACAACATTGCCTTTGGCAAAGAAGCTGTGAAGTCCGCCCGCTTCACCCCATGTGGTTATTTGGAAGGGGATGGTCTCTGTTAACTGCAGCCTCTGCCGTCTCAGAAGCTAAGCGGGGTTGGTGCTTTGATGGAAGACCACCAAGTAGGGTTGCCAGCTCTGAATTGTGAAATACTTGGGAATTTGGGGAAGTGGAATTTGGGGGAGAGAGGGGTTTGGAGACAGGGAAGGTCTCGGCAGGGTAGAATGCCATACAGTCCACCCTCCAAAGCAGCCATTTTCTCCAGGGGAACTGGTCTCGATTGCCTGGAGATCAGTTGTAATAGCAGGAGTGGGGGTCTCCAGGCCACACCTAGAGGTCGGCCCAAAGAGAGAGGTCACGGGAGGAGGTGGAAATCCAAACAAAACATCTGTGGCAAAAACAATGAAAAGTGAATAAAGATGATACGCAAAACTGTCTACTATAAAAATTCTGTAGAAAACAGTCTTCTTATATTGCTCACACACAATGGGTTTTTGTCAGGTTCAACAGCAAGCAGGTCCACACACACTTCATTCAAAGGTTATGCTTTATTGGAATGCCAGTCTGTTGCCAGGTAAACAGGGACATTGTCAGGAATGTCGGTTAATGCAAGGAGGCCATGTATATACTATGATGCTTCAACAAGCCTAGCAAATGAGGTGTTAGCGCACACGTGGGAATCCTCCCGGCGGGATGTTACTACATGAACAGGAGACCACCCCCTCCCTCCAGAGGCCGATTTATTCCCACCAGCTGGGGAACGCAAGCCCTCCCTTTCTTCAAGGTTACAGAGATAGCTGTGTCTGGTGGAGGGGTCTCTCACGGTAACTGCAGCAAAGCAAAGCAGATCTAAGCGCATGCGCACAAGTAAGGAATAACATAATGCAGACGTATGGCAGTTATCTGACAATTTTATGCAATGTAAAAAAAAATCGGTTTCACAGGATTGCTTTTATCTGAGCGTGTAGCGATTACAATTCTTATCAATTTCCACTTATCAGCTCTTGAAGAAAGCATCCCATGTTGACTCTCTGATATCAGAACATCAGGGACCAACCCTCCAGAGGAAAGTACTGGCAAACTACCTCCGCTTCTCACTTGCCTTGATAGCCCCTCGCTGGGGTCACCACAAGTTGGTTTTGTCATGAACGTAAGAGGAAGCTGCCTTCTGCTGAGTCAAATTGTTGGTCCATCTAGGACAGCACTGCACACTCTGACTGGCAGTAGATCTCCAGGGACTCATAAGAACATAAGAGAAGCCAATGTTGAATCAGGCCAATGGCCCATCTAGTCCAACACTCTGTCACACAGCGGCCAAAATATACCAGGTGCCATCAGGAGGTCCAGCAGTGGGGCCAGGACACCAGAAGCCCTCCCACTGCTGCCCCCTCCAGCACCAAGAATAGAGTGCATCACCTGCCCCAGACTGAGAGTTCCCATCTATACCCTGTGGCTAATAGCCACTGATGGACTTCTGCTCCATATGTTTATCTAATTCCCTCTTGAAACTGTCCATGCTTGTAGCTGCCACCACCTCCTGTGGCAGTGAATTCTATATGTTAATCACTCTTTGGGTGAAGAAGTATTTCCTTTTATCTGTTCTAACCCGACTGCTCAGCAATTTCATGGAGTGCCCACGAGTTCTTGTATTGTGAGAAAGGGAGGAAAAGTACTTCTTTCTCAACCTGCTCAATCCCATTCATAATCTTATAAACCTCAATCATGTCACCCCTCAGCCGTCGTTTCTCCAAGCTAAATAGCCCCAAGCGTTTTAACCTTTCTTAGTAGGGAAGGTGTTCCAACCCTTTTATCATTCTAGTTGCCCTTCTCTGCACTTTTTCCAATGCTATAATATCCTTTTTGAGATGTGGTGACCAGAACTGTACACAGTATTCCAAATGAGGTTGCACCAATGATTTATACAGGGGCGTGAAAGACATCTTTCCCATAGAGTTTTGTTTTAACTGGAGGTGCCGGGGATTAAATCCGGGCCCTTCTGCAGGCGAAGCAGAGACTCAAAGAACTCACGGCATAATGGGCTCATAATGGGCTGCCACTAAGTAGTGATGTCCTTCTATCCCTAACAGGGCATGGTCAGAAGGCACAGGATCCAGAAACCTTGGTGAAGCAAACCAGGTCTGAGTCTGATCAGTGCCCAAATCAGAGCTCTGCGGAAAAGTCTGTGCACATGACCTTGCATTCCACAATGAAAGAACAGCGGGGTAAACATGAAATGATGGCAGTATTTCTCTTTGAGAAAAGCGGGAGTTGTGGCAAATGGCTGTTGTTGTTTTAATTATACGATGGCTTTTTTGAAAAATTTTCAACGTAACTCATGACTGGAGAATTGTGGGAGTAAAAAAAATGCTCTTAAGCGGGATTGGCTGCAGCCATGCATTTGCTTGGTCTATTTTCAAAAACTGATCAGAACCGATCCGGAGACAGGGCACACAAAGATGACATATTTTGTTCCTTTATCTTGTCCTGCTGATTTTTGTTCTTTGGAGTTCCCAAACCACTTTTTTGCCTTTATGCACCATTGTGATGTTATATGCCAGTTGTCCACCATTTGTATGCCATTTATATGTACTCGATAACATTTCCTCCCTCTCATGTTCTTTCTTACCACCATCTAACATTCCTACCCATTTCTCCTTCCCTCCCCCAGGCAGTCCCTGCAGCCAGTCCCCTTTCCCTCTCTTCTTCACTCCTACCTAATGAGCTACCACTACCGTGTTGTGTTCCTCACTACTCCTCATTCTCAGCTTTACTTCCTGTCCCTCCTTATCTCCCCTTTCCCTCCTTCCCATCTTTTACCCTTTCCTCTCTTTTTCCTCCACCGGCTGTTGGCTAACACCAATGGAGGCATGTTTGGGATTGCCTCACAACACCAGAATGGCCATCAAGATCTCCCAGTGTAGTTCCGCAAAATCTCAGTCAGTTGTTTTTAAAGATTTGGGAGGGCATTAGGGCATTAACCCCCTATTTTATTTGTTTGTTTCTGTTGTAGGTTTCATGTCCCCCCAAGGTCTGCAAAGTAATCTCCCCCATCTGTTCCCGATCCCACCGTGCAGGTTTTTTTATCCCTACCCTAGTGCTAAGTTTGAAAATAAACTCTGACATCAAAAATTCACCTATGGCAAAACTCCAAGTGAATTTAAAAGTTCCTGCTGGAGCGGAACGTCCCAGGGAAACAAAGGCGTTTCAGCAACATACAATGGACAGCATACCCACAGACGCACACACCTCAATTAAATAGTCTACATTTCCACATCCCATTCAACTAATTAGCGTTTGGCTTTTTTCCAGAACGCACCAATTAAGGCGGGGAGGCTCAGTATGCCGCCGATACACGCTGAAACAGGAAATGCCACTATAAATGTGATAGGGTTTTTTTTTCTTTTTCTTTTCAGTGGAAATTTATCTGTTCAGTGAAATGACATGATTAATTTACAGGGAAAGGTGCCATACGCAGCCAGCAACTTCCTGGGCTCCTCAGAATAAATAATACAGACCCAGTAAAGGCCAACTGAGTTGTATTAATAATAAATATTTGACTGCTCCGCAGCCCGACTTTAATGTATTTTCCTTTGCCAAAGTCCAGTTTGAGAGTAATCAATAACAGTTACTGGACTGAGGTGAATTTTTTTTCGCATTCTATGAAATTACATTCCAGCCCCTTAAGCTCATTTGATTGTCTGCATCAGTTTAAGGACTCCAACAGGTACGTCATGATCAATGTCGGGGACTTAAGAAAGAAAGCAGGAAGTGGTGGGGGAATCACCAAGCAGGAAGTAGTTCAGCTCAGCAATAACAGTGGCAAAGAACAGATGGTAGTATACATTTGGTGCTATAAACTAATGATAGCTAGTAATATTAGGAAATATGCCATTTTGGTCATTATTGTGGCAACTGTCTGGCTTAGAACAAAGTCTGAGACCAGGGGCATCTTTAAGACAAGCAAAGTTTTATTCAAGGTATAAGTTTTTGTGTGCAAGCACGCCTCTTCAAACAAGACGTTCTCAGCCATTACATACAGGAGGAGAGGGGGTGGGGGGGTTAGTTGCCAGGAAGGGCCAATTAGAGTCACGACAGAGACAGAAACAAAAATGGACATTGCCAGTCCACCCTTATAGGTAGAGGCTGAGCAGAAGAAGGAATTAGATAAATATATGGAGCAGAAGTCCATCAGTGGCTATTAGCCACAAGGTATAGCTAGGAACTCTCAGTCTGGGGCAGGTGATGGAGGGCTTCTGGTGTCCTGACCCCACTGCTGGACCTCCTTATGGCACCTGGTATTTTTGGCCACTGTGTGACAGAGTGTTGGACTGGATGGGCCATTGGCCTGATTCAACATTGGCTTCTCTAAAAGCAGTAAATTATCATGCAGCATAATAGAGATGTTTAGCAGATTCAAGGATCAAACAGGAATAGTAAGCTTGGTTTATATGGTTACCATTTGTTTGGGTTCAATTTGGGGGGGGGGACCGGTGAAGGGAATAAATATGTCAAAATTGGAGATTGATGTATCCTTAATTGTGGGATGCTGCAAGTAAGGTTGTCAGGTTGTCAAGTCGAGGTTGGGAAATTCCTGGAGATTTGATAGCAGAGCCTGGGGAAGGCAGAGTCTAGACAGAGGAGGGAGATTAGTACTAGAGAGTCTAGAGAGAGGAGGGATGTGATGCCGTGGAGTCCAGCCTCCAAAGCTCCAGGGGAACTGACCTCTGCGGTCTGGAGATCAGTAACTCTGGGACAATTCTAGGCCCTGCCTGGAGGCTACTAGAATCAACAAAATGAGACTCCGAAAAAGGGGCTGCCTGCCCAAGACTTCCACTAAATATGCAAATATACAACCACAAATAACACCAATAACCAGAACTGATAAGATACAAATTGTCAATAGACTAAGAAGTACCTACAAACAGAGTAATCATGATAAGGAACTGTTAAACTTTCCGAGCAAATATAACCACGCCCCTGAATGAGTTAACAACTAATTGAACTGCTTAGATAAAGGCCAATGAAACAAGTTCCCTCCAGAACCTTTCCTATGTTCTGATTGGTCTACTGCACAGAGTAGCCAATCAGAGTGTGCCTTACAGGATACCAGCTCTTAGTTGAAGCTCAGGCATACATACATAATAATACATAACAGGAACCATAACTATCACAATGTGGAAACAAAGATTCATAGTAGTCAGTAATAGCAATAATTGCCCATAACAGCAAAACAAGGTCCTGGTACAACACCCTCGTTTCTTAAGTTCTCTTCCTCAGTTGCTGTAAACCCCAAAAGTTCTGTGTACAGTGCAATCATGCAAGGGCTTTTATAATCTCCCTCAGGAGTGTCCTGGTCTCCCGTCCGGGATGATACAAGGAACAGAAAGGAACAAATACCCCACAGTCACTATGGCACAGCCTGCTACCAATTCAACCGTGGAATGATTGTATATTTGCATATTTTAGTGGGAGTCTCGGGCAGGCAGCCCCTTTTCCGGAATCTAATTTTGTCGATTCCAGCAGCTCTTTTGCTCTGTGGGCCTTCGTTGTTTGTGCAGCCTGCCTGGAGGCCGGCAAACCTGCTAGTTCATGTTGTTCTTGTGACTCGTTGTCTCCTTAAAGTTTATAGGGGGGGGGAGACTGTACATGTTTGTTTGTTTGTTTGTTTTTAATTATTCTGTAAACTGCTTTGAGCAGAGTGGGGAGGGGAAAGCGGGACAACAGTATTCTAAATCAGTTCTTTATATATATTATCTGTGCCTGTGAGCTACTTTTTGAGCTGCCAAACGCTTCCCTATTCGTTAATTCATAAGGCGAGCAGACATTAGGTCCTAGGCCACTGAGACTGTGTCCTGCCAGGTACCGAGGTCTGAAGAACAGAATAGATCCCCTCTCACACCCTGCCACTAATTTTGTTAGTCTTGAAGGTGCTACTGGACTTTTACTCTTTCCTCCTGCAGAATAGATCCCAAGATCGTGCCAAATTCTTCCCTCCTCCAGGATCCAGGCCATTCTGGCCACCTCTTTCCCTGATCTTCTAAATCTTCCCCTGACCTTCCTTCCCCACAGACCCCCCTCTGGAGTCCAGTAATTTCGGAATCACTTGTTAGCAATGTCAGATGTCGCTGGATGAAATGTAACTGGCCCGTGTTGAAAATATAGGAAAGGACGTTTTAGGAGACAAGTGGGAATGGCTTATTTTATGACCATCAAGGCTAGATAGATTATTTGAATGTGTCCCAACTTTTGATAACTGAAAGATACTTTCTATTAGATTAAAATTAAATTTAAACAAGGCACTCTTTGCCTGCAAAGCTTTACTTTTATTCTACTTCTATTCTGAGGATTCTGTTGTTTGAGTTTATGCTTGAGTGATGGATCTAGGCCTGCCTTTTCCAAGGGTAATTCTGCAAGAGTATCTGCACTGAATGAACCATCAAGTCATAATAGAGTTCATAGAATTCCCACCCAACCAGTGGAGGCTGATTGGAAGGCAACATGGCAGCGCCTGATTGGAGAGATGCTCTTTCCATCAGGGACAGAGCAATTACCACCTGTTTCCACAGTGGATTAGTTTATTGATGGTGGCTATATTTGTTGTTTGGAAGCTTATGTTGAATTCTGTGTGTGTGTGAAATTGATAGTTTGCTGGTGAATTTCTGTGAAGAAGAAGAAGAGGAGGAGGAGGAAATTGGATTTATACCCCACCCTTGAGTACCCAAAGGAGTCTCAGAGTGGCTTACAATCTCCTTTCCCTTCCCCGCCCCACAACAGACACCCTGTGAGGTAGGTGGGGCTGAGAGAGCTCTTTTGAGAACTGCTCTTTCCAGAACAGCTCTGAAAGAACTTGTAACTGACCCAAGGTCACAACAGTGCTGCTTACGGAGGAGTGGGGACTCAAACCCAGTTCTCCCAGATTAGAGTCCGTGCTCCTAACCACTACACTAAACTGACTGATTCAGCATTGAGTGGAGAAAAGCATGTTAAAAGTAGCCAAACATAAATATAAGGTGAGACCAGGAAATCATGCAGAGAAGCAACAGGCAGACTCCCACATGGGTAGGTTCTGTAGTCTCTCGGGAGCTTTTCCTGGGCCGATTGACGTACTTTTTTCATGGCCCACCAAAGCACTATTTTGGAACTTGACTTTATTATTTAAGGCAAGTCCAGTGCTCTCAGACTCAGGTCTGCCACCTGGTAAACCGGCTTCCTTGGCCACTGCAATTTTTCCCCCCACGGAAGCCAGCACAGACCTCTCTGGGTAAACACAAAATGCTGTTTAAGAGACTCTCCTTATTGCTCTCAGCTAAACTGGTGTTGCTCTGGCTGGTGCTCCTGTTATTAATAATCATCACCGTATCACTTTTCTCCTGTGCATTATGACGTACGAGATCCACTAAGTGGTTTCAATCACCCGGGAAGTGTGTAATGGCTCCGTAATGCATTCCCTGTTGTGTCTTTCAACTTTTATGCAACAGCAATGAAAATATAAAATGTGTTTAATTAAAGAAGGTGGTTTGTTTTATTGAACAAACGTACTGAATAAATAAAAGGAATCATAGCACGTTTTAATGTGCTCATCCAACATTCCAAGTAGGGTTTCTTTTATTATGGGTCGTAATGGGTTTTATTACTTCTTTTTTGAGTGGGGGGAAACGCGACCGAAAAACGAAAAAACGCATCCCATTCTAAATCAATGCTAATATTTTTTAATTTTCATGAGCTTTAAATTGTGGCTTTCCCAGCAGTGTTTCAAGACGTTCGAGCCAGTAAATTGGTCGTGAGATAAGAGGGATGTTCAGAAATGCACATTGTTCTTGGAAGCACTCTGCCTGCTTCCATTCATTTACTCCAGGGGAATCCCATTAACTAAAATAACTACATTTTTCGGCAGCCATCATTCAGTCATAGTCTGGTCATGTGGAAATAAATCCCAGTGAAATCCACGGAATGTACATTCATGGTGGTAAACGGGGACAGCTGTTGAGAAGGTCTCTGCACGTGTTCCCACCAGATGTATCTCTGAAATGGGGTATTCCTGCAATACAGCATCCTTGGATGACCTCAAAGAACAGGTACAAGTAGGGTTGTCAGCCTCCAGGTGAGGGGCAGAGAGTCCCCTGCCCCCCAGCTGGAGTTCCCCATCGTTGCACAGAGCAGCAGGAGAAAAATGAAATTCAAAAATGTCTGTCAGCCAATGGCATGATTGGCAACATCAAAATAACTGATAGGAAGGTGGGCCACTGAATCACCCAGGGGACTGTTTGTGGGGCCGCGAGGAGGGGAGGGAAGACGGCATCCATGGCGGGCTGGTGGAGGGGGTGGGCGGGAAGCTGGGGCTCTCCTGACCATCGCTGGCCCTATCAGCAGAGTCTTGGGCCCCCCAGGGGCGGGAGCGCATGGCCAATACTTAAGGGTTTGCGCCATCCCACCCGCCATTCTTTGGCTTCGGACAACTTGGTTTTCTCTGTCCATCCCGATTTCGCGAGCAGCACCGCATGGCCGAGGGAGACAAGTTGCAGGGCAGCCTTACGTTTTGGGGTGCAGGGTGAGACATTTAAGGTGATGACCTCAAACCCCCCACCCCATCCTACTACTTTTAAATTTGTGGAGGTGGCCTGGAGAAGGCTCAGCCCTGCCTCCCTCCTCGCCCCCCTGTCTCTTTTCTGTGGTCGCATTGTTGTGTTTTGGTGAGTTGCTGGTGTTGGAAGCATCTCTGCTTCATTCGTAAACCATTTCGCTCGCAACGTGGAGCGGCCCTGAGGAGTGTTTTGGCAGGTTGCGGGGTTTGGGAAAGGAGCGTCTCCACTTAATTCACGCTCCCTTTCGCTTGCACCAAGGGGAGAGGTGTGGCAGCTCTTTAATCCCCCCCCCCTTTTTTGAGGCCAGCTGGGGAAATTCGGCTGCCGGGGGGGGGGGAACTCCGCCTCTTTTGTCCTGTGTCGTGCGACCGGGTGGCCGCTGGGAAACAAACTGGGAGACATTATAATTGCTGCAAAATATGAGTAACAAACAGAGGATACACAAGGACTTGTGGGAGGCATCTCATTTCTCCCTCCCCCTATTTTCTCTTTCCCTTCCCTGGAAGCCTCCATAGCCTTTCCCTTTTTCTACCCCTCTTGCTTCAGCTTTCCACCTTCCCTTTCCCTTGCAGCCACTGCCTGGGAAAAACCACCATTCCTGGCCCGGTTTCATTGAACTGAACCCATACAGACTTGCAGGAGGCATCTCACTTTCTCTCGTATCTCTCCCGCCAACATGATTTCCTCTGTCCCTCCTCCTGACAGCTCTCACCTTCTTCTTCCTCTCCTTCCCACCCGCCACCAATCTATCTTTTTTCTTGGCCCCTCCCATTTTCAGCTGTATTTATTATTTATTTATTTCATTTTCTCCTCTTTTCTCCGCACTGGGGACCCAAAGCGGCTTACAATCATTCTCCTCCCCGCCACTTTATCCTCAGAACGATCCTGTTAGATAAAATGTGTATCTGGCCTGAGGTCACCCAAAGAGATTTCTTGGCACAGTGGTGGTTCAGACCTGGGTCTCCCAGGTCCTATTCTGAAACTCTAACCACTACACTAGGCTGGTTTTCTTGGGGTTGCTGCTGTTGAACAGTAGCAAGCAGCCAGTTCTGAGTGAGTCATTCAGTTTGCTTGGTATCAAGTCCCCTGGTGATTGCTGCCAGTCCTGGCGTGATAAGTCTTCCCCTCAAAGGTCAGAACAGCCCTAAGGGTCTTCCCCCCTGCCTTTTACTTACTGAAACCAAGGCTTGAAGGCTCCCAATACTGTTGTGGTTGCCTAATAACCCTCAGAATGACCACTGAGAGGCATTTCTTACAGCTACAGGTGCTGCTTCTATTATTTTGGGTGATTTCCTAAAAACAATATTTCAGTCTTATCTGCAAATGCCTCAGCTTTTCCAGGTTTGTAGAAAGATCGATCTTGTCTGTGGATGTAAGGAAGAATTCCGGTGGCCACATTTAACACTTGGTCTATTGAAGTTAGCATTGTCTACTCTGACTGGCAGCTGCTCTCCAGAGCCTCAAACGGAGGTCTTTCATGCCAGTTACTAACTAAACATTTTAACTGGGGATGCCAGGGATTAAAACTGCAAACAAAGCAGGTGCTCTGCTATGGTGCCACCAATTCTAAACCAGTGGATACTTCTGGACTACCTTCAAAGGCAGCTCATATTGAGCTTGGTTCCCAGGTCCAGTGCTGAAGGAACAAGATAGCTTGCTAGGTGCCTTATGCTAGATACCCTGGGCGGCTGATGCTGTGTAGCTGGAACAGGGCTGGCCATTTATTACAATATAGCTGTGGAGGGGGATGAGGGAGCCACACAAGGAAATTAAACATCGGACGTTCTGTTAAAATAATAAAGTCTTCGCTCCTTATCGTTTTCTTCTTTCCGTGGCGTGACAAATCTGCTTCAGCGTTTGGGTCTGATTTATTGCATAATGGGTCCCCTTTTACATTGCAATGCACTCCATATTGCTTTTTAATGTACACCACACTGTAATGAGTGTACCTAAGACAGCAGTGCGACTTTCTCAGTGGCTGTTGCAGAGGGAAATGCTCTGTAATTATTTATCTTTCTCCAGTCCCTAGCAGTCTTAGGCCTAGTGGGACCTTCTGCAGTTTGCAAATGATGTCACACACCCACACACACCATTTAACACTATATTGTTGTTTCACAACCCCGCACAGATGCTGTATGTTATGTAGAAGATGTGTGGCTGGACACCCTCACCCCCATTAATTTTTCATGCATTTTTAACATTAAAAAGCAGCAGCAGGGTCTCTCTTGCTGGGACTGGGGCCAATGCAGTGGGGATGGAGAGTTCAGCCCTTTCCCATGTGACATTTTCCTAATAGAAATCAGGGGAGATTTAACCCTTTCCCATCATTAAATTTTTTCTGATGGCAATTTGGAGGGTTTAACCTTTTCCTGCCGGGACCCTTTTCTGATAGCAATTGGGAGGGTTTAAGGACATTTTCCAGATAGAAATCAGGTGGGTTTAACCCTTTCCCACCAGAACGGTTTTCTGATAGAAATCAAGAGGGTTGAATCCTTTCCCTCCAGGACCTTTTCCTAATAGAAAGCAGAAGGGTTTAACCCTTCCCCCCTCGGATATTTTTCTGAGAGAAATCAGGAGGCTTTAATCCTTTCCCTCTAGGACCTTTTTCTGACAGAAATCAGGAGGCTTTAACCCTTTCCCCCCAGGACCTTTTTGGATAGGAGTCACCAAACCCACCAACTGCTGTTAACCTTGGAAGAGGGGGGGGAAATACAGATCCAATAAGGTTGGCGGTTCCCCCACCCCCTGTGGGACCAATATCAGCTTGGAGAGATATCAGTTCTAATGTGAAAATGGCACAGAGGAAGATTAACCTCATTTATTGATTTACTTCATTTATAGCCAAACCTTGCTCACTGAGATCTTCTGCCCCATATTGTAGCCTCAGACCAAACAATTGCTTTAAAAAAATAATAAAGCTGGAAGCACTAACCACGGATCTCCCATACAATGAACAGGTCAGGTCCCCTCCTCCTGTGTGTCCACAGAAATAAACAAAACGGGGATCCACAGAGAAGGAGGAGGAGGAGATTATTGGATTTATACCCCGCTCTTCACTACCCAAAGGAGCCTCAGAGCGGCTTACAATCTCCTTTCCCTTCCCCTCCCCAAAACAGACACCCTGTGAGGTAGGTGGGGCTGAGAGAGCTCTCTGGAGAACTGCCCTTGAGAGAACAGCTCTGAAAGAAGTTATGACTGACCCAAAGTCACACCAGCAGCTGCATGCGGAGGAGTGGGGAATCAAACCCAGTTCTCCCAGATTAGAGTCCACCCTCGTAACCACTACACCAAACTGGCTCCAAACTGGTGAAAATCCCATTCCACTCTGTACTTCTTATCTTGTGCTGCTTCTTTCCCCCTTCTCAATCCACCCCTTTTCTTCCCCCACCTCAACTCACCCAGTTCTCCATCTCCCCTCCCCAATCCAATTGATTGGTTCCCTCACTCTTGCCCATCTATTGTTTTTTAATTTCTTCTGACTGATCCCTGTTTGTTTGTTTATTTAATGTGCAACATCTTGGATTTCTAAATCCCAGCGAGTAATTAACACATGGAATTCAGTGCCACCGGAAGTGGTGGCAGCTGCAAGCACAGACAGCTTCAAGAGGGGATTAGATAAACATATGGAGCAGAGGTCCATCAGTGACTATTAGCCGCAAGGTGTAGATGGAACACTCTGTCTGGGGCAGTGATGCTCTGCATTCTTGGTGCTTGGGGGGGCACAGTGGGAGGGCTTCTAGGGTTCTGGCCCCACTGATGGACCTCCTGATAGCACCTGGGTTTTGGCCACTTTGTGATACAGAGTGTTGGACTGGATGGGCCAATGGCCTGATCCAACATGGCTTCTTTTATGTTTTTATTTTCTAGGTAACCACACATCTTGGATTTTATTTTTTTTGGTAGACTTTGGGGGCGAGGAGGTTAACCCTTGGTTTTCTTTCCACTTTTGTCATTCTCTTGCAAACCCAAGTCTGCAGGAGGATATACCCCAGCCCTGTTTGGAGCCCTGAACCTGGAGGTGCAGATACTTCAGGATGTCAGTAATAGATGACGTTTCTAAATATATGAATAACTCACTGCAAGTTTTTTTTTAAAAAAATTGCACATCTGGGTGAAATCTCTAATCCTGTCTGCTTCTTTCTGTGTAGTGGTTTGGTGTAGTGATAAGTACAAGGACTCTGATCTGGGAGAACCAGATTTGATTCCCCACGCCTCCACTTGCAGCTGCTGGATGACCTTGGGCTAGCCATAGTTCCGTCAGAGCTGTTTTCTCGAGGACAGTTCTGGAAAGAGCTCTGTCAGCCCCACCTACCTCACAGGGTGTCTGTTGTGGGGAGGGGAAGGGGAAGGAGTTTGTAAGCCACTCTGAGGCTCTGAGTGAAGGGCAGAGTATAAATCCAATCTCTTCTTCTTTTCTGTTTGTAGAAGAGACTGCAGCACAGAGGAACGCTCAGACATTGTGTCCTTGGCCTTACAGTTGCCAACCTACAGGTGGGGTCTGGAGATCTCTAGGCTACATAGATCAGTTCCCCTGGAGAAAAGGGCAGCTTCGGAGGATGGACTCTATGTCGCTGTAGCTCTCTGAGGCTCCTCCCCTCTCCCAAACTTGCTATCCCTAGACCTCACCCCGAAATCGACAGGAATTTCCCGACCCCAAAGTCGGCCACCCTGCTTGGCCTGCAGTCAAAGCCCAGTCCAGTCTGTCGAGGCAGATCTCTTACCACTTTGTTTTCTCCTCATTCCGCTGCGTTCACAGGCCAGGCGCGGACCGGGGGCCCTGTCCAACTTCACAGATACAGCACCACAAGGTAATCGTCTCTTTCCCCAGAATGCTGTCAGTTTCCTTGATAAAACCACACCAAGCAGTTGAGCAGAAAGGTGTCCTTTCTCAGTATATCAGCGCAATCCCTGGAGTGTTTCTTCTAACAGCTTCGAGTGTCAAGTGTCAGGAAAAATAGTGCTCTGTTAAGGGGAAATGGAGGGAAATCAGCTGGTATAAATTATTTACAGGCTCTACAGTAACCGATGCCACGTCCCCTGGGACCCACTAATGCTTAGTCAGGCTGCCACAAGGACATACTCTTTTACAACCATCTTGAAAAATAGGCGTTTTCTGCCTTACTCTACAAAAGAGCAACAATGGGTTAGTTCCAGGTGGAAGAGGAGGAGGAACGGCTCCATGTTCAGAAGAAAGAATTCTCCCCTTCCAAGAACCCCTCCTCCTAACAACAAAGCAGATGGTCCCCGTTGCGTTCAAGAAAGCGACACTATTGCCTGCCACTGCGTCCTGGCCCTGGTATTCCTGAAATGCCCTCGCCTCACTAGGGGCTGCCAGAAGTCACCCTGACTTCCAGGCACACACATACACACATACACAAAATACCCCTAGGAAGGAAGAAAGGAAGGAAGGAAGGAAGGAAGGAAGGAAGGAAGGAAGGAAGGAAGGAAGGAAGGAAGGAAGGAAGGAGGGAGGGAGGGAGGGAAGGAAGGAAGGAAGGAGGGAGGGAAGAAAGAGAGAGAGAGAGAAAGAAAGAAAGAAAAAGAAAGAAAGAAAGAAAGAGAGAGAGAGAGAGAAAGAGAGAAAGAGAGAGAGAGAGGAAGGAAGGAAGAGAAAGAAAGAAAGAAAGAAAGAAAGAAAGAAAGAGAGAGAGAGAGAGGAAGGAAGGAAGAGAAAGAAAGAAAGAAAGAAAAGAAAGAGAGAAAGAGAGAGAGGAAGGAAGGAGGGAAGAGGAAGGAGGGAAGAGAAAGAAAGAAAGAAAAGAAAGAGAGAGAGAGAGAGAGGAAGGAAGGAAGGAAGAGAAAGAAAGAAAGAAAGAAAGAAAGAAAGAAAGAAAGAAAGAAAGAAAGAAAGAAAGAAAGAAAGAAAGAAAGAAAGAAAGAAAGAGAGAGAGAGAGAGAGAGAGAGAGAGAGGAAGGAAGGAAAGAAAGAAAGAAAGAAAGAAAGAAAGAAAGAAAGAAAGAAAGAAAGAAAGAAAGAAAGAAAGAAAGAAAGAAAGAAAGAAAGAAAGAAAGGAAGGAAGGAAGGAAGGAAGGAAGGAAGGAAGAAAGAAAGGAAGTGAGAGAGAGAGGAAGAGAGAGAGGAAGGAAGGAAGGAAGGAAGGAAGGAAAAGAAAGAAAGAGAAAGAAAGAAAGAAAGAAAGAAAGAAAGAAAGAAAGAAAGAAAGAAAGAAAGAAAGAAAGAAAGAAAGAAAGAAAGAAAGAAAGAAAGAAAGAAAGAAAGAAAGAAAGAAAGCACTATAGGGGCAGACATGAAAAATGGAGGGGTTTCTACATATTTGGGGACTGCCCATATATGCAGAAAAACTAACTTTGAAATTTAATCAAAAGAAAAAGGGAGGAGATGAAAATGGCCTGGTGAGGACCAAGAGTGCTCTGGGAAGCACAGCATGTTGAATGCAGCTAAACAGAAGAAGAAGAAGAAGAAGAAGAAGAAGAAGAAGAAGAAGAAGAAGAAGAAGAAGAAGAAGAAGAAGAAGAAGAAGAAGAAGAAGAAGAAGAAGAAGAAGAAGAAGAAGAAGAAGAAGAAGAAGGAGGAGGAGGAGGAGGAGGAGATTGGATTTATACCCCGCCTTTTACTACTCAACAGAGTCTCAGAGCGGCTTACAAACTCCTTTCCCTTCCCCTCCCCACAGCAGACACTCTGTGAGGTAGGTGGGGCTGAGAGAGTTCTGACAGAAACTGCTCTTTTTCAAGAACAGCTGTGCCAGAACTATGGCTTGCCCAAGGTCATCCAGCAGCTGCGAGTGGAGGAGTGGGGAATCAAACCCGGTTCTCCCAGATTAGAGTCTGCGCCCTTAACCACTGCACCAAAAGAAGGGTAAGCAGCCTGTTCAAGGCCTTTATAAAATCCTGGAGGGAGAGATTCCAGAGGGTGGCATGAGATTTTGCAATTCTTCACAAGTGTCCAGCTTGTAGATTCTAGTAGTGTTCCAGCTGTATGCTGCACATTACCAACTGTTCTAGAACTTACCCTTGGTGTAGAACAGGGGTCTCCAACGTGGTGCCCATGAGCATAATGGTACCCACCAACACCCTTTCTGGTGCCCACAAAGTGTTTTTAGAAAGTGGGTGGGGCCAGGTAGGGCTTTTGCCCAGCTTGGCTTCTGATTGACTGCTGGAGATTTGGTATTTTGTGTGTGTGTTCGTGCGCACCTGGAAGTCATGGTGACTGACCCCCCAGTCGGGGCCTGGAGGATATTCAGAGAGGTGGCTGAATAAAGCCTGCCCCCACCTCCCGCATTTTCAAGGAGGTCTCCCATCCAAGTACTCGCCAAAGTCGGCCCTGCTTAGCTTCCGAGATCTGACAAGGGAGGACGCTGCCATTCTTACCCAGACGAACAAGGAAGGAACAAGATGGCACCTGGTTCGAGCCAAGATGAATTACATAAATTATTTTCTTTGCTATCCAAAAAAGCAAAAAAAAACCACACAAACACATGCTATGAAGCTGTCCTCGAAATTAAGAATGTGCAACAGCGGTCTCTCAATTGTTTTGTGGCCATCGTTCTGTGGCTGGCTCTGCCTCCTGCGGCAGCCATTTTGTTGTTGCCACCACCATGTGGCGTCAGAATTCCAAATGTGCCCACAGGCTCAAAAAGGCTGGGGATTCCCGGTATAGAAAGCCAGAAAGGAGGACATTTGGGTTCTTACCTGTACACCAGAGGCTTCCAGATTTTGGATGACTGAAGTGTATTTTTTGCCTGGATTAAAAGTGAAGCCACAATATACTGTTCTGATTGAAATGGCTTTATTTTACTTTAGAATGCATACAGGCTCTCCGAGGAACCTGCCTCTGGCTTGATTCACTGTTCTGCCTCCTTTTTGGAAAGAATCCAAGGACATGCAGAGATGCAACAGGCAGACTCACTGACAGATCTGTGATTTTGCTGCACCTTTATTTTAGCAGTAATGGAATCATCCAGTTATACCCAAAGAAGACAGCATCAGAGTTACCTGGAGAGCAAGTCTGGTGTAATGGTTTAGAGTGCGGACTCTAATCTGGGAGAACTGGGTTTGATTCCTGCTCCTCCACATGCAGCTGCCGGTGTGACTTTGGGTCAGTCATAAGTTCTTTCAGAGCTGTTTTCTCATGGGCAGTTCTTGAGAGAGGTCTCTCAGCCTCACAGGGTGTCTGCTGTGGGGAGGGGAAGGAAAGGGGATTGTAAACCGCTCTGAGACTCCTTTGGGTAGTGAAGGGTGGGGTATAAATCCAATCTCCTCCTCCTCCTCCTCCTCCTCCTCCTCCTCCTCCTCCTCCTCCTCCTCCTCCTAGTGGAAGTGGACTGGAAGTAGGCAAGGCCTAAGCACTGACTCAGGCAGAAATTCAATGGATAACTGCCTCTGTATGGCCAAGTTTTATGGGCTTACTGAATTGTTTCATTTCTCATGGCATATGTATATGTTCTGGTGCACAGTTTGAGCATTGCTGCCTTCAGGCAATGGGTTGCTATTTCTTTCAGGCTCAATCTTTGTAGTAATTACACAGATCTCTGCATAAGCATTTCTTTCCACGTGGAAGATTCCTGCACATGTGCAGTATGGGTTCTTCCACGGCTCACAGAAGAGTAGTGTGCTCAAGGTTGTGCAGAGCTCCGTATGTTGAAGCTGATGCCTGCGCAATGGAATCATCAGGCTGAATGTCATGGGAGTGCTACATTCTACAAACGTACATTAGATTTCTTTTTTTATAAAGCTCTATGCTGGGTGGGGGGATAGCAAACAAGCCTTTTTTGGAATAAGCATGCTTTCATTACATTCAACCACACTGGTTCATTTCCAAGAAATAATAAATTGATGATAGCAGTAGAAACTGATTACACAGTGATGGGCAATAGTAGCAAATCGTTCCCGCCTTGCCGAGCCAAATGGAAGCTGATAGTTAAGCAAATAATGCTCGCTTCCCAATGAGAGTGTTTGAAAGAAATTTATGGGCAATGACCCTCAAAATGGTGCATGTGATAATGCAAATAATTCCTTTCAGCCATGCAACCCGAGCTTCAAACGCTCATGAAAATGAGGCGCTTATCTTGTCAGTTGCGCGAAAAAGCCAGCGTGGGGATTTCTTCCATTAAAAGACATTGGCGCGGGATGATGACCATTAACTCTTCATTTATTAGAACTTGCTCGCCAGGCCACCGTCTGAGTTGTCTTCCTTCGACCTTCTCTTCTTTCAGAATAATGACCTTCGTAGACATCAGCTGAACGTTCTAATGAGCTTGAGTGCAATTCTATCTCACGTCTGCAATTAATATTCCATCTTGCGGCTGCACAAAGCCCCTGGGGTTGGTCAACTTGGCCAGCATAAGCTTTAAAAAAAAAAAAATTACGCCTCCACTCTAAGGCCGCTCCCGACAGGAAAGATGGTGGGATCTGTTGTTTTTATCACTTAGGATTTCACCCTTTCCCCTGTGGGGTGGTGTTTGCCCAGGTCCCCACTTGCCACATAAAAGATGGTACCCTGGCCAGGTTAGGGCCACAGGGCAAATATAGCCCTCTCTTGGTGCAGTGCCAACTAGCCCAGCAGTGTGCTCAGGACCGTCTCTCTGATGCATTCAGCCATTGCTTCCGATACAGCTGATGCGTGACTGTCATCATGAAAGGACAATATCTTAATTTCATCATCTCAAGGGTGTTGGTGGACCCACAGTCCAGTTCTACATCCCACAATCAAACCTCTGGACTTCACCACTCAGTACTGGGACCACCCCAGCCACAGTCTGTTGTCGTTATTGTTCTCTTGATAGCCCAGCCATGAATGGAGCCAAGACTCTGCAATTGCCCAGTGCCTTGCCAACAAAGTCTTCCTTTCCCCAACCTGGATTTCTTTTGTCCAACCCCCCATTTGAGCCATTACCAGCCATCCTGGCCCATCCCAGAACATTTCCCCATTGTGCCCAACTGCCCTGAAGGCACAATTCTCCTGTACCAGGACTCCAAACCCAGCCATCTCTGGTTCAGTCTCCTGGAATGCATACTGGCTGGATCCCCCATCTCCTTTGGGTCTTCTCAGACATGCTTGCCAGCTAAACGGTCTGCTTCACTGTGCACTCCTCTCTTTGGAGGAGGAGAAGGAGGAGAAGAAGAGGAGGAGGAGGAGGAGGAGGAGATTGGATTTATACCCTGCCTTCACTCGGAGTCTCACAGCAGCTTACAAACTCCTTTCCCTTCCCCTCCCCACAGCAGACACCCTGTGAAGTAGGTGAGGCTGAGAGAGCCCTTGTCAGAACTGCCCTTTCAAGGACAGCTCTTCTCAGAACTATGGCTTGCCCAAGGTCATCCAGCAGCTGCAAGTGTTGGAGTGGGGAATCAAATCTAAGCAGTTCTCCCAGATTAGAGTTCACGCACTTAACCACTACAACAAACTGGAAGGTAGCTAAAACCCCTTCATCAACGCTTCACCTTCTTTTGTCCCTGCTCTCTTTATTTGCTTCACCTCTTTATTTCCTAGCTCTCTGATGTGTGTGTGTGTGTGTGTGATATTTTATCAATTAGCTGAATGTATTAGGGTTATTTTCTTAATAAATCTCATAAAAGACATTTCCCGTCTGTCATCTGTGCAGCTCCAAGAGGGTTCTGACTCTGGTATAGTTGGAGTACGATCCCTAACTTGCGCACCTATTGAGCAAACGGTCTCTTAGCTAATTCCCCCATCATAACTCAGAGACCCAGTGTTGCAGCTAACAATGGTCTTGTTTAGTCCCTTTCATGTGCACCAATGTGAGAGCTGCTTTGCCGTGGTATGCTCCCTCTGTGGGGAAACAGGGCTCACAAGAACACATTTCTGCCCAGTGGGGGTGTGAGGAAGTTATTTAGCCATCTTTGGTCTCCAGCCCAGCCAGGCTCCTCTTCCTCCACTCCCTCTCTCTTATCGCTCTGTTTCTCTGGGTCACTGCCACCATCAAAACAATTTTTAGGGGGTTGGTCCACCTGAGAGTTTGAACTCAGGCTCTCTCTCTGCTGCATTGCTGCTTAAAGGCTTAGTACTGTGTTAGCACCTCCCTCTTCTTTCTCACTTGCTACCCAGGGGGCCAACATGCTTAGTTCAGTACTCTAGAGAAGTAGGTTTTAACTGCTAGCCCCTCCCCTTTCTGCTCCTGGTATGTGTGGACCAAACAGGGGCATAACATGGGTCACAAAGAACAGCCTGACAGCATTAAAAATGAAGACAAGTTGGATGGCAAAATAAAAGTCTCACACTTCATCTGCAAACACAACAGACTGAGCAAGGATGAAGGAAAAGGTGATACATGCAAGTCCTCTAATCCCTGACTCTTACATGCCGCTACAGATTGTAGTAAGAACTGGTGATATAATTCGTGGACTTGCAAGCATTTAGAAGTCATCCCTTCCGCTGGTTTCAGTGTCTCGGGACCATATGCTAGGGCAGCCAGGCCTCCCACTATAGCAAGAGAATTTCAGGTGATTCGTAGAGCATCACCCTGGCACAATGTTATCACTTCCGAGTCCATGCCAGAAGTGGTGTTGCAAAGTCAGCATGACGCCGATCATCAGGACTGCCCCCCACCCCATGTCTCCTGGGGTTCCTTCCACAGGGTTGTCAACCCTACCATGTGTGCCTGTCTAATTCCTGAAGTCGAGATGCATGCCTTCTTCCTTCTAGGTATGTAAAACAGTCTTGAGCTGAACAGAGCTTATTCAGTGTGCTCACAAGTTTTATTACCTGTCTAGCCCTCTCCCAACAGATTCTCATTCTCTTCCTATCTGTGGAAACAGCCCCTCTGCCCTTTGGTTTCCTGAAGCCCTACAGTTATAAGTGTGACTATGACTTTTGTGGGATTTGGGCTATGGGACTGAATGGCTGCATGCTGGGGAAATGACTCATACTCGTTTATCTCTCCTCCCCTGCCCCCACCCAGCTAGCCAGCAAAATCCCTTTTATAAACTTCAAGCATTTACAGATACAAGCTCAGGAATTATCCTTTGGCTGCAGACTTTGGCACTAATACTGGGGTGTAAGGCATTTTGCCACCACCGCGGTCATCAGATGTGATGCACATATGAATACTAGAATCATTTGGAGGAGAGAGATTGCTGCTTTAATGTCCCTAGTGGGCTCTTTGCTTGTTTTTATGGATATTTTTATGCTTGATTTTTTTTTTTTATTACCTATATTGTTTTCTTGTCCTTAACCTTTTGAGTCTCTGTGAGCCGGTGCCTGAGGAGCTGACAAGTAAATTCTTCAGATTGAAGAAGCAAATAATTCTAGCTCAGTTCCATGTTTCCTGCAATGACTAGCCAGATGTCATGCGGGTAAGAAGCCTCACTACTTCTTTGTCATCACCATCAGGGATTCATTCACACAAGTGACCTCTGAACATGAAGGTTCCATTTGGTCATTGTGTCTAATAGCTGTTCACTAACTGGTTTGTTTTTTAATATATATATTTTTTGTTTTGAACTTTTTGAGGGAATACAGATTTTAAAAAAGGGGTAAGGGGAAAGAATAAAAGGTAAAATTACCAAAACATAGTATAAAGGGCATTTTTTGCAAACATAAAGGACAATCATTGATTCAACTACTTCAGTTTTTAGGGAAATTATATAACGTTATAACTTTAAAAACCACTATAACAACCAACTCAACATTCTATCATTTTCTCATAATACATTAATATTTTTATCCTATCTTATCAATCTTATCAGTTATATAATAAACCATGAATGACAGTTTGTTGTGATAAGAATCACACGAAAGAAAACATCTTTAATATTTCATACTGAAATTGTCGTATAATAAAAACCATTCAACTGCATGAGTACAAAGATTGGTTATAGTAATCCTAGAACACCAACCAATTGGTGAATGCGTGCAGCCTTTCTTAAAAATCATCTGAATCAATGGCCATCGCCAGATCTTGTGGCAGTGAATTCCACAAACATTTATGCACCACGGGTCACATGCCTTTATGTGCCTTGAAGCTACTGCCAAACAATATCATTGGGTGACCCCAGTTCAAGTGTTAACCTATGATGTGAGAAAAGAAGAAAAAAGCAAAGGGGGCTCTTCCTCTCTTTTACACCAGTGAATAAAGGGAAAGGATCCAACAGAAGAAGAAGAAGAAGAAGAAGAAGAAGAAGAAGAAGAAGAAGAAGAAGAAGAAGAAGAAGAAGAAGAAGAAGAAGAAGAAGAAGAAGAAGAAGAAGAAGAGGAGGAGGAGGAGGAGGAGGAGGAGGAGGAGGAGGAGGAGGAGGAGGAGGAGGAGATTGGATTTATACCTGCCCTTCACTTGGAGTCTTGGAGTGGTTTACAATCTCTTTCCCTCCCTTTCCCTACAACAAACACCCTGTGAGGTAGGTGGGGCTGAGAGGGCTCTGAGAGAACTGCTCTAAGAGAACTTGTGGCTGACCCAAGGTCACATCAGCAGCTGCACATGAAGGAGTGGGGAATCAAACCCAGTTCTCCAGATTAGAGTCTGCCACTCCTAACCACTACACCAAACTGGCTCTCAATGTACAATAAAAATGGGGGGGGGATCTACAATGAAAAATGGTGAATGAGAGCCAGCAACAAACATTAAAATGAGTACAAGGAGAAATGAAACAAAGAATTTTCTCTCAACCCTAATGAAGATTAAACCAATCAACTACTCTGTCTCTCCAGAAAAACTTTTCTAAAGCTCCATGCCTTTGACAATCACAACAACTGGGTGGGCTGTGACCCCTTTTATCAGAGAAAACAGTGCTAGACAGAATGGCTTTTTACTGTAAAGGGAAGCCCCGCTGGACTGAACTGAATAAGACCATCAACAGATTTGCCATATGAAGCTAATTGATAAAATCATTGCAACCCATTTTATATCTTTCTCCAAAACAAAAGGGAATATTTCACTTTGTTTATTCCAAATATACTTGACACATTAATTTAACATGAAAAGAACGGTTTAATGAAGTCTGAAGAGAATTGCTATCTTGCCCTTTTCAATGAATTATCTAAAATGCCACTTTATTATGCAAAGCTATGGAAAATAAATTGCATTCACGCCTTTGTTCAAAAAGGAAGCTTATCACAGCCCAGTGTTTACCAAGAAGTGATGTAAAGATCTGGGGACCACTGGGCTGCCTTAAAGACCAGGAAAAAAATTAGCACCAGTGGTCTTCCGTGCAGGAACCGCAGCTAATTTGACACGCAGATTATTATCGGATTGCTTTGATATGCGATTAAGTGCAATTATATTTGGCACGAACAATGGACCCAAAAATACAAGTACTGTGTCATTCTGTCATAGTGGGGTAAAATAGGAATGTGCATTGTTGAATATTATTTATTTATTTAAAGCATTTTTTATTAACCTTTCCCCCGATCAGGGTGCCCAAGGTGGCGCAAATCAAAACGTCAAAACATCTGAAGAATTAAAAACAACATTGAAAATTATAAAATAATTGAATAAAAAACCACATAAGCAACAAACATGACGAACTTTACTGAACTGCACTTAATTTTAAACATCACAGATGCTCCGAATCGAGCCAGAATTACTCCCTTCCAACCATTCAATAATGTTTGAAAACCTGCCTGTCAGTTACTTTGGTAACTTGTTGCCTGGTGTCAATCTCTTGGACAATGAGTGGTGGGAGGGGGGAAATTACTTATGTACTCGACAGTGAGACATCACCCAACCAGAGCGGTTTATTGATGTTCTTGCCAGACGGGATCGACTTGCGCTTGCATAGGTTCTTCCCTTCTCTAGGGCTGGCGGTCTGCTTGGCAGTCTGGAGCAAAGAAAGTTTTGCTTGTACCTGCTGTCAAGCAGGCAGACCGGTGTGACTAGGTGAGATGAACCAAGGCATAGGCTTGGGCTACAGTGCCCAATAGGCAGTTTGCAAGCTTTGCAGGCAGGGTACCAAGGAAGAGGACTGGATAGATAGGAACTGCAGGAGAGAGAGAGAGAGAGAGAGAGAGAGAGAGAGAGAGAGAGAGAGAGAGAGAGAGAGAGAGAGAGAGACTTGTTGCTTGCACTATATCCATGGGAGTCAAATTGTTGTACCATGGCTTGAAGAGTGTTCAGAAGCTGCAGCTGGTGCAGAACATGATCAGGAGCATGTGACCCTGATATTACAACAATTACATTGGCTACTGATCCACTCCAGAGCCCAGTGCGAGATGCTGGTTTTGACCCTTCAGCCTCTGTCTGGCTTGGGACCAGGGTACCTGAAGGACTGTCTTCTCTCATGCATTCCTGCTTGGGAATGAGGATCACAGGGAAAGGCCCTCCTGACTGTCCCACCAATCAAAGAACCTTATTCGGTAGTCAGGTTGCCAGGTCCCCATGACTTGCTAGTGGGGGGTGGGAGGGAGCCTTCTGGGAGCGGGGCGGGGGTCTTACCCAAACGGTAACGTCGCATGGTGACGTCCCCAATGCAATGACGTCACATGGAAGTGACATCATCACATCGGGGTCGTTGTGCAGCAATGCCCTGATCTGAAGGCAAAACTCTATGGTAAAATTGGGGTCAAACCACAGAGTTTTGCCCTCAAACCAGAGTGTCTCCATGTGACACCCCCAACATGATGGCATCACTTCCACATGATCTCATTGCATCAGGGACGCTGCCGTGCAACATCACTGTTTGGGGGTATCCCCACCAGCCAGCTGGCCGCCAGTGGGCAGAAGCCCCGAAAATCATGGGATTCCTCCCCACACACCTGGGTACATACATAAGAGAGGGCCTTTTCAGTGGCAGCCACAAAATTATGGAACAACCTCACCAGAGAGGTGCGCCTGGCTCCCTCACTTTTGATCTGTAGGATCAAGATAGTTTTATTTAGGGCTTCATATGATTAAAGCAGTCCTATGCTGTGGTTTTTTAGGAGCTGCGGTGGCTCAAGTGGTTAAGACGCTGAACTGCAGGCTGTGGAAGGTCAGTAGTTCAGCAGTTCAAGACCTGGGTGCCACAAGACGGAGTGAGCTCCCGTCTCTAGTTCCAGCTCCTGCCAACCTAGCAGTTCGAAAGCAAGAAATTGCAAGTAGATAAATAGGTACCACATTGGTGGGAAGGTAACAGCGTTCCATGCACCTTGGTGTTTAGTCATGCCGGCCACATGACCACGGAAACATCTTCAGACGGCGCTGGCTCTTCGGCTTTGAAACAGAGATGAGCACCGCAACCCTAGAGTCGGATTCGACTGGCTTTCGAGCAAGGGAACCTTTACCTTTACCTATGCTGTGATTTAAAATTTTGGTTTTATGTGTTTTTATGCAATCTATTTTATTTATATTGTAGGCCGCCTTGAGCTCTGTAAGGAAGAAAGGTGGCTAATAAATGTTTTAAATAAATAAGTAATAAAATGCCTGGGACCTCACACCAGGGAAGCCCTTCTGTAGTAACATGAGACTAGGGTCTCTCACAAGGCAGGGGAAAGAAACCTGTACGGTTGTGACTGTCTCTTGGAAGGGCAACAAGACTGCTGACCAAGGCATATTCCTCTTGCGTCTTGTCTGAGCGCTGAGGAACTAGACCAGAACATAAGTATACAATGAGGATCCCAAGAAAATGTCTTCTCTCACCGGGTATCCCCATTCGCGCACACACACCCTTGCTTTCCTGTGCATCCCTCTGTTTGTCAATTCACTTCTGCTGCAAAGAGAACCCTGCCTGCCGTCTTGGCTTCCTTGCTGAATAATTAAAACCTTTTGCAATCCCCTCACTTACTCCTCCTTTAAAAAAAAACCTTTATTTTTATCAGATACCCACCCACCCCCGAAACGGAATTGGGTTACTGCTTGTTATTCATACGGCATTCTCATACATAATTTATAGTTTGATTTTTTTTCCCCACTTCATTCTTTCCTTTCTTTCTTTCCTTTGTTTTTTTTTTTCCTTTTTCTTTGCACAAAATAATGTGGAACATGGCTTCTGGCGCTAACTGGCTGGTGGAAAGTGATTTTTATCATGCAGAGCTAAATAAAGTGTAGCGGATAAACAATATGTATTCATTGTGATAGATGCTTTACTCCAAACTGCCTCCTGAGGCCCAGTCTGTGACGGAGCACCTCTTGTTAGATGTTCTTCCCTTCGATTCTTTGTATAGGCCGTCTTCTGCACAGGGTTCATTTCTGATAACTTAGCAGCGCCTTAAGGAAAGTGGGAAGGTGAAAAGAACAGAAAGAGAAATGCGACGGGAAAGATGAGGAGACGCAAGAAGCAGCCGCGAGAAAGATCCCATGAGGCCTTGCCTCAGTAAAGAAGGGGAGCCATTTTATGTCATCGGGCTGAGGAGAGGGATGGGGTGCAGCAAAATGGCGGGCAGAAAGATCGTGAGGTGATGACAGAAGGCCAGAGAGAGGGAGTGGGGGCAGACAGAAGGGCTTCTTCAGAAAGGAAATGCGAAGTTTCGGTGGGACCAGAAAGCAGTACAGTTGTGCACTGGAATTACTTAAAAACAATTTAAAATATAGTTATGCCATTAGGGGCAATTGTATCTTGGAGTGGTGGTTTCGATCAAGAAAACAGCATGGGGGGAGAGTTAAACATCCTTTCCCTCAAATCACGATCCTGGAAGGGCAGCCAAGAGAGCAGAACTAGAGGGGCAAAATGTTGAGGGGCCTGGTTAGCCTAGGGGGCACTTAGAGGTGTGCCAGTTACATGTTTTGCTCTCATGAGATGTTTGGGTCCAGTCTGTATAGCATGAGGGGGTCCTAGAGGAAATCTAGATTAAGGGGCCATACTGATGTTCAGAAGACCTGAACCCTGATCTTTATCAGGACAGGAGCCTTGCTGCTGATTTTAGGGTAAAATTTTTGTTGGGAGCTCCAATCTTGGACCTCCAATGCTGTGTGTAAGTTGGCCTCAAGTGAAACAAGTAAGGAACATAGGGTTGCCAGTTTCTTACAGAAACCACAGAGTTTCCAAAAATTCCTAGAGTGGATTAACCTCACATCCAGGCGCTCCTCAGAAGTGACATCAGAGGTGTGACTTCAGTTCTTGGTTTTCCCCAGAAGTGATGCCCTACTATAGCCAATGGCTGCTCTCTCATGTCCCCACCCCTGATTTCATGCTGGTTGCCACGCTTGGCAACCCTAATGGAACTTCGAATGATGCATCTCCAAATCAGTGATGTCATTCAGAGAGCCAATCACAGAACATCAGGTGGGGAATTCTCCATTCCTGTCATGCTCTGTTCACAGAAACTTCCGCTGGGATACTTGCTTGATGCTGCACTGCTCATGTGAACAGATCGCTTGTGTGAGCTGTGCAAATCAGCCAGTGCACAGATCATCAGAATGGCCTCTTTGTATCAAGGCATGAAGAAGGAGGAGGAGGAGGAGAATAGATTTCTACCCCGCCCTTCACTCAGAGTCTCAGAGCGGCTTACAAACTCCTTTCCCTTCCCCTCCCCACAACAGACACCCTGTGAGGTAGGTGGGGCTGAGAGAGCTCTTTCAAGAACTGCCCTTTCAAGAACAGCTCTGACAGAACTATGGCTTGCCCAAGGTCATCCAGCAGCTGCAAGTGGAGGAGTGGGGAATCAAACCCACTTCTCCCAGATTAGAGTCTGTGCACTTAACCACTACACCAAACTGGAATCCTAAAGGTGTAAAGAGAAATCTGTATCCCATTTTGAGTGCTATGCACTCCTTCCAGATATGGAGGGGGTGGGGAGCGTCTCCGAGCAGCAAATTAAACATATGGAAGAATAGGATTCTTGTGAGCAAGAAGGCAGTATGTCTTTCTGTAATTACGATGAAATTTACATAAAGCAGTTCTTTATGGTAAAAGGGGGAATGGATTTTGAGTTATGAACTTGTTATAATTCTATCAGCAGGAGGCAACATATTTGTTAACAATGCTTAAGAGATGTGGAGCAGCAGTTCTCAGATTACCCTGATCTGGAAGATCCTGGAGCTCCTTGGAAGCTTGCCGTGGATTTCTCAAGAGGAAGATCAACAGTGGCAAGCCCTCAGCCAAATACGGCTCGTTCCCTTCTCCGCTGACCTTCCCATGCCATGTACAGGATACCACTGGGTGAGTTTTAGGGCATACTCTCTGTTCATGTGAAATGCTGGTGAGGTTTGACTGTGTCCGACGTCCCAAGAATTGAGGAATAAGGAAGTTGGGAGTCCAAGCTGGAAGTACAGGAGACCGTGTCAGCTTTTCAGCAAGAGAGGGGAATCATGGGAAGATGGCTAACAGTTGTTTGGTGTAGTGGTTAAGAGTGCTGACTCTAATCTGGGAGAATTGGGTTTGATTCTCCACCCCTCCACATACAGCTGCCGGTGTGACCTTGGGTGAGTCATAAGTTTTTTGAGAGCTGTTCTCTCAAGGGCAGTTCTCCAGAGAGCTCTCTCAGCCCCACCTACATCACAGGGTGTCTGTTGTAGGGAGGGGAAGGGAAAGGAGATTGTAAGCCACTCTGAGACTCCTTCCTGTAGTGAAGGGTGGGTTATAAATCCAACCTCCTCCTCTTCGTCCTCCTCCTGTTGGCTGGGCATGGGTAATTTCCTGCCCCTGGCAGGCAAGGGGAGACCTGTGTGTGGTGCACCCTGAAACATTCTCCAGAATCCTCTGCAATAAACAGGGCTTCCTTGACAGGCATGAAGGGGGTGCCTCAGGTCAACACGAAAAGGATTCCTTGAAGAGGCGAGTTTGAAAAACACTATAATAGATAATTTAATTCTGGCTTTCATTGAAATGACATGAATTGCAATGCATTCGTTTGGTATTTAAAAGATTCAGTTGTCAATTAGGTTTTTATGAGGAATTATTTGCTGAGATTAGTCATCAGTTGGCCATTAGACCTTCTTTCGTCAGAAACCACATTATTAAAATGTACAATAATTGACTTTTATTACAATCAATCCAAAATGTCAGCCTTGAAGGGAACTCAAAACTGCAGCTTGTCTATTAGAGGTCATTTTTAAAGGATCCTCCCTCCCCTCCCCCAGCCCATTGGGGCATTATTCTTTGTAGTTAATTATTTTTTGTAATTTAAATTTTGGTTATTAAGTTATTTACAGGAGCCTAAATAACTACATTGTTTTCTTAATTGCTTCAGGAATCATTAATAGAATTTGCAAAATTGAAAATAAACAGATAATTACTCTCAAAAGTAGGCCAGCTTGTCTTGTGAGTCATTACAGGAAAAAAATTAAGTGGATACCACCTTTTTCGTGGGGAGGAGTACGTTATAGCTTTGTACCTGGGCCTTGATTATTAATTTCTCACACAATGATTCTGAATTTTTATTGGCCTGTGTAAAAGCTTGGCAGAGTGTGCTGATAAGGCCACAGATCACCCCATATTGTATCAGACTTCTGGAAAAGCCACACGCTATGAGTCTCCCTTACCACGTGGCAGGAAAGTGTATAATCAAGGTGCCATATAACCAAGATCCAGCATAGTGTAATAGTTAGAACTTTGGACCAGTGTTCCCTCTAAGCTGAGTTAGTGTGAGCTAGCTCATAGTTTTTTAGCCTCCAGCTCACACATTTTTGTCTTAGCTCAGGAAGGACAGCTCCAGAGCAAACTAATTTATGCAGTAGCCAAATCACTTGCTCACAACTTTAATGCCAGTAGCTCATAAAGTAGGATTTTTGCTCACAAGACTCCAAAGTTTCGAGGGAACATTGCTTTGGACTATGGTCTGGGAGGTGGGGGCCATGGCTCAGTGGTAGAAGAAGAGGAGGAGGAGAGGAAGAGGAGATTGGATTTATACCCCGCCCTTCACTCAGAGTCTCGGAGTGGATTACAAACTCCTTCCCTTCCCCTCCCCACAACAGACACCCTGTGAGCTAGGTGGGGCTGAGAGAGCTGTGACAGAAACTGCTCTTTTTCAAGAACGCCTCTGACAGAACTACGGCTTGCCCAAGGTCATCCAGCAGCTGTGAGTGGAGGAGTAGGGAATCAAACCCAGTTCTCCCAGATTAGAGTCTGCGCACTTAACCACTACACTAAACTGGACCATTTGCTTGGCATATAGAAGGTCTCAGTTTGAACCCTGGCATCTCCAGTTAAAAGGATCAAGTGGTAAGCTATGTGAAAGACCCCTGCATGAGACTCTGGAGAGCCGCTGCAACTGGGTAGAAAAATGCTGACTTTGATGGACCAAGGGTCTGATTCGGTATAAGGGAGTTTTGTTTATGAGCCCCAGGTTCAAATTCCTATGCTGCCACTAAAGTGATTGTGGGTCAATGACTCTTTTTCAGCCCAACCAACTTCACAGGGTAATTGTGTCCAGGATAAAACTGATGACATAGGATTGCCAGGCCCCTCCTGGCCTCAAGTGGGGGATGGAGGGTAGGGTTGCTAGATCCAAGCTGGGAAACTCCTGGAGATTTGGGGATGGAGTATGGGAAGAACAGGGACCGCAGCAGGGCACAATGCCACCGAGTCACCCTCCAAAACATCCATTTTCTCCCGGGGAACTGGTCCCTGTAGACTGGAGATGAGCTGTAATTCCAGGGGATCCCCAGGTCCCACCTGGAAGCTGGCATCCCTACTGAGGAGGGGAGAAGAATGTTCCCCACTCTGCCACCTTCCCAACCAGTCACTCCTTTTTCCAGTCCAACCTACCTCAAAGAATTGCTGCGGTGAGACTAAAATGGAGCAGGGAAGAATGACGTGGTAAGTTCCTTTCGGGCCCAATTTGGGAGGAAAGCAGAGAGAATAAATATATAAATACATGAATAACAGCAGGGGTGAAAGTTTATCACAGAGTCCATACAGGAAGCTACCTTACACCGTTCAGATCATTGCTCTTCCGAGCTCCACATTGACTATTCTGACTGGCCGCTGCTCTCCACTGGCCTGCGGCAGAAAACAGTCTTTGCTGCCCGCACCCACTGTTTGTGGCTACCGAGGACTAAACCTGGGACCTTCTGCATGCAAAGTATGTTCTCTGCTGCTGAGCCGCCACTCCACCTCCTAGTTCGGTTATATTAAAAAGTCCCGGCCTGCTCGAACAAAGGTTTGATCTGCCAAATTCAAATGGAACTTTTCGTAGCTCGGAGCTCAGCTTGAGGATCACCTGCTGATTGCTGAAGCTCAAAGGGCTGTGAAAGGGACGGGGTCTGCTTCAGAAGTCGGCCTCCTTATTTGCTACTGGCATACTGAAGCTTCCAGGACGCCCCCCTCCCCTGCACTGTGCAAACAGTTTTCCTCGTCTAACATGAAAGACCGAAGAAGGAAAGCTCAAATACCGGCTGGTTCTGAGCAGAGTTTTGTTCCTTGATTGGACCAGCATGGAATGTATTCCAAGGAAGTTTTAACAGCACAGCATATGGAAGAATGTCTCCAATTTCCAGTGGCTGGTAGGATTTTAAACTGCTTAAGACTAAAGCCCTCAAGTCAGTCCCATCTGTTAATTAAACGGCATACGGTAGTTTTGCATGCAAGATGCTAGTCTCGATCTGGTGGATGGTCAATGGCGGGATTATCTTTAATCACATATCGGATTCTGAACCATGCCATAGAGGGTATGATCAATAGATCTGGACCTAAGGGCAGGTTCAAGGGGGGATTTCTCGACAAATCTAAAGGAAGCCCCAGATTTGCAGAAAATTCTAAATCTTTAAGAAATACATTGGGGGGTTAACTACCCTCCCAAATTATAGAAACAATGCCTGTATCTTTAAGGGGGGAATGCCCACTGAGCTCTCAGTGGCCGTTTTTGAGGCTGCCAGGCAACCACAATAATAGTGCTGAACTTTCTAAGCCTTAGCTTCTGTAACCTGTAAGCCTAAACAGCACTGGAAACAGACCCATCCCCTTCCCTGTCATGTCCCCTGATGGAGGAGGACTTGCCTAGTTGTGATCACCAGAGACTTGCTGCTCACATAAATGATCCCAGCACTGGTGGTCACTATGCAATAAAGCTGGACTTTTCCTAGGAAGATGGAAGGAGGGAAAGCTGAAGACAGGGAGTGGATCAGGTAGGTTGGGTGGTAGAGAAGAAAAGAAGGAAGTAGGCAAAGGGAAGAGGATATGAGGGCTTCCAGAGAAGGGAAAGAGGAAATAGTGGGAGAGGGGGATACAGGGAATAATGACATGCCCCACACAAGTTCTTGTAGATCCCTTGCTTGCATTTTCTAGTACTCTTATGTCTCTCTTAACTAACAAAACATTGCACAAAAGTTAAAAAAGAGAGACAGTTTACATACAGGTGATGTTTGTATCATGAAGTAGACATACATGTTGTAAAAGAAGCATTTGTTATTACCATATAGAGCAGCAAGTAAGAAAATAATGATAATCTCCCAGAACTGTAGAGGTTCCTGTCATTTCACTGAAAAGTGTCTCCAGGACAGCAGCACCTTAAGACAAGTGAGTGATGGACTAAGCTTCTCCTAAATAAAACATGAACTGAGAATAATGAAGATCACTGTAACTTATGTTCTGAAGAAGAAGAAAAAAACCCAAGCAGATGGGAAGAAATAGAGAGGGGGGAAATCTTGGTATCAAAAACTGCGATCAGTTGTCAAAGCCATTCTTAAGCCACGACTTTCTTGTTTCATTCAAAAGCTTCAAAGCAAGAACCCTTTGAGAATTCACACAGCAGTTCAAATGGGATGGAGAGCTGCAGGTAATAATAAGTCTATATTATGATGGGTCTTTCAACCAGTGGCTTTCACACTACATTTTGGAGACACCCTGTGGTTCCTTAGAAGATTGTTAAGGGGTCCTTCATGAGAAGCCCATTAATGTCAAACCAACTTCTCTGAAAGACCTTTACTGATCTTCCTCTGAAATAGAAGTTTCTAGAGGAAGTGTTGGTTGAGATTTAGAATACTCAGTTCTTGTGGAGCAACAGTGAACATTTACAGGCCTGGCCAACAGATTTCATTGCATGAATTAGGTGTACCCTAAAGTGTTTCCCAGAATCCTCTAGCTGCATTGCATTTGTGGAGAAGTGCATTGCATTTGAGGGCTGCAAAAACCTTGGATTCATTTTGGGAGATTTCTCTGTTGGGAGATTTCTCTGTTGACATAAGGACAGAAAACAGGAGAGAAGTTAATAGCTTTCAAGCTGCCCCATCCTGTTGATGGCTCTCCCAAACACTTAAAGCATGGTTATGCAAATGTTTCTAACTAGTAGAGAACAATCAAAGGGTCATCTCACACCCTGGCTGGAATGTGACACCTTGGGGGGTTGTGAGATGCAAAGGAAGGACAGAAAGAGAAGGATGGCCCAGAAGGGGTGGGGAGAGACATAGATGACATAAGCAGAACAGGGTCCATTTTCATGGTCCATTTTCACATATCCATTCTGGCTAAGTCCATCTTGATGGGCACCATTGCCACATGGAGCAGACAAAGAGCTGGCTGCCTGGACAGAGGCTCCAAGGTAATGGGAAGTGTTTAGAGAACTCTGACTTCTAAACACAAAGAGCTGGCCTTAGAATAAGATCAGCTAGGGCATGTACCAAGTAAGAGCAGAGGACTGCATTTGTACCTTTCTTTTGCATCCCTTGCTCATTCCACTGCTGTGCAGAGTATGTGTGTGGTATTTTTCCTTTTAATAAATTCTTTACTATTTTATATGCTGGTAATTGTTTTCTATATCACATAGACCTCCACCATTCAAATATGTTGATCAGTATGGGCACCAGGAGTAGGGAGGTTGTTGGTTGCTGAATCACTAATCCCCCAGGAGTATGCAAATGCAGTAAGCCATCCACATTGTAACCAGTAACTGAGTAATGGAGAGTTGCAGGCACTAGGTGGAGCCTTTAATTGGCAATGCAGCAGGGAAGACAAGAGTACTGGCCCTCTTGGGAGGTAATTCCTAATTCAACCAGCTGCTGGCAGCATTCCAAAAGAGAGGTGTGAGAGAAAACCCCTCTGAGGGTGGGGCAAGCCAGGAGAGCAGTACATCACCCTGCAGACTCAGGATGACCACTTGTGCCTAGGAGGGCTGAACTGGAGAGGGGTCCACAAGTCAGTAGGGCCATTTGTCCACAGCATTGTTTTATAATTGCTCTAAGCCACTTGGGAGTCAGTTTGGGGTTGGAAGCCTGGGTACAATACAATGTACTTGCAGAATACTGGTCAGGCAGAGCCTTGCTATTCTGTACCACTGAGCCACTGGCCTTCCCATGGTTTATGCACGTTCATGTCCCAGTGTGTTTCACAGGAAGGATTTCAGCACAACTCTTACGGTGAAGATGATGGGACAAAAGAGCCTAACTTTGATTGGCTCGTGCCCAATATAAACAACATTTCAGATTCCATTACAAAAAGCAAGTTCAGCCTCTGGAGTGTCTGTAAGTCTCTGTGAAAAACACAATTAATCTCCATTTTATTTTACCAGGGAATAGTTCCGACACAATTCCCTGATCTGCCCGCTTTGGTTTGCACTCCAGTTTCTTCTGCCCAAGCCTCATTGAACATCCCAACTTCCTTGCCGTTTGCATTTAGAATCGAGATGCTGAGCAGGAGAGAGGTGAGGGGCGCAAGGTTTTAACAAATGCCCTCAGCCAAGGAACTTGCGAGGTGCCACTCACGTCAATGACAAAAGTTAATGAAATGGATCTCTATCACTGAGCGGATGACCTATTGAAATAATTGAAAGTCTATTTGCCTGGGAAATAAAACGGATTGGAAAGGGAGAAGTGAGAACCGACCTGGAAGATAAATGGCATCAGCATAGCCAACCTTTAATGACCTCAGTGGAGCAATCTGGAAATGACATGAAATTCACACTGGGGGGGGGGAGGAGGATCGTTTATAAAGCATATGTCGGAATGAACAATTGCTATGGACAGGAATCATACAGAAGTGCAGATTACATGCCAAATATAAAATGTTGCTGGGAACAGCAGATGGCTTTGATCTGTACGGGTTGACAAGGTCTTCATGGGATGACATAAACGACATCATCATGAGCTATTTATCTATTGGAGTGGATTTGCATGGCCAGGTTTTCCCATGGGGAGCTTGGGCTCATGCCGTATTCATTGTCTGGCACATACCTACTGAAGGGTATGATCGTATTCCTCCATCCATGGGGTTGGATCTTGCAGTCTGTCAGTAGAATGTGCTTCCCAATTTCCCCCTCGCTCCAGCAGCCACTTCTGACCCCGAGAAAGTTAATTTTCTGGGATTGCGGGAGTTGTGTGGAATAATCTCCAGGTGGGTTGGGAAGCTACAGTGGGAAGGGGGTGAAATCACTCCCTCCTGCTTCCTCCATGAGCAGAGCTCTGCTGGCAGAAGGGAGCAACTTTACCCTCTCACCCTTCCCTATTGAAACATCCTGACCTGTGTACCAATTATTCCATGTGAATCCCATGACCCTGGGAATAAGCTTTCCAGGGGGTGGGGGGAGTGGATGCTCTGAGGATAGAAAGATCAGGGATCCTTGCACAGTCCTTGCATGGTCCTTGTGCTAGATCCAAGCCACCCATGGTGGCAGAATATTCTGCTCATTGGAATTGTTCCCTCACAAGATAAAGCACAAGGCTGCACGAACCAAGATGCCATGTGAGGATCCACACGGAGCTCTCCTATCACACATTAGATCCATTGCGTGGTGGAGGGGGATGGGAATTAAGGGCAGAAAGACAGGATGCACATATTGTGAACGGATACGACAAATTGTGTCGACTCGTTTACTCCGTGAAGGCCAATAGTATCTGAACATGTCACGTCCCGTTGGCTAATAAAAGCATGGCGAAAATGCATGGCAGGGAGAGAGCACGTGCCTTGCACGTGTTAGTTCCTGAGGTCAATAAAGCACGTGTTCCATCAGAAAATCTCAGTAACGGGGTTTAAAAATCTCCCCCTGAAACCTGACAAAGCAGCAGATAATCAAAGCAGGCAAGAGGGACCAATGCTTGCCATAAGGCAGAGAGGGAAGCTAACCTGGAGGCTCACCAATTAATCAGCTTCGGGTTGCCCTGGAACTGCCCTGACTCGACTAGCCCAGGCTAGCCCGATCCCATCAGATCTCAGAAGCTAAGCAAGGTTGGCCTTGGCCAGTTTGGTGTAGTGGTTAAGTGTGCGGACTCTAATCTGGGAGAACTGGGTTTGATTCCCCACTCCTCCACTTGGCACCTGGCTGGATGACCCTGGGCAAGCCACAGTTCTGTCAGAGGTGTTCTTAAAAAGAGCAGTTTCTCTCACTCAGCCCCACCTACCTCACAGGGTGTCTGTTATGGGGAGGGGAAGGGAAAGAAGTTTGTAAGCCGCTCTGAGACTCCAAGTGAAGGGCAGGGTATAAATCCAATCTCCTCCTCCTCTTCTTCTTGTATTTGGAAGAGCAACCTCCAAGAAATACCAGGGTCATGAAGCAAAGGCAGGCAATGGCAAACCACCTCTGAAACATCTCTTGCCTTAAGAACAAGTCTAGCTCACCACCTAGCGGTTCATAATGCTAAAGAGCTAGGATTTCTGGCTGCTAGACAATCCTAGGATCTTCTGGCTATTATTATTCGCCTTATACTGAACACTCCTGATTTACCAGTCAGTACTGTTTACTCTGATTGGCAGTGGCTCTCCAGACTCTCAGGTGGAGCACATCACCAGCAATCCAGTCCTGGGAACTGGAGGTCACGGTGATTGAACTTGGGACCTTCTACCTGGAGTCATTGCATCTACCCTACTACTTGGACCATTGGTTTGATCCAGAAGAGCTTCCCTTTTGTTTAGAGTCATCTGAAATGCTTTACTTGGAGTCGACACACATAGTCTCAACATTTCTGGGGTGGCATGCTTGCAGACAGGACGGGAAGGACACACGAAGCTGCCTCATACTGAATCAGGCCATTGGTCTATCCAAGCCAATGTCGTTTACTCTGACTTGCAGTTGCTGTCTGGGGTCTCAGGCAGAGGCTTTCCCATCAGCTACTGCCTGATCCTTTAGATGCTGCTGATTGCATCTGGGACCTTCTGCATGCAAAGTGGATGCCTTATCACTGAGCCACAGAACCTGGGCTCCCCCTTGTGTGAGCATTATTTCCCAGCCAAATGCCTTCCCTATGAAAGGCCCAGTGGTCTAAGGAGGCGTGATGTACCCAGACTGTTCAGGTTTCTCTGGAACAGCAGAGATGCTGCCATGCCAGCCTTGCTTTCTCCAGACGAGTGGCAAGGTCTGTGTTCTTCTATCTTCTGTCAGCTGTCCCCCCCGTCTCAGTCCGATCTGGCCACAGTGATTCATGCCACGGTCACCTCCAGACTGAACTACTGCAATTTGCCCTATGCAGCACTGCCCTTGAAGATGCCCCGGAAGCTTGAGGCTTGATCAATGTGTTCTGGTCTACACACCTGCAACCAATAGTGAGGCAACTGCACTGATAGCCAATTGGTTTCCAGATCCAATTCCAGGTGCTGGTCTTAACCTTTAAAGTCCTAAAGGGTCTGGAACAGTTTTGCCTCTTCCACTAGGGTCCCCCACATTGCCTGCATTCTTCATCACCTCTTCTCTTCCAGGGTGAGGATCTTCTCTGTTGGCCCCATCCTGGTGGAATGCTTTATCAGAAGACACGCATGCTCTTCGGCACCCTATTAGCTTTCACAGGGCTTGCCAGACAGAGCTCTTCCAACAGGTTTTTGATTAGACATTGTGTATGCCTTGCAATTCTTATATTGGACAGGGTTTGTGTTAAGTATGAGACTCAAAGGATTCAGCTTCAAGTGATTTCAGCTTTATTAAACCGCAACTGTAAGTCAGGAACATACAACAACAAGGGGAGCACAGCTCCTTCTTTTAAACTCTCCCGGGCTGTCAAAGCCACAAGTTAAAGACCAATCAGAATACAGGGATAAAGGCCAATCAGGACCGTTCCCTCTTTGCAACAATATCACTCAGTGATTGGGTAATTACACAGGTTTCGCAGAAACCGACCAACAGCAATACGACATCTGAAGAGCCACATTCAGACTCAAGTTTAACATGTGAATAGATGGGAGCGATTCACATTCAGTACATAACAGTTTGGGGAGGGTATAATGCCATAGAGTCCACCTTCCAAAGCATCCATTTTCTCCAGGGGAGCTGGCTTCTGTCACCTAGAGATCAGATGTAATAACAGATCTCCAGCTACCACCTGGAGACTGGCAACCCTACTCCCTGATCCCAGCCCACCACTCAAACCAATGTGCCACATCATGGTTATTTTCGCAGTGCTTTTAACCAACTTTTTTTTTTTTTTTAGCAAATGTCACTGGGATTTGTGTCTTTTCAGTTCAGTTGCGACAACTGTACTTTCAACGGTATTTATTTAGTCCAGTAACTTGAACTCTGCTCTCATTCTGTTATCCTTAATGAATTCTAACAAAAAAAATTGTGATTAGTTGCTGTATTCTCTGAGTACTCCATCTTTCTGTGTTAAACCTCTGAGGATGCCAGTCACAGCTACTGGCGAAACATCAGGTCCTACAATGCCAAGATCACGGCCACACAACCCAGAAAATCTACAGCAGCTAATGAATTCCGGTCGTGAAAGCCTTTGACAACATAAAAAATTGTGAGTTTAACCAATTTAAACTCTCGCCTAAATTCTTACGATCCACCCTTCTTCCATTGCGGAATCTGGAAATATCTAGAGTATGACAATTTCTCACTGCATAGCTGCTAGCGTGTGTGTGTGTAGATATATGTGTATGTTTATGTGTGTGTATAAACATATATATATATATATACATATACACACACACACACACAGAGAGCGAGCGCATAATTCTAGCTCTCTCCAGCAATGATTTATTAATAGTGGCTTTGATTTTTTTTTAATAAGAAAAGACTAACACTTAAATTCTTTACTGTGCCTTTTCCCTCCTCAAACTGTAACTTTTGCTTTTTTAAGTCAGAGAGATCTAGAGGAAGCTTTTTTAAAAAAAAAAATTCCATGTGTCGCTTTGAAAAGTGCTAGCAGCAGCTATTTCTGCTACAACTAAGCTAAAGATATTTTTAAGCCACCAGTCCTTTCTGGGTTTGATGATAATAGTAATAAAAAGAAGCCGCTAGAAGCTGGTGTGTACTGAAAGCATTTGCAAAAGAAGTGTTCCCCAAAGAACACCCTAAATTCTGCCACGCTTATGACACAGCAGGATTTAACCAGTTCCGTCACCGCTAGAAGGCTGTTACATGGCAGATTATGTGCTAAATGTCTACTTTCTGATGATCGCGCTGATTAATTGTTCATGAAAGATGCCTCCGATGCATTATTCTGAGGGAGGCCAGAAGCGGCGTTGGAAGATTTTGAACTTTCAGCTATATTCTTAGCCTCCTTCTGCCTGCTCTTTCCTGCTGTGCAGATTTTCTTTTGTGGGAAAGAGAAGATAATGATGCTGTCACCATTTATAACTAGCAAGCCACAACTCATAGGTAGAGCGACATCCGACATCAACCAATGGATTGGACGGCGTATTCCGAGATTGCATTTCCCTTCGAGAATGCTTTGATAGCACAGCTGACTTTATTTCCTACAGCACAGGTGGAGTCCCTTAGAAGAGCTGTTCCATATGTTATATGTAAAAAAATTAATAAAATTCTGTCCCTTGGGGGGGAAGAAGAAGAAGAAGAGGAGGAGGAGGAGGAGCCGTTCCAGGCCTTTTCAGTACGGTGACCCACAAGTCCAAATTTACCTGGTATGGTGACCCATTCAGGGCTAATCCAAGGGTTTTTTGGTGCTAACCCTGGCACCCATCTAGTTCTACGCTGGCTAATTCTAAGATGTTTTTGTGAAACATCGCACAAAGGGCGCAGCAGCCCCCACTATGGACCCCAATAAAGTGGCATTCCGAGACGCACAGCCTTTGCATATGGAGGCTACATTCCACCTTTTGACCACCACCGCTTCCTTCTCCACTACTCCCTCTAATCCCCCCTAAGATTCTCAACTCAACCTAGTGACCATCGGGACATGTTTTACTTGACCAACACATACATGCCGTGAAAGGGGTGGGTGGGATACCTATTCATGCCAGTTTGGTGTAGTGGTTAAGTGCGCGGACTCTTATCTGGGAGAATCGGGTTTGATTCCCCACTCCTCCACTTGCACCTGCTGATGTGACCTTGGGTCAGTCACAAGCTCTGGCACAGCTGTTCTCTCAAGGACAGTTTGTGTTAGAGTTCTCTCAGCCCCACCGACCTCACAGGGTGTCTGTTGTGGGGAGGGGAAGGGAAAGGAGTTTGTAAGCCTCTCTGAGATGCCTTTGGGCAGTGAAGGGCGGGGTATAAATCCAAACTCTTCTTCTTCTTCTTCTTCATGTATGGCATGGGTCTCCCCAATATGAGAGAGCAACAGAATGGGTAGCAACAGCCATTAGGGAGGTGTCACGTGTGTGTACCTTTAATTAGGTGGCTTTCCATTCTATTGCGATGGGTCAGCGTACTCTCTGGTCCTGTGATGTTGTTCTTCGCTCTCTGTTCTTGGCGTCTCCTTCTACTAAATAAAGCTGGTCTATTAACAACGACTTGGTGTTGTTGTTCACCAGACGAGGCATATTGCCGCAGGACCCAACAGGAGGGCTGGCCTGCAACCCACTTTCAGAGGCTTTGTGCGACCCACTTTTGGGTCTCAACCCACAGGCTGGGAAACACTGCCCTCGAAGGTCCTTCCGGAAGGTTAGGGACATGGGGGCGGGCTCTAGGCACTGCTGTAGATTTTCTTATATAAGGTATTAAGGAGATTGACTGGAGGGGTCGTAGGGAGTATATCACTTGAGTCTTGGCCCATCTACGCTGGCTTCCAGTTTGTTTCTGGGCACAATTCAACATGCTGGGATTGACCTTTAGAGCCCTATCTGAGTTAGGATCAGCACACTTTAAGAACTGCCTACTTCCATATGAACTTATCTGATCGGCACAGTCAACTTTTTGAGGCCCTGTTTTGGGTGGATCCAACTTTCTGAGGTTAGGCATGTGCCATCTGAAAGAGGGCCTTTTCAGTTGTGGCACCAAAATTACGAAATTCCCTCCCGGGGATATTTTTCTGTTATTGTTTTCCACTAGTGGAGGAGAGGATAACAATAACTTCAGGCCCCCACTGGGGAGAAAATAAATTAAACGGAAAGTAAAGCCATAGAAGAATACCAATAGATTTGCGCAGAGCCAAGCAAGGGAAAACACAGCACTTTGTAAGCCAAAAAAAATCCCGCAACAGAGGAGTGCCTTGCAGAAACAGCCCTGAATGACGTAACAAGAGGCCAACAAAGAGCCACAAAACTGACAGAAGAATGAGTGACCGCTTGAGGAAGTGGCTTCTTAATGGAAATAAAGCTTGCTCAAGACTTGGCGTAACACACCTGATCTTTCTCAGCATTTTAAATGGCATATCCCAGTTAACCTTAAAGTACTGGACAAAAGCAAAGAAAAAAGAAAAAAAGAGCAGCACCTTGGTATTTGAAGGGCCATGTTTGATTTGGTGGGGCACACGGTGTTGTTTTCTCCATCAATCATCTGCAATATGCTACGAGCGACTTCATCTTTCTGCTCCCACGAACAAACTTTCACTTTCCGGAGAGAAATTATGCAGTGGAATAAAATGGATTCTGCCACTCAATATTTCACTGCTCCACTCTTTCCACCACTTGAGTTTCACTGGTGCGTTAGCGTTATTGTCAACAACGTTGATAAAGTAGGAGTTCAAAGCCCGCAAAATGAAAGGGTTGTGGGTAGCCATCTCTGTTTCCTAGGAAATCAATAGCCAAGCCTTCCAAAGGAAAAAAAACGATTGAATTTCTAAATGAAAGATAAAGCTCCATACTTTTACTAATAGCTTTAAGGTATTTTTAGGCTCAAAACCCATTTCAAACCCATGTCTCATTTCCAGTCAAAGACTTCCACAACAGCTGTACTGACTTTCAAGTTTAACCATTTCACTGACATATCTAGGCAGAATGATCACAGCCCCAAAAGCGCAACCCTAAATCACTTGGCTGTTTTTTGTGAGAACACCATTAATCAACTATTGCTAGTGTCTGAACTGTAAAGCACACTTTGAGGCTTAGAAAAGGTTGACTCTAGCGGCCCCTTTTAAGACCAACGACGTTTTATTCTGCATATAAGCTTTCGTGTGCGTGCACACTTCTTCACAGAGCGGCTTACAAACTCCTTTCCCTTCCCCTCCCCACAACAGACACCCCGTGAGGTAGGTGGGGCTGAGAGAGCTCTGACAGAAACTGCTCTTTTTCAAGGACAGCTCTTATCAGAACTATGGCTTGCCCAAGGTCATCCAGCCAAGTGCAAGTGGAGGTGTGGGGAATCAAACCTGGTTCTCCCAGATTAGAGTCCGCGGACTTAAACCACTACACCAAACTGGCTCTCCCACTACAACAAATTGGAACTCACTCTGCCTATTATCACCCAGGCATAGTCAATATTCAGGTGGGTAGCCGTATTGGTCTGAAGCAACAGAACAAAGCTTGAGTCCGGTGGCACATTTAAGACCAACAAAGTTTAATTTTGGGTATAAGCTTTTCTGTGCATGCGTAATCAAGTTATCCCTAATAATTTACCATGAACTCTAAGAGCCTTTTCTTTAGATGTGGCTGTTGAAGGGGAAAGGCTGAAACCCTATAAAAACTGTCCAAGAGGGCAGAAGGGGGATATGAGCTCTTCATAAACTAATCTTTAGCATGTCTTACTGCTGCTTTCTTTACATATAAATGCAAGCACACCCTCTGTCACCTCAGCTTTCCAGTTCACAGCTTCACATTGGAAAAGACTTATATTAACACACTATGACCAATTTTTGATCAAGGAACATGAGATCGCTTCAGTAATCAGACAAGGAACATGTTAGGGGACATCAGTTTAATCCTTTATTAAAACTGACCAAATGCTCAAAATCAACGAACAGCAAGTTTAGGCAGTTTGCAATACTTTACAAATTCAACTGGTTTTTACATTACGTCAGTCTCTGGCACACATACACATGAGAAGGCACCAGGCTTCCACCAATTCAACCCACAATAAGTAAGTCATCAGCAGAAAATTCATAGTAGGGGATCTCGAGGTTTAGTGGAGCCGGGCCTCTCCGGATCCTGCCAGAGGCATCGTAATGGGACCCATGGCAGGGGCAGTAATAGCCACCATAATCTCCAGCATTTGCAATGGGCACACAACCAAGATGGGTGCACACCCCGATCAGGATAAGCCATTCAGGCTTCTTTACTCTGTCTAAATCATGCTGCGGGTCTCGTAATTCAGCCAAAGAGACTTGGGCTTCTCGCTCTATCTCCTTCTGGGTTCTGTGCCGCACAAACAGAGGCTTCCCTCGCCATTTGAAAACCATGTTCTTGCCCTCTGGAATATCGCCCAGCTTGACCTCGATCTTTGATATGGCCAGGACATCGGCGGAAGCGCTCATGTTGGAGACGAACTGGATGACCATATTCTTAGTGGCGTACCCACAGGTCACGAAGGTTGATGCTGTGAGAAAGTAGGAGAACGCTTTCCTGCTTTCGCTGCTGTCTTGGGAGGATTTTTTGCTGTCTAAGACCACGGAGCGACGGTAGTCGGAGAAGTCGGGCACCGTGACATCGTTGTGGAGGCACCGAACACTCGCAGGAGCTGCAAAGGGAAAGAGAGCATTAAGCCGTTGCTTTTATAATAAAGATGCCACTGGCAGACTGATTCTTCATTTTAGTTGCTTTCCTAACAAGCATGAAGTCGTACTGACAACGCTACTGATCTCTAGACTTTCCCTATGAAGCCTGTCAGAGATACTTTGAGGATTCTGTTTCTTAACTCCTACAATTAACTGCCAAAAATGTACTGTCCAATCTGGAAAGTCTATCAATTGTCATCAACCAAGAGTACGCACAGGGGAAATGGCAAAAAGGCCTCTCTTGCCATTCACAGAACAAGAGGCAAAAGCCAACCATGGTATTAAGGGTGCTGGAAAGTTACCTTAAAGTTTAAGATTGTGCACTAAAAGCCTATCTCTACAGCTCTTCTGCAAAATGGCAGCAGGTTCTTTAAAAAGTGTTTGAAATCTGATCAAAATTCAGAACACACTTTTAAACACTCTTCCATAAATTTTACAGGACTTAGTGGTTAACTATGGAATCACCCACAATCCAACTAAATGATGCCTTACAATACTCCTCACAAGAAAGGGTACTTTATGTTGGCTACCTCAGCCTAGAAATACACCTGGCTTCAGACTGGGCTTCGTGTACCTGAGAGAGCGAGAATTACAACAGAAGCAAAATTACAGCCCTAATTCTCAACTGCTGCCATTCATGTCCGAAGAAGTACAATTACTACTGATGTCCATGCTCCAAAATTTGTCTGCACATTAACCAACTTTAAGAACCCAAAATGCAGAACATCTACTCTGCAGTAAATCTAGGAAAGACACAAAGGCAAACTGACAAACCAAACCCATAATTAAGTGGAATTTGGAGTCAAAGATATTAACATAAACATATATTAGCAGAACTCTATATCAAACTGACCCGGTGGTTGCATATAAAGAAGCAATCATTATCACACTACAAATTAAGAACATAAGAGAAGCCAATGTTGGATCAGGCCAATGGCCCATCCAGTCCAACACTCTGTCACACAGTGGCCAAAAATACCAGGTGCCATCAGGAGGTCCAGCAGTGGGGCCAGGACACTAGAAGCCCTCCCACTGCTGCCCCCCTCCCAAACACCAAGAATACAGAGCATTGCTTGCCCCAGAGTCCCTAACTCAATGGCTAACTCAATCTCAGTCTATAGTTATCAAACGGTTTCAAAATAAAGGACATGTTTGACATGAACATCATATTAAACAGTTAAATCTCTACCCAGGAACTGAAGAACAACCACATTAAGGGTTACCAGAATCATGCCTAAAGGAATCTGGGCCACTTGGAACATGGCTTGGAGAGAAAATTATAATGTAGCATCTGCAACAAGCTAGAACTAACGAAGGAAATAAAGAGAAACTCTTAACCATTAGCTTTTTTGAAGACTATTTCCTTAGAAATTAAAGGAGGTTTGGTGTTACATTTTAGGGTTTTAAAGACAAGGCAATACTGATTTAATTTCAGGGTCTAAAGTTAAACAGAAGGCTATCTGCATCCAATAAGAAGCTAATGAAGCAGGAGTGTTTTAGAAAATTTAAACCGTTACTGTAATTTTTTTAGAGGCAAAGAATTTATTATGCACACCATATACGCTTCGCCATATTACACAGTGCCTATTCACATTTTAACCTCGAAGCAAATAACCTTAAAGATGTATGCGCCGAAAGGTTACCTGATAAAATAAGACCGCGTTTCTTACCCGCTTAGGTTCCAACTGTGAAGGCATACCAGCTATCAGATCTGAACGGGTCAAAATCTATTTATCGTATAAATAGTGAAAAACGAGTGAGAGCGCTTGCTCCTAAAGTGACACTTACACATTCGAGGAAACAGCATGAGCAGTCTTCAACCACAGCCCCCTTTTAGCTGATTGCCACCCAGGTGAAGTGTAAACATGTCATTGTGCAAACCTGGGGTCAGGGATGCCTCTCCTTAAGAGTACAGTGATTAGTCTCAAAGGGGCCCCATCACTGTCTCTGGGAAGGGAAGAGAAACAGTGAGTGGTCTCCCTCACCTGCATGGGGCTGGTACTGAGTGGCACCTTGGGGAAGAATACAAGTGCACATTTTCACACCTAATGCCAACAGCTGGCGCACTGGCCCTGAAACCAGCAATGCCAGCCCAAGGCAGAAGAGATTACTGCTGAGTCAGCAGGCACCTTCAGTTGAATTTTCCCATTTTTAAAAAAGATATCATTTCTCTTGATTCGGGGCAGATATTCGAACTAAGCTACGGCTCTCAAGAACTATTTCTGGTTTCAAGGCTCACATAGCCTTCCAAGAAATTATAAACCTCAGCATTGCTCCTTACGACAACTGGAATAATACATACGATTCTACAGTGTTATTCTACCATTTCTGTTTGTGAACAGAAATGATCACAACAAATAAATGGAACTTCCACGTTCTGAGGAGTCTCTCTCGAGCAACAGATGCTGCGGACTAACCGCACGAGGCTGCAGCCTTCACTGCCCACCTCTAGCCACTCACTTTAGCAAAAGCTGGACTAACAGAACCTTGGTATGAGGCAGGAACAATCCAGTTTCCAGCACACAGCCACGCACAAACGTACGTTAACAGAACAGAGCTACGCATAAAGGGGCAGACTTAGTTTTCAGGTGTCTCTGGGGACAACTGGGAGGAAAAGGGAGGGGGGAAAGAACATGTTTAGTTCCTACACTTTCTGAGCGCACCCCTTATTTTATCCCACAAGAGTAAAAGGTGGTTTCACGGCCACAAGAGGAAGTGTTCCTTCTAAGCTGAGTTAATGTGAGCTAGCTCACAGTTTTTTAGTTTCCGGCTCACACATTCATGTCTTAGCTCAGGAAGGGATGGCCCCAGAGCAAACTAATTTATGCAGCAGCCAAATCATTAGCTCACAACTATAATGCCAGTAGCTCACAAAGGAGAATTTTTGCTCACAAGATTCCACGGCTTAGAGGGAGCATTGCTCAGGAGCAGTTATGTTAGAGCCGTGGTTCCCAGCCTGTGGGTTGGGACCCAAAAGTGGGCCGCGAAGCCTCTGAAACTGGGCTGTGGGCCCGCCCTCCCTAATGGCCATCCCTCCCCAATGGCCATCCCTCCCCTTCCCATTGCTCCTGTTTGTATTTTACAAACCAAGTTCTGACCCTAGAAACAGTGTGTTCCATGTCATACATTTGCTGATATTTTGTCTTCACTGCATATACACGATCAAATAAAACATGTTCTGATGGTTACTAGAGTGAGTTGCTTGGAATCTTAAGAGGAGATTAGAGGAGAAGATGATGATTGGATTTATACCCTGCCCTCACTACCTGAAAGAGTCTCAAAGTGGCTTATAATCTCCTTTCCCGTCCCTACAACAGACACCGTGACATAGGTGGGGCTGAGAGAGCTCTCTCGAGAACTGCCCTTGAGAGAACATCTCTGGAAGAACTTGTAACTGACCCAAGGTTACACCAGCAGCTGCAGGTGGAGGAGTAGGGAATCAAACCGGAGTAATGGAGGAGAGAGTGGTCAAAGGCTGGAATGTAACCTCCATATGCAAAGGACATGTATGTCAGAACGCCACTTGAAGAAGAAGAGATTGGATTTATACCCCGCCCTTCACTGCCCAAAGGCATCTCAGAGAGGCTTACAAACTCCTTTCCCTTCTCCTCCTCACAACAGACACCCTGTGAGGTAGGTGGGTCTGAGAGAACTTCTGACACAAACTGTCCTTGAGAGAACAGCTGTGCCAGAGCTTGTGACTGACCCAAGGTCACATCAGCAGGTGCAAGTGGAGGAGTGGGGAATCAAACCCGGTTCTCCCAGATAAGAGTCCGCGCACTTAACCACTACACCAAACTTGCTACGGTTTCATAGCGGAGCAGCTCCACCCTTTGCGAGATGTTTGCTGGTTGTTCAGAAACATCAGGTTAGCCACTGTAGAACATGGAATACTTGAATTAGATAAGTGCAAAGATCACAGCTTGCCTAGGGAGCCAAAAAACTTTGGGCTAGGCCTGGAGGTGTCATCATTCCAAGTACATTTGGATAGGTGGATCACCATATGAAAAAGTTGGTAACGACTGTGCTAGAGCATAGACCTTCTGTATCCAATCTTCCATGACCCAGAGATTCCATGGGAGGTGCAGATAGCCATATCCAGAGCACACAGGAGTACACCGCACCTCTCCTCCCTGGAAGCCCGGCTTATTCATGGCCAAGCGTATCAGTAAGTCTCCCACTTATTTTGGTGCATTCAGCCTTGGTTCTCTGTGTCTTGCCTGCACACATTTCAGAAAGCAGGAAAGGACTCCTGTGACTTCGACATGAATAAATAATAGAGTAGTGAGTGTTGGACTATAAAGATCTGGGTTCTGGTTCCCATTCAGTGATGAAACTCACTAAGACGCCAGGGGCAAATCACTCTTTCAGCTTAATTTATCTCACAGAGCTGCTGTGAGAATAAAACAAATGAGGGCAGAACCATGTCCATCACCCACCACAAGCTCCTTGGAGGAAGGATAAAAAAGGTAACAGAAGGAAATAACAAAAACCCCGCATCTGGAAAGCAAGATGGCCAGGAAAAGGAACAATGTCTAACCTATTCCCCGATGTGCTAATTTCCTACCTGTGGGATTTTTTGGGGGGAATACAGAAACATCCAAGTTGTCTGTACACAATTAGGTTGATAACAATAAAGTTACACTAGAACTTTTTGCTACGTATTCAGTCACACAAGAAACACCTGAGGTGGCCCGGCTCAGACAAAGGTTCACTTCAGCGACTAAGAACTTTGCTGGAGTCCTTATAGTTATTAACCATTTCAATTTCCATCCAGGTGTTCCTATAAGGAACTCAGGACAGCATACTTAGCTCTGCCTCCCTCACAACAGCCCAGTGAGATAGGCGAGGTTGAGACATAACCCCTCTGATACTGATCCCACTCTTCTGCCAACAAGGGCTACACAACATATGATGACTCTTCCTCACGTCCATCAGTTTCCTCCACATCAACAGCCCTGTTAGGGAGTTGGGCTGAGGAGGAATGATTCAGATCAATCCCACCCTTCCTACAAAAACAACTTACAGTACCCCCCCCGCCTCTATACCCTCACAACAGCCCTGCAAGTTGGATTAGGCTCCGGGAGCACCAACCGCATTTGGATCCCGCCCTTCCTTCAAGCAGCTCCGGCCATTTCCCTCCCATCAGTCCTAGCCCTAACCACAACCCTGCTAGGTGGGCTCGGCCAGGAACGAACCTCTCGCACTTTAACCCCCTCCTGTCCCTATTTCCGGAGTGCCCGCCCACTTCCCTACCCCGGCGCTACTTCCGAGTAGGGTGGCCAGCCTCCAGGCGGTGGCTGGAGATCTCCCGCTATTACAAACTGGGAGACAGAGATCCACATGGAGAAAAAATGGCCACTTTGGAGGTCGGAGCCTCTGGCATTATGCCCCCAAGGCCCCCTCCTCAGGCCCCCGCCCCCCAAGCCTCCAGGTGTCTCCCGACCTGGAGCTGGCAGCCCCACTCCCGAGTGAACACGCCTCGCGTCCGAGACGGCAGGGCCGAGAAGGGGGGCCACGCAGGCTCCTTCGCCCCCGCCCCGCCCCGCCCCGCCCCGCCCGGCCTCTCCCTCCCTCCCCGCCCGCACCGTTGAGGCTGGCGGAGGCGACGAGGCCCCCCGGGGGGCCCGCCCGCTCAGAGACTCCCGGCACAGCAGAGGCCGCTTCGGATTCAGCGCCGGCACCTTGGCGGCCGCCGGAGGCAGCCCCATCGCCAGCAGCTTCTGCGGGTTCGGCACGCCGTGCGCCACGGCCGAAAGGAAAACGGCGAAGGGGCCGGAGCGGGCGGCCACGGACAACATGGCGGCGGCGGCGGCGGCGGCGGCGGCGGCGGCAGCAACTTCTCCCCACAGGCCGCGGTCACCTTCGCGTCGGGCGTAAAGGACGCGCCACGCATGCGCTGTCAAAGAGCTGCGCAGGCGCCTCAGCGGCCGCTTTTGTCCCCTCTTCGGTCAATTCCTCCGCCTTCGGCCCCGAGAGCGGGGAGGCGTGGCGGGAGGCGTGGCGCTAAGGTGAAGGGGGCGTGTCCGTGGAGCTGTCAACGGCGGCGCTTTCCGTGTTGTTGATGGATGGAGCCGAACCTCCTCCTTTCTATGTAGGGTCGTGATGACCGGTGTTCCCTCTAAGCCGTGGAGTCTTGGGAGCAAAAATTCTCCTTCGCGAGCTGCCGGCATTAATGTTGTGAGCGAGCCATTTGGCGACTGCATCAATTAGTTTGCTCTGGAGCCCTCCTTCCTGAGCGAAGACAAAAATGTGTGAGCCGGAGGCTAAAGAACTGTGAGCTAGCTCACACTGACTCAGCTTAGAGGGAACACTGGACTTATTACTATATTTTGAAAAGCAAAAAAAAAAAAAAAGGAAATGTTTCCCGACTGACTACTTCAAAGGAGTGATCAGTGTGATGAATCTCATTTTAAAGAGCCCTACTATTTAAGGCCTGATCATTGCTACTGACCAGGAGTCTTCCTTGAAGGTAGATTCAGGTAGCTGGCTGTGTTGGTCTGAAGCAGCGGAACGAAGTTTGAGCCCAGTGGCACCTTGAGACCAACCAGGTTTTATTGACAGTATAACCTTCCGTGTGCACGTGAAAGATTATACCGTGAATAAAAGTTGGTTGGTCTTAAAGGTGCCTCGGGACTCAGACTTTGTTCTAGGAATATTTCTAACCTTCCAACCCCAAAAGAGGACATTTTCATCAGTTTTTTATAAAGAGCCCAAAAGAGGACAGACACACACACAAAAGGACATGTCTTCTAAAAAGAGGACATCTAATAACCATATTTTGTGTGTGTGTCTGTGTATACAGTGGAGTTTTGGCTGCATGCAGCCAAATCTGTCTGTCTGTCTGTCTGTCTTTGTCTTGTCGTCATCGATGTCATCATCATCTACCTGCCATCCATCTATCAATACAAGAACTCGTCGGCACACAATGAAATTGCTGAGCAGTCAGGTTAGAACGGATAAAAGGAAGTCCTTCTTCACCCAAAGAGTGATTAACAAATGGAATTCACTGCCACAGGAGGTGGTGGCAGCTACAAGCATGGAGGGCTTCAAAGGGGAACTGGATAATCATAAACATATCCATCAGTGGCTATTAGCCACAAGGTATAAATAGGAATTCTCAGTTTGAGGCAAGTGATGCTCAGTATTCGTGGTGCTTGGGGGGGCAGCAGTGGGGGGGCTTCTAGTGTCCTGGCCCCACTGCTGGACCTCCTGAGGGCACCTGGTTTTTTTTTTGCCACTGTGTGACAGAGTGCTGGACTGGATGGGCCTTTGGCTCGATCCAACATTGGATTCTCTTATCTATCTATCTATCTATCTATCTATCTATCTATCTATCTAATCTACTTACCTACCTATCTTCCATCCATCTATCAATCTATCATGATTGTTATTATCTATCTACCTATCATCCATCCACCTGTCTGTCATTTATCTTTCATAGATATCTATCTGTGTATGTGTTAAATGTCATCAGGTTGCTTCTGATGCCAGCCCTATGAATTAATATCCTCCAAAACACCCTATCATTAACAGCCTTGCTCAGCTCTTGCAAACCAAGGGCTGTGGCTTTCTTTATCCATCCATCCCATGTTGGGAGATATCTATTCAAAACAGTTTAAAAAGTGGAGTTTTGGCTGCATGCATTTGTATCCAGTGCATTTGTATCCAGATCCAGTGTAGTGGTCATGAGGGTCAGATGAGTATCTGGGAGACCCAGGTTCAAATCCCCACTTGTGCCACGGAAGGTCGCTGCATGACCTTGGGCCAATCGCACTCTCTTAGCCTGATCTGTCTCACAGGATTTTTGTGAGGATGAAATAGAGGAGAGGAGAATAATGTAAGCCAGTTTGGGGTCCCTATTCGGGGAGAAGAGCAGGGTATAAATGAATTAGACAAATAGATAAAATTAGATAAGATAAAAAAGATATAAGATAAAATTAGATTCTGTGCTATGATATCTCAAAGTGAGCCTCCTAACAGCTTGCAAAAGTCTCAACCCTAGAACCAATTTGGAACATTACTAAAGAAACAGTCTCTGAGAATGTGCAGGGTGTATTTTGGGGTATAACAAAATCCATGCTGGATCAGACTCCAAAGCAGGGGTGGACAAACTTGCTCAGTGTAAGAGCCACACAGAAGAAAGATCAGATGTCTGAGAGGCGCAAGACATGAACAAATATTACACACATTTTTATTTTAAAAATATGCACAATAGCTTTTTGTTAACATCAAATGAGATTGCCAAAAATAAAAACAAAAGGGGAAAAAACAGATATTGATAATGATATTTATTTGTCCAATGATATTTTTTTCTGTGCTAATGCTATTTATTTGTCTAAGAGCAGGGCTGTTTTGGGGCAGGAACGCACAGGAACGGAGTTCCGGCTGGCTCCTGAGTTGGCCACGCCCAACAGGAACTCATTAGCATAATAGGCCACACCCAACAGCAGAAACTCATTAGGACTGGCTATATTAGGGGTGTGTGGCCTAACATGCAAAGGAGTTCCTGCTACAAAAAAAAAAAGCCCTGGGTTTTGACAACAAGCAAGGCAAACAGAATAAGAAGCAAAAGGTGGGTGTGGCTGGATGACCACACTTCTGGTAACATGGGGTATTTGGCCTAATATGCTAATGAGCTGTGCTGTCAGGGGTGTGGCCTAATAGGCTAATGAGTTTCTGCTGTTGGGTGTGGCCAATTATGCTAATGAGTTCCTGCTGGGCTTTTTATACAAAAAAGCCCTGTCTAAGAGACAGAGAGAGAGAGAGGTGAAAAGAAAGAAGGAAAGAGAGAGAGAGAGAGAGAGAGAGAGAGAGAGAAAGAAAGAAAGAAAGAAAGAAAGAAACACAGAAAGCAAATAGATGGGAGGGAGGGAAAGCATGGCTTCCCCAGCTGCCCTGCCAGGAGCCGCACACTATATGTGAAAGAGCTACATGTGGCTCCCAAGCCGCAGTTTGGCCACTCCTGCTTCAAAGTATCCTAGTATGGTGTTCCCCAGACCGGGGCTTCAAGGCAATAGATAGCCCCTACTATTGTACTGTATTATATTTATTGCCTTATTTTAAACATTTTTTTTTAATCTTTAAAGAACCATTTGAGCTGCTTTGGTTCTTACAGGAACTAGCATTCAGGAGTACACTGCCGCTGGTTCCTGCTTCTGTCCCTCTGCCAAATCCAAACAATTCAGTACCCGGCAGCCATTCTGCGTGCATCACCCCTTTGTGATGTCAGAGCATTTCATCCACTCACCGCGAGGTTATCCTCACCCCAGACTCCCTTAGTATGTAACAATATATAGACATTAATCTGATTCACAGTGTTGGTGTCAAAGCAATTGCATGAGAATAGTCAGCTTTAAAAGTTTATGCGTGTCTATAGGTTGGAGGTCTACATAAATGGAAGTATTCCATCCAAACCAAAGTGCCTTATGGATCACATCTGTAGGCACTTTGGAGGCATACGAAATGCAACTATTTTAATCTGTAGAATAACCAAATGTCCATTTTCTGGGATGTATATTCATGCTCAAAGGATTCAAGCAGTTCTAAATCCAGCACTGTTTCATAGATTTTAGGACTGCCAGAAATACGAACAGGTGTGTTTTGCAGACTGTATTAGTAATGATTTGAGATACGGATGCCTGATTCCAAAGGATCCCCCGGAACTACAGTTCATCTCCAGACTGCAGAGATCAGTTCCCCTGGAGAAGCAGATGTTTTTGAGGACGGACTTTATGGCATAGTGGCCAGGGGGGACCTGGCAACTTTAAGGTCACTAGAGATCTGTGTTATGTACTGAATGTGAATCAACTCCTATCTATTCACATGTTAAGCTTGAGTCTGAATGTGGCTCTTTCAGATGTCGCATTGCTATTGGTCAGTTTCTGCAAAACCTGTGTAATTACCCAATCACTGAGTGATATTGTTGCAAAGAGGGAACGGTCCTGATTGGCCTTTATCCCTGCAATTCCATTGGTCTTTAACTTGTAATGGGTGTGGCTTTGACAGCCCGGGAGAGTTTAAAAGAAGGAGCTGTGCTCCCCTTGTTGTCGTGTGTTCCTGACTTACAGTTGCTGTTTAATAAAGCTGAAATCACTTGAAGCTGAATCCTTTGTTGAGTCTCATACTTAACAATCTGGATACTGTCTTCTAGCAACAGCATGCTACATCTGAATAAAGTAGTTTCTCTTGTTTATGATATAACATTTTTTTATTTCTCAGAATCACAGAATCATAGGGTTGGAAAGGACTTCCAGGGTCATCTAGTCCAACTCCCTGCACAATGCAGGGAATTCACAAATATCCCCCACCAGTGCTTTTTTTGTAAGAAAAGCCCAGCAGGAACTCATTAGCATAACAAGTCACACCCAACAGCAGCTGTTGTTGTTACCTGCCCTGAGAACCCTAGAGAAGACGAGATATAAATATGACAAATAAATAAATGGGTTGACTCTCTTATGGGATTGTTACATATTAATCTTTGCATTAGATAGGGTTTTTTTATTTTTATGCAGGACAACTCAAAGATTAAGATCACGGAAAAAGAATCTTTTCTAAACTGATATTACCAGGACTTCTGTAGATGGTGGATGAATAGATTGTGGAAGTATTTAATACTAACATCCCCTCAAATATTTATATGGAATGTATGAGGACACTGGACTGAATTGAGTTGGGCCAACAATAAAACTTTCTTCAAATACATTAGAAGTAGGAAGCCAGCCAGGGAGGCAGTGGGGCCCTCGGATGACCAAGGGGTAAAAGGAGTAGTGAAGGATGATAGGGAAATGGCTGAGAAGCTGAATGCATTTTTTGCCTCTGTCTTCACTGTGAAAGAGGAGAAGTGCTTGGCCACTCCAGAAGCACCAATTTCGGGAGGGGGTTTGAAAGACCTGAATCAGATTGCAGTGACAAGAGAGGAAGTCCTACGACTGATGGACAATTTAAAAACTAATAAATCACCAGGCCCGGATGGCATTCATCCAAGAGTTCTGAAAGAACTCAAATGTGAACTTGTGGATCTCCTGACAAAAATATGTAATCTTTCTTTAAAATCTGCCTCCATTCCTGAGGACTGGAAGGTAGCTAATGTCACTCCCATCTTTAAAAAGGGCTCCAGGGGAGATCCGGGAAATTACAGGCCAGTCAGTCTGACATCGATACCGGGTAAGCTGGTGGAAACTGTTATTAAGGAAAGAATTAGTAGGCACATTGATGAACAAAAACTATTGTGGCAGACTCAGCATGGGTTCTGTAAGGGAAGATCTTGTCTCACTAACCTGTTAGTGTTTTTTGAGGGAGTGAACAAACATGTGGACAAGGGGGACGCAGTAGATATTATTTACCTTGACTTCCGGAAAGCTTTTGATACAGTTCCTCATCAAAGACTCCTAGCTAAGCAATAGTCATGGGGTAAAAGGACAAGTCCTCTTGTGGATCAAAAACTGGCTTATAAATAGGAAACAGAGAGTGAGTATAAATGGGAAACTTTCTCAGTGGAGGGTGGTAAGCAGTGGGGTACCACAGGGATCAGTACTCGGTCCGATGCTTTTTAACTTGTTTATTAACAATTTGGAATTGGGAGTAAGCAGTGAAGTGGCTAAATTTGCAGATAACACGAAGTTGTTCAGGGTGGTGAAAACCAGGGAGGATTGTGAGGCACTCCAAAGGGATCTGTCGAGGATGGGTGAGTGGACGTCAACATGGCAAATGGGATTCAATGTGGCCAAGTGCAAAGTGATGCACATTGGAGCCAAAAATCCTAAATATAAATACACATTGATGGGGTCTGAACTGGCAGAGACTGACCAAGAGAGAGATCTTGGAGTCGTAGTGGATAACTCAATGAAAATGTCTAGACAGTGTGTAGCTGCAATAAAGAAGGCCAACTCTATGCTGGGGATTATTAGGAAGGGAACTGAAAACAAATCAGCCAGTATCATAATGCCCCTGTATAAATCAATGGTGCGACCTCATTTGGAATACTGTGTACAGTTCTGGTCGCCACATCTCAAAAGGGATATTATAGCATTGGAAAAGGTGTAGAGAAGGGCAACTAGAATGATAAAAGGGTTGGAACACCTTCCCTATGAAGAAAGGTTAAAACGCTCGGGGCTCTTTAGCTTGGAGAAACGATGGCTGAGGGGTGACACGATCAAGGTTTATAAGATTATGAATGGGACTGAGTAGGTTGAGAAAGAAGTACTTTTCTCCCTTTCTCACAATACAAGAACTCGTGGGCACTCCATGAAATTGCTGAGCAGTCGGGTTAGAACAGATAAAAGGAAATACTTCTTCACCCAAAGAGTGATTAACATATGGAATTCACTGCCACAGGAGGTGGTGGCAGCTACGAGCATGGAGAGTTTCAAGGGGGAATTAGATAAACATATGGAGCAGAAGTCCATCAGTGGCTATTAGCCACAGGGTATAGGTGGGAATTCTCAGTCTGGGGCAGGTGATGCACTCTATTCTTGGTGCTGGAGGGGGCAGCAGTGGGAGGGCTTCTAGTGTCCTGGCCCCACTGCTGGACCTCCTGATGGCACCTGGTATATTTTGGCCACTGTGTGACAGAGTGTTGGACTGGATGGGCCATTGGCCTGATTCAACATTGGCTTCTCTTATGTTCTTATGTCCTTATATTACGCGGATATTTGTGAGAAAAAGTGACTACGAGATCACAGTATTCTGTTTAAATGCTTTATTTAAATTATTGTTTATCAAAAGTGGTATTACATTTGTATTGTTGGCACTTTAATTCAAAAACAATACAGTATATGTTTTGATTATTATTATTGTTATTTATTTAATTCTTTAGCCTCCGGGTGAGGCCCAGAGATCTCCTGATTATGCAATTAAGCTCCAGACAACAGAGATTAGTTTCCATGGAGAAAATGGCTACTTGCGAGGGTGGGCTCTATATAGGGTTGCCAGGTCACCCCTGGCCATCAGGGTTGCCAGGCCACCCCTGGGTAGGGTTGCCAGATCCAGGTTGGGAAACTCCCAGAGATTTGGGGTGGAGCCTGGAGAGAACGGAGACCTCAGTGGGGCACAATGTCATAGAGTCTACCTTTCAGAGCATCCATTTTCTCCAGGGGAACTAATCTCTATAGTCTGGAGATGAGCTGTAATCCTGGGGGATCCCCAGGTTCCATCAGATCCCACTGTATGGCACTGAACCTTGCTGAGGCCCCTCCCTACCCCAAACGCCACCCAGCCAAGGCTCCACCCCCACAATCTCCAGGTATTTCCCAATCAGTTTGTTGCAGTGATGAAGAGCACAGGTTTGATTCCCCACTCCTCTGCCTGCAGCTGCTGGTGTGACCTTGGGTCCATCATAAGTTCTTTCAGAGCTGTTCGCTCAAGGGCAGTTATCGGGAGAGCTCTCTCAGCCCCACCTACCTCCCAGGCAATGCTCCCTCTAAGCCCTGGAGTCTTGTGAGGAAAAATTCTACTTGGTGAGCTACTGGCATTGAAGTTGTGAGCGAGCGATTGGGCTGCTGCATGAATTAGTTTGCTCTGGAGCCCCCCTTCCAGAGCTAAGACGAAAATGTGTGAGCCGGAGGCTGAAAAACTGTGAGCTAGCTCACACTAACTCAGCTTAGAGGGAACACTGGTCACAGGGTGTCTGTTGTGGGGAGGGGAAGGGAAAAAGGATCGTAAACTGCTCTGAGACTCCTTCATGTAGTGAAGGGTGGGATGTAAATCCAATCTCCTCCTCCTCATTCTTCCGCTGTGAGAAACCCTAGAGAGTCAGTCAACACCACTAGATGGATCAATAATACGACTTAGTTTAAAGCAGCTCAGTGTCTCTATAAAGTTAAAAACAACAGAATTTTGGACCATAACAGCCAATAATGATTATCAGAACATATTCATTCTGGCACTTGTAGAGGTCAAAAGGCAGATGCCCTTGAATCTTTTTTCACTTTCTTTTACTTTTCCTACATGCACGTTCAATGCACAACACACCCCACTGTTGTCAATTACTTTTCAAAGGAATGTAGAACCAGATGCTAACTGGATGATGGATGCTTTGTCTCTGAAACAGCTGTAGATGAGTGCTGAAGGCTTCGCTGGAGAAAAAAGGAACTGTCTTATATATGAAAAGTGTCAGAATTCATCAACCATGCCACAACGTGATGGGCAGATGAGCTTGCTCTATAAAATAACATTGCATCGCTTTTGCATTGTCTTCCATTTTGTTGTGTACCGCAAGAGCGTACTTATAAGATAGATTAGCCATTATTCCACCATGGAACTCTGGGAGCTGTAGTCCTAGAAGCTAAGTTAGGGTTCTCTAACACAGAATTAGAGAGGGCACTGAGGTCCACAAATCAACATCTCTTGGTGGTAGGGTTGTACATTCAATAAAGGTGAACCAGAAAAAAACCCGAAAAACTTTTCCAGCATTTTCCGGGTATTCAGCATACTGAATCAGATCCCCTGAGCTGATTCAGCTGCTGAATACTGAATGCTGGAAAAAAACCAAACGTTTTCGGGGGGGGGTGGCTTTCTCAGGGAGATACTGCTGCCTGCCTTTTTCCAATCCCAAGGCTGATTGCCGAGGGATCGAGGCTCTCCTTTGTTCCAAAGGTCCCACCTCTACAGACCAGCAATAGCACTAGAAACGCACACTGGGACAAGTGGGCAGACAGTCAAACATTTTTTCCTTACCTGGTGGATGACTCTGGATGAACTGTGAGTTCTGATGAGTCGAAAAACAAGATAAATATCTAAGCGTTTAAATCAGTACATCCCCTTAAGCTGAACCGAGAGGGAGGGAGGATCCACTCCACGGAAGAGAAAACCGCTTTAAAACTATAGTGAAGAAAGGGGACGGAAAGTAAAGCACGAATTAACTAAGGCAGAGTGCAACTGAGAAAGCTCAGGTGGTCTTTTCAAGTTATAGAAACTTTTGGCAATTTTCTCTTAAAGTAAACAAAAAACATAATGGCGGGGAAGAAAATGCCATCAAAAGTGAAACTTACTCCAAGCAAAGCTAGCCCGACTGCTACGGTCACGGGACCAGAAGCAGCCACAGACTTTCCAAATATGATAGCGGCTGCTTTGCACCTTCTGCTGGATCAGATGACTACATGAACAAGAATTTTGAAACCCTCCAAGGAGAGCTAAAAGAGACTAACAATAAGACAGCAAATCTCCGAATTGTTAAAGAAAGTTGATTCCAAGACAAAAAAAGTTTTAAAAAGGACTAGAGATTGTGGCAAAGAAGACATCCTCTGTTGAAATTCAGTTGGTACAATTGCAAATGGAAAAGTCAATGCATGTATTGAGATTTCAAGGGGTCCCAGAGAAGAAAGGAGAAAATCTCAAAACAACTTTAAGTGAAGTATTATAACCAGTGGCAGATTTAAAAGCAGAGCTTCTACAAAGTGAAATGGATATGGTCTACAGGACATATCCAGAATACATCAAAAAGAATAGTCTGCCTGGTGAAATCTTTGTGAAATTCTCCAAAAGACATATAAGAGACCAGACACTTAAAGCTACAAATAGGACTACCCTAAAAAATGAAGATAAAGAAATAAAAGCCTTAAAGGACATTCCATTCGAGATAAGGAAAAAGAGACTATACAAAAACCTGATTTTGTTTCTGCAGCAAAAAGCCACACTTTATAGATGGATTATACCAGAAGGAATCATCTTTAAATACAACGATAAGAAAGAAAGAATTGACTCTGTTACTAAAGCAAAAGTCTTTTTGGAGTAGTTTCAAAAACCAGAAACAGCACTGAGACCAGGAGAGGAAGAAGCAGCATCAGAAGAAGAGGGCGAGACGGGAAGGAACGGAACTTCTTCAGCCACATCTTCTGGAGAAAAATCTGAATCTAACCGGGGGGCTGCTTCCCCAAAAATCCCCAAAGCCAGACGAGACTACGACTTCAGAAAAAAAAATTACATAAACTTTAATTGTCTCTTTTATACTTGAACTGAACCAAACTTATTTTAGATATTTGGACACTTCTCTCTTAGCTAGATGTAATTCTTGTTTTTTATCCTTTTTTAATTTTTGAAGAAATTAATTAATTACTCCTTTTCAAAGTAACCTAACGATTTTAAGTAAAAAATAATTTGTTATAAGCATTTGTAGAAGCTATTGACCATTGCCACTTGGGTTTTTAGTGGTTTTCTTTTCTTTCTCCCTTAGATGTTAGCTACTCTTCCCTTTGATTTCAATGTAGTTTTTAGAATAAAGGCAATTTATATATATATATATATATATATATTTTTTTTTCCCCTTACCTGGTGGATATGAAACAATGGAGGATTGGGGCACCCTCTTTGGGTGCCCCTAGAATTGGACCCCCTGGCCCAATCTTTTCCAAACTTGGGGGGTCTTTTGGAGAGAGGCGCCAGCAACTACAGAACAAATTTGGTGCCTCTACCTCAAACCCCCTCCCCCCAGCCCCCTGATCACTTATTAGAATGTTTGAGAGCCAGTTTGGTGTAGTGGTTAATCTGGGAGAGCTGGGTTTGATTCCCCACTCCTCCACTTGCACCTGGCTGAATGACCTTGGGCAAGCCGTATGTCAGGTAGCCCTGCCATGATGGATGGAGGGGAGGGGAGGATGGCAATGGGCGCCATAGTGGCGTGACAGGCGGGAGGTTGGAATCCGAGGGGTGTTGATTTATGTCTAGGGTGTGAGAGTGGAATGTGCATCTGGTAACCCCTATCTCTCGCAGACTGAACATTCTGACCTTGAGGAGTCAAGCTGTGAGCTTTACTATCGCTTTCAAAGCTCCGGCTTTTCCTGAGAATAATGGGGGTGTTGGGAACTTCATTAGCGTAGTAACTTTCGATTCCCAGTCGCATGTTATTCTCTGATTGGTAGAAGGGGGGGTCCCCATTCACCCCTTCTCGGTATAACCACTTGCTTTCTGTAACTAAGTCATTCTGAACAATGTACCTGCTTCAGTGACCTTTTCTATTGCAGCTCAATAATAAACGCTATCCTTGCTTGCATTACAAGGCCTGGTGTTTTGCTGACTAGGTTAGGGATCCTGACACCGTAGTTCTGATAAGAGCTGTTTTTGAAAAAGAGTAATTTCTGTTAAGAGCTCTCTCAGCCCCACCTACCTCACAGGGTGTCTGTTGTGGGGAGGGGAAGGGAAGGGAGTTTGTAAGCCACTCTGAGACACCTTTGGGTAGTGAAGGGCGGGATAGAAATCCAATCTTTTCTTCTAGAAGATTTTTGCCATTGACTACAATGCCCCCATAGGACATAATGGGGCCGAAATTTTTTGGGTATACTGAAAAATTTCAGGTACCAATAGAATACCGGTATTGGCATTTGGGTATATTCAGGAATCCCCCCCCAAAAAAAAAAAAATATTCGGCTTTATTATATCCGAATCTGGGGAAAAAAAATGATTTTTCCCCCGGGCCCTGCACACCCCTGCTTGGTGGTCCCTAGCCCCAAGGACATCCAATTAGCCTCAACCAGGGCCAGATCTTTTTTGGCCCTGGCTCCCACCTGGTGGAATGAACTCCCATATGAAATCAGGGCCCTGTGGGACTTAATGCAGTTGCGCAGGGCCTGTAAGATGGAACTCTTCCACCGGTCATTTGGTTGAGGCAGCAGACGTCCCCCCCGCCCCAGCTTCTGACCTTTCACCCACCAGTGGCTTGGATCTGATTGGACATCTGATTAGGCACTGGATTTAACACCTGATGTCTCCACTTTTTCATGGTACTTTGGGATACTCTTCTGTGCAGATTGTTATTTTAATGCTATTTTAATTGTATTACTTTAATTGTTGCACATCGTCCTGAGCCCATCCAGAGAGGGCGGTCTATAAATCTAATTATAAACCAAATAGATAAAATATAAAATTCTCAGCATCTTCTCCGAACAACGCCTGCCAGTAGGGTGGCCAGCCTCCGAGCAGGGGCTGGAGAACTCCTGGAACTACAACTGATCTCCAGGCTATAGAAACCACATTATTTATCGGTTAATTATTGAAAAGATTCATGGCACTTCGGAAGAAAATAGCTGCTTGGCAAGGCAGGCTACATGGCACTATCGTCTACTGAGGCCCCTCCCCTCCCTAAACCCCACCCTCCCTGAACGACACTCTCCGATCTCATTCTCCAGGTATTTCTGAACTCGGAGTTGGCCACCCAATATTGCCCAAAGTCCTTGGAGTCTGGGGGTGGGGCGGGAGACCCATGATAATTAAAGTGGTAGAAAACTGGTATGCCTTTGTAATCCAGAGGCCATCAGCTTGGGTAGTGAAAAGGGACCATATTCAGTGTGCATATATGCAAGATAAGGTCAAGGCCAAGCGGAAAGGCTGCCAAACAGAGGTAAGTGGTGCAGGAAGGGTTTATAAGCAAGAAAGCCTCTTGCTAATTCTTCCTTTGGCAAAAAATCTTGCTTACATCTCCTTTTGTTCCCTTAGAAGCTCATTGATTCATAAATCTTGAGCAGCGGGAAATTCCTATTATCTTGCTTATGAGCCTCCGATGCAACCTTGCCTCTCTCTCCAAAACGTGAATAATAACACTAGTTTACTTTTCTGGGATGTTGTTCAGGGTTAATGAGAATACGTATAAAGCTCTCTGACGACTTGTAACTTATGATAGACACCTAGAAGAAGAGATTGGACTTAGACCCCGCCCTTCACTATCTGAAGGAGTCTCAGAGCGGCTTACAATCTCCTTCCCTTCCTTTCCCCACAACAGACACCTGATGAGGTAGGTGGGGCTAAGAGAGCTCTCTCGAGAACTGCTCTTTCCAGAACAGCTCTAAGAGAACTGTGACTGACATAAGGTCACGCCAGCAGCTGCATGTGGAGGAGTGGGAAATCAAACCCAGTTCTCCCAGATTAGTCCACTACATCAAAGCACTACACTACATCAAAGTAGTGGTAGGGTTTGGGAGCTGCTCAATGGGAGCTAGCTTTGCCAGGTCTGGGTTGGGAAATACCTGGAGATTTTGGGGGTGGAGATTGGGAAAGGTGAGGTTTGAGAAGAGAAGGGACCTCACCAGGGTGTAATACCATACGGTCCACCCTCCAAAGCAGCCATTTCCTTCAAGGGAACAGATCTTGGTCATCTGGAGATCAATTGCAATAGCAGAAAAGGTGCCAACTGGAGGCTGGCCACCCTAGGGGTAGCACATTGCCTTTGCACATAGGAACCCCAGGGTCAGTTGCCAGTATCTCTAGTTAAACTAATCAGGTGGTAGGTTATGTGAAAGACCTCTACCTGAGTCCTGGGATTAAGCTGCTGCCTGTTATAGCAGACACTACCAACCTTGATAGATGTAGGCTATGGCTTAACTCAACTCATGTCGAACTCATTTGTTATGAACTCATTTGTTATGAACGCCGGATCTGACATAAATGAGACCTTGTTGGGCCGGGCCCTGTGTGTCATAAAATGTAATGCCAGGTAGCGGAGATATAAACTTGATAAAGGACACGAACACAAAGGGTTGTGGGGGTTTTTTACTCCAAATAAACACATGCTTAAAACATGAGCACTCTTGCAATATTTTGTTTATTTAACAGTGTCTGATAGCTGACACCTCCTGCTCTGAATTACTACATCAAAATATCTGTGCTGCTGCAATCCTGAGTATGCTGTTCAGGTGTGTACCTGTAAGCTGCAAAGCTACGATGACGCAGCAGCAGCAGAACTTAGCAACCGGGTTTTCTGAACATTTATGAACTGTTGCTCCTCTTAGTTTTGTGGACATTTATCAACTGTTAGGAATTTGTCGAACTGTATTGGGCTATTTACGTCGGTGTCTTTGGAATGGATCTGAATGGTTATTTAGAGTACTACACTGTTAATATAAGAATGTTTTGAATCAAGTGTCAAGTATTTCTGGATACAGTGTTACAGTTTTTGACTGTGTTGTTATATGCACAGGCTCCAGGTAGTAGTTGGAGATCTCCAGGTATTACAGCTAACCTCCAGGTGACAGAGATCAGTTCACCCAGAGAAAATAACCACTTTGGAAGGTGGACTCTGTGGCATTATACCCCACTGAAATCCCTTCTCTACCCAAGCCCTACCTTCTTCAGGTTCCCACCTCCAAAATCTCTAGGTATTTCCCAACCTGTAGCTGGAAACCCTATTTATGACTCAATGGTAAAGCATCCACCTTGTGTGCAGGAGGTTCCAGGTTCAATCCCTGGTATCTCTACCCAGGACTCTTTTTGTAGAAAAAGCCCAGCAGGAACTTATTAGCATAATAGGCCACACCCAACAGCAGAAACTCATTAGCTTATTAGGCCACACCCCCATGTTACCAGAAGTGTGGTCATCCAGCCACACCCACCTTTTGCTTCTTACTCTGTATACCTTGTTTGTTGTCAAAACCCAGAGGTTTTTATGTAGCAGGAATTCCTTTGCATGCTAGGCTACACACCCCTAATGTAGCCAATCCTAATGAGTTTCTACTGTTGGGTGTGGCCTGTTATGCTAATAAGTTCCTGCTGGGTGTGGCCAACTCGGGAGCCAGCCGGAACTCCGTTCCTGTGTGTTCCTGCCCCAAAATAGCCCTGTCTTTACCTAAAAGCATCAGGTAGAAGGTGATATGAGAGACTTCTCTCAGGAGAGCTGCTGCCAATCAGAGCAGGCAATGATAACTTGGTATGCCAATGGTCTGACTCAATAGTAAGCCGCTTCTTGTGTTCAGGTGCGCTCTATAGGTGCTAGGCATTGTTATTACACCTCTTCAACGCATGCCAATCGGCTGCAGTTTGGTTCTGTTCCTGATTTTGATCAGCTGTGGTATGCTGGCAACTTCCTGACATGCCAAAGGGTGCCAAAAATATCCAAGGGGGCGCCAAACAGGTGTTGTTGAAAAAGCTGCCAATGTTTATAAATAAGGAAAACCAAAGAGAGAAAACCACACGGGGGAAAAGTGAGTGGAAAATAGTCAATGACGACCATGATAATGGAGGGAATATCACTCTCTTTTTTTAGATTTTCAAAAATAGATAAATATGAATACATTTCTGTACATTCACACAAGAGGAAAAATTTTAAAAATGATTCCACAATGCTGACAAGCACAGTCCAATAATCTTAAGTTCACCTCTATTGCCGGTCCTCTTCACCTCAAGCGTCATCCAATGCAAATAAATGCAAACTCCTGCAATAGAGGTGAACTTTAGATTTTTGGATTGTGCTTGTCAACACTGTGGAATCATTTTTAAAATGTTTACCCTTTTGTGAATGTACAGAAATGTATTAATATTCATCTATTTTTGAAAATCTAAAAAAAGAGAGTGATATTCCCTTCATAAATATATCATGGCTGTCATTCAACCTTTATAAATAGGCATGTGCTCATGTGCTTTTTTTTCAGGGCCATGGTGGCTCAGAGGTTAAGATGCTGAGCTGCAGACCAGAAGGTCTGTAGTTTGACAGTTCAAGACCCAAGTGCCACATGACAGAGTGAGCTCCCATCTCTGGGCCCCAGCTCCTGCCAGCCTAGTAGTTAGAAAGCAAGAAGTTGCAAGTAGATAAATAGGTACCGCTTTGTTGGGAAGGTAAAAGCGTTCTGTGCGCCTTGGCATTTAGTCATGCTGGCCACATGACCACAGAAATGCCTTCGGACAGCGCTGGCTCTTCAGCTTGGAAACGGAGATGAGCACCACCCCCTAGAGTCAGATTCGACTGGCTTTCGAGCAAGGGAAACCTTTACCTTTACATGTGCTTTTCACCATAGCTGGATTACCAGGCATCATACATATCTTTGTGGTAGGAAAAGTCAGGGCTCTTTTTGTAGCAGGAACTCCTTTGCATATTAGGCAACACATCCCTAATGTAGCCAATCTTCCAAGAGCTTACAGTAGCCCCTGTAAGAAGAGCTCTGTAAGCTCTTGGAGGATTGGCTATATTAGGGGTGTGTTGCCTAATATGCAAAGGATTTCCTGCTACAAAAAGAGCTCTGGGAAAAGCATTGACCATTCCCACCCCCCTGCAGATATTAAGATTCCAGGAGCATTTCTTGACTATTTTCTTCTGGTTAGTTGGCAGTCTTACCTAGTTGCCGCCCCATTCCACATTCAGTCCTCCAGAATTCAATTTGCAACCAACAGTTAACACATTCTAGAGTAGTAAAGCATTGATACCTGAGTTAATTCACAATCCGAGGCCTCGCCGAGCAGTGGCCTATGATAATTAAACAATATATCCTATAGCGAAGTGTGTGCTGATTAATAAATTACCAGGTCCCCAGGTATGAGGAGTATGGCTCCAATCAATACAGATGCCTAAAAGCTCCAGCTTAGAAATAGTGTAATAAAATGTAAATGAAATGTACTGGGATTTGGCGGTTTTAATTAAAGGGAATGATTAATTGATCGCTCAAATCCTATTGATCTACAGCTTTTTAAAAAATTCCCAGCAATTTAATTTGTCAAACAGAAGCTGGGATAACTGATGATTTGTACTCCTAATGTTAAAAACGGAGCCCTTCAGCTAAGTGATGCTGGAGGGGAGGCTCGGGAACGGTCAGCGAGAGAGGGGACCGGACCCTGGTTTGTCCAGACCGCTGGCTTTACGAGGCAGTGTAAAGATAAAGGTACTTACCGTACTGCTGAGATACTTCGGCATATTTCATTTTTATGATTGCCCTTGTTATGGACTCAAATATAGACCTGAGACAAAGAATACCTGGCATTTATATAGTAACTAATAAAATGCCCCAGTGCTATGGATAATGTCTCTATGGAGGAAGGGCTTCCATATTCTTAGAACTGTGCACAGATGCATTGGTTCCCTCTGTGAGGTTTCTGCGAACATGTGCCTGGCTACCGGATGTCTGGGTTGAAGGGCACTAGCTTTGTTCTGGTTGCAGCTTCTTAACATTGATTTGGCAAACGTTGGGAGATTTGGGGGTGGGTGGGTGAGTGCCTGAAGAGGGTGTGGTTTGGGGAGGGGAAGGAGCTCAGAGAACCCTAGGAGGATGTGATGTCTCTTCTGGGTGATACACTAGGCTGCCTTGCCTAGTTTCTATGGATTTTATCATAGAGACTAGGATTCCTAGAGCATCACAATGTGGAGGTCATCCCCCCCCTTTGTGTACCTCAGAAAGAAATAAAGAAAGCAAATAGATGGCAGGAGGGAAGGAGAAGAAGATAGAAAGCAACTTTAACTTTAAATGCATCCCCCAAGCCCCCCCCGGTGCCAGCTGTCTTGGCTCGGAGAAGGGATTTAAAGAGACAAAAGCCTTCTCCTAGCTGGCCAGTTGGGGGGGGAGCTTTGAGAACACATTTAAAGTTAAAGTTGCTTTCTTTCTATGCTGTCCCCCACCTCAAGCCTACCCAGGGAGGGGAACCCTGGCTGGGAAAGGGAAGACCAATCGGGGTGCCATGCCTCCCCTTCTCTTCTCCATCCACCCTGCCGGGGGTCGCACAATATGTGTGAAAGAGCTGCATGTGGCTCCCGAGCCACATTTTGGCCACCCCTGCTCTAGTGGGCCAAAGGTCTGATTCCATAGAAGGCTGCTTCATAAGTTCATGTTCAGATGTTCAGATCTCCACTCTGCCAAGGACGCTCATTGGGAGTCAGGGATGCCAGCCTCCAGGTGGGACCTGGGGATCCCCTAGAATTACAGCAAGTCTCCGGACTACAGTGATCAGTTTCCCTATGCTCTGGGGGGTGGACTCTATGGCCTTGTACCCCACTGTGGTCCCAAGCTCCACCCCCTAATCTCCAGGAGTTTCCCAACCTGGATCTGGAAGCCCTAACCCTCCATCTCCCACTGGTGGCCGAGGGGACCTGGCAACCTGACGGTTGAGAACATTTTGACAACACAATTGGCTTTATTTCATACAGCATAGGCGGAGTCCCCTAGAACAGCGGTTCTGGCAATCCTACACCACCACCCCCATCCCTACCGGTAGCTGGGGGGACCTGTCAACCAGTGATGATTTCAACCAGTGTGCCCCTCAACCAAACGCACACCACAGGGTGGTTGTTGTAAGAATGACGTGGAGGAGGGTAGAATCGTGAAGAAGACGTAGAAGAAGAAGTAGAAGAAATTAGATTTATAACTCGGCCCTTCACTACCTGAAGGAGTCTCAGAGCGGCTTACAAACTCCTTCCCCTTCCCCTCCCCACAACAGACACCCTGTGAGGGAGCTGGGGCTGAGAGAGCTCTGACAGAAGCTGTTCTTTCTTCAAGAACAGCTGTGCCAGAACTATGGCTTGCCCAAGGTCATCCAGCAGGTGCAAGTGGAGGAGCAGGGAATCAAATCCAGTTCTCCCGGATTAGAGTCCGCGCACTTAACCACTACACCAAACTGGCTCTCTGGGCCCACATTGGGGTGAAAACTGTGGCATAAGCATCTACATAAATAAACATGTGGGCTAATCTAATATGAGTCATGCCCAAAAGAGAGATTATTAGGCACGGTTTGTATTGAAGGCAGGATTTTCTAAACTTGGGGGAGGGGGAGTTAGTTTCTGGCTGTTCTTTCCATTTCCCAAACTCACTGTTGACAGCCCAGCCCCTTTAGAAAGCAGGTTGTATTGTTTTTGGCTAAACATGAAGCTAGTTCCTGTCGGATTAAGGGTTGCCACGGGGTACGGTTTGTTTGTTCATTCTGAAACCCAGTTATCGGCTGGTGAAATGCGATAAAGCTCAAATCCTGACGGCGAGCCAAGAATAACGGCATTCACCGGTAGAGTTCTTTGCAAGTTGGTACCGCTCTCTTATCCGCACCCCAGTCCAGAGATCGACCTTCAAAAAATTATTGTGCCTTTTTGAACGGAGCGTTAGCCTTAGGAAGGTTCAAACTACTTGAAGCGGCTGTCACCGAAAGCAAATTAAGAGCTAATTTACATTAATACAAACAACGCGAAAGGTATCAACGCCGCGGCGTTATGAATTAGCTGTGATGCGTTGTGATAATGAATCTGGCAAAGGCATCCGTTCGGCACTTCAGCTTTTCGGCTGCTATCACATCTCCTCCTTTCAAATATGCTTTTGTGGAGGTAGAGTCTGGAAAGGTTAATTGTTCCAGACAATTAAATCGTGTCAAAAAAGACCATGTGTTTCTTCAAAGCCACTTGACATTGAGCATAATTTCGCACAGAAACCCCGCATCCTCACTGTAGGGACATGTGCACCTAAGAAGGTGTAATTTGGAAATCTGTCCATCTACATTTTTATTCTGCCGTTCTTCCAAGGAGCCTAGGCAATATGCATCATTCTCCTTTCCCACCTTATCCCTAGGGGAAGCATTTAATGTAGGTAGGGCTGCCATTTGCCTGCTTGTGGTGGGCAAACACCCACCCACCCTTATCCCCAATCCTCTGCCCTCAAGAAACTGAGAAAGAGGAGGAAAGAAGGCCTCCATAGTGACACTCTAGGAAATTCCCCATGTCTTTATGGCATTTACCAAAGAGAGCGGACAAAATTTCTAGAGTGTCATCTGGAAGTAATGTCATATCCTCTCCAAGCTCAATCCTCCCCAGACACCCGGAGACCAAGCCCTATGAGGAAAGGCTGAGGGACCTTGGAGTTGTTTAGTCTGGGGAAGAGGAGGTTGAGGGGGGACATGATTGCTCTTTTGAAGTATTTGAAGGGCTGTCACTTAGAGGAGGGCAGGGGGCTGTTCCTCTTGGCAGCAGAGGATAGGACTCGATATAATGGATTTAAATTAAGGGCGGGAAGGTACCGGCTGGATATTAGGAAAAACTTTTTTACAGTGGAATCAGCTGCCTCGGAAGGTGTTGAGCTCCCCCTCACTGGCAGTCTTTAAGCAGTGGCTGGACAAACACTTGTCAGGGATGCTCTAGGCTGATCCTGCATTGAGCAGGGGGTTGGGCTGGATGGCCCCTTCCAACTTTGTGATCCTATGATCCTATGACCATCCTCAAAGTCTCCTGGCATTTGCCAAGGCAGTTTCTGGGAACTCCAGGCTGACAGAGTGTGACTGGTCCATGGTTACCCATTGGTCTCCAAGGGTACAGAGGGCTTGGTCTGATACCGTAACCCTTGAAGTACACTGGTACATTGCTTCTGGGTGGGGAAAACAGGCCTAAGGTGTTGTTAGGCTTGCCAGGATTTCGTAAATGTTGGCCTTTTAATTAGAATTGGGGATGGGGAGAAGGAAGAACCTGGAGTGAACGTGGAGGAAACTGCAATGTAAAAGGCAGTCTTGGGACAGGCTCCGGCAGAGAAGGGGAGAAGTCAGGGGAGAATCCGGTAATTCAAGGAGTGGGACGTAAGTGGGGGTCTCAGAGTTTATGTATCGGGCCTGGCAAAGTCTGCTGATCATGCATAGGGCTGCCAGGTCTGGGCTGGAAAATACCTGGAGACTTTGGGGGTGGAGCCCGGAGAGGGCGGGGTTTGGGGAGGGGAGGGGCCTCAGCATGGTACAAGGCCATAGAGTCCACCCTTCAAAGCAGCCCTTTTCTCCCAGGGACCTGATCTCTGTCAGCTGGAGATCAGTGGTAAAAGCGGGAAATCTCCAGGGCCCGCCTGGAGGCTGGCAACTCCAATCATGCAAGAAGCCTGACAGAAACTAGCACTTCTGGCTCCCATACTGGTTACCTGACAGAACACTGTTTTATTTATCCGGTTATTCGAACACAGGCTGGCGGGCAATGCTATTTCTTCTGCCAAATGTCTGTTTCTCTGCATGAGAGGACATCGGGTTGGGCCCAACCAATTTTTCTGCTCGTGAAAAAGAAAGGAAGGGTCCACTTTGACCCCCCGCCCCAAAGGGTGAGTCTGGGGGTCATGGTGGCAGAATGCACAAAAGCCGTGTGGGGCAGGGATGGAGTGAAGAGGGGAGTTGGGCGACATTGACTGGGAAAGCCGGCCGAATCAAACCCATTGGATGAGGCGCTCAAGTCCAGCAAGTGGTAGCTATTTTTCCAGTATCAAAACAATATCTGCACACGGAATCATTGTATGTCAAGTTGCTGTCAGCATGTTTCCTAATCAACACTTCTCTCCAAAAAGAAAAAAAAAAAGTAAATCTCCAAATGGCATTTTAAAGCCCCCAGAGTTCAAAATCCGTGGGGGATTTGATGCCGTTGGTTCTGGTAATAAAGCGCTGAAGGGGAGTGGGAAAACAGCTCACAAAGGCCAACAGACCTCCACCCTTATCAGCAATGCACATACCATAAACCCCTAAACTGCTTTTTGTACTCAAACAAATTGCAGGGGGTTTCTGTGGGGGAAACTGCTGAGTAAGAAACACTTAAAATAACAATGGCATGATATGTGTATGTTCCTAGACCGGTCCACTTAGACATGCAAAGGAAATAACGAAACATGAATGCGATACGCAGATTCCCTCTTTCGATAACCTGTGGGTTTTGTCCGAACTACGAAGATGAGGACTTTCACAATGGATTGTAGGCTTTTGTGGTGGGTGGCACCCTCCATGTGGAATGATTAAGGACACTTGCCTGTTAAAGTTTTTAGGGAACATGTGGGCCTTGTGTTTTTATCATATATTCTACTTGTAGCGGGGCCAGGTCTCCTGTCATAGTGTGAGACCTCTTGCCCTGGGCCCCCATTCCCTGCCAGTGCTCAACAGGCTAGAGGAGGGAAATGAGGGGAGAACTGGGGGTCCTCCCGACATTTGCAACTTAACTTCCTGTGTGAACTGGAAGTGACATCACAGTGTCAGAGCAGGGGTAAAACCATAGTTCCAGAGGAATGCTAGATAGGGTTGCCAGTTCCAGGTTGGGAAATACCTGGAGATTTGGGGGTTGGAACCTGAGGAGGGGAGGTTTTGGGGAGGGAAGGGACTTCAATGGGGTATAATATCATAGAGTCCACCTTCCAAACTGGTCATTTTTTCAGGTGCAATGATCCGTCACCTGGAGATCGGCTGTTATAGCAGGAGGCCTCCTGCCCACTACCTGGAGCCTGGCACCCCTAGTGCCAGAGCGCCACCCCAATCCATTGTCACTTCCAGGTCATGCCAGAAACGACACTCCGATGCTGGCCTAGGGTTGCCAGAATGTGCCTGACAAACTGGCGACAGCTTCTGGGGCAAGGGCAGGGTGTGTAGGGCACCATGTACGTTTCCCCAGAAGTGACTGCTGGAGCTGACATTTCCTAAAGGGGAACTGATCTCTGTAGTTTGGAGAGGAGTTGTAATTCTGGGAGAACTCCAGGCCCCACCTGGAGGTTGGCAACGTTGACTCACAGGATCCAACCACTGTGGCTGTCAGCTGCCCCACTGGCTGGTCAACTCCCCAGTTGGAGACGGGTCTCCAGTGTCGTTGATAGCCACCTCACCCTGTCTAAGACACATGGCTGGCACAATCGAATTAGGAGCAATTCAACCATGCATCCATCAGGAGAAATTGAAGGCCCTTCCACTCCTCTAGGTTAACTTGTTCCATAGTTTAGGATTTGGAGAGTCAGTAGGCTTGCCAGCCTCCAGGTGGGGGCTGGAGATCTCCCGGAATTACAACTCGTCTCCAGACAACAGAGAACAGTTCCCCTGGGGAAAAAAATTGGCTGCTTTTAATGTTAGACTTTATAGTATTATACAGGTCTATAGTATTGAATAGTCCATCCCCTTCCCAAACCCTGCCCTCCTCAGGCTCCGCCTGCCAAATCTCCATGAATTTCCTGTCCCTTGGCTAGCATTCACTCCATTGTTTGACCAAACCTACACCGGAACAGAAAAAGATGCAGCTCAATACCACATTCGGATACCCCGGGCCAACACCATACTGACTACAGAGTCACCCCTGAATGGACATAAGGTAAAGGTAAAGGTTCCCTTGCTCGAAAGCCAGTCGAATCTGGGTTGCGGTGCTCATCTCCGTTTCAAAGCCAAAGAGCCAGCGCTGTCCGAAGACGTTTCCGTGGTCATGTGGCTGGCATGACTAAACACCAAGGCGCACAGAATGCTGTTACCTTCCCACTGATGTGGTACCTATTTAAAGGTAAAGGTAAAGGTTCCCTTGCTCAAAAGCCAGTCGAATCCGACTCTAGGGTTGCGGTGCTCATCTCCGTTTCAAAGCCGAAGAGCCAGCGCTGTCCGAAGATGTTTCCGTGGTCATGTGGCTGGCATGACTAAACACCAAGGCGCACGGAACGCTGTTACCTTCCCAATGATGTGGTACCTATTTATCTACCTGCAATTTCTTGCTTTTGAACTACTAGGTTGGCAGGAGCTGGAACTAGAGACGGGAGCTCACTCCGTCATGTGGCACTCTCAGGTCTCGAACTGCTGAACTACAGACCTTCCACAGCCTGCAGTTCAGCATCTTAACCACTTGAGCCACCGCAGCTCAATGGACATAAAACAGCCATAAATCAATGCAGGTAAAGATAAAGGTTTTCCGTGCTCAAAAGCTTGTCGAATCTGACTCTAGGGAGTGGTGCTCATCTCCATTTCCAAGCCGAAAAGCCAGTGCTGTCCGAAGCCATTTCCGTGGTCATGTGGCCGGAATGACTAGATGCCGAGGCACACGGAATGTTGTTACCTTCCCACCACAGCTGTACCTATTTATCTACTTGCAATTTCTTGTTTTCAAACTGCTAGGTTGGCATGAGCTGGGCCAGAGACGGGAGCTCACTCTGTCACGCAGCACTCGGGTCTCGAACTGTCGAACTACAGACCTCCCAGTCTGCAGCTCAGCAACTTAACCTATGCAGATGGTACCATAAAACTGAGAGGTCAAAGGAAGTGAAACAGGCATGCAGTGTGGAGGCTTCCATAAGACCCAACAATTAAAGAAAGTGAAAGTGGCACGCAACGTAGAGGGGGATTTCTGTTCCAGCGTGGGTTTGGTAAAACAGCGGAGCGAATGCGAGATGCAGAATGGGCCACAGATGCGTCCGTGGATGTGGGTGAGTCTACGGCTCCCTTCACGGCAGCCTTTAATCGCGAGGAAACCACTTGAGACAACCGCCGCTCTCCGGAAAGGAAGCAGAGTCAAAGGACGCGTGGCACAGGTGTTTTTGAAGAGTAAGTGACTTGAGCGCAAGTTTAAATGAGAGGAAAACGAAACCATTAAAATGGTCAGGGGGCGAATGGGGGAGTGGCCGGGGCAAGCCAGCGATCGTCTCAGGCCTTCACAAGAACAGCCGCGTGGACAAAAGGAGTCAGAAGCACAAAAGGACGCACGCGAGACCTCATCACTTTAAAAAAATAATAATACATCAAGACGCTAACAAAAGCTGCCCAACCAAGCAAAAGCCAGAGGTGGGATAATAATTGCCTCCAGCCGAACAGGCAAACACCAAAGGCTAAACAAAGTCACCCAAAGCAGCATCAAAGGCAGTTGGAAGAATGCCAATTGAAAAGAAGGGGGAAAGAATAAGATGCCTCTTAATAGCTCCTTCATCCCACATTGGGGAGGGGAGGATGAGGACATCCCGGCTTCGTAAATCCATGGCAGAGTCATGCTTCCCTGGATATGCTTTGCTTTCCCCTCCGTCTTAAAAGCTGAAGGGATCCCAGAAGATTCGAAAGCATCGAGAGGCGCGGTTCTTTAAATATCACAACAGAAAGGTCCCGCGGGACTCACCTTGCTGGCTCGAGAGCTCCAAGATGGCCTCCCGAGAGCTCCAAGATGGCTTCTCACCAAATCAATCAATCCAATTACTTTTATTGGCATGTAACCTGTTATGTCTTCAGGAACATAAGTGAAAGCATAATCGAGCAGGTGCTCATTATGCGGATCGGAAATACTGTACTGTATTTCCCAATCAAAGGGTTTATGGAGGGAACATCGGTGATTGGCTGTTGTAATGAATTATGATTGGACTTTATCTTTACGTTGTGATTGGCTGTTATGCATTAATGTAATTGGTTATTGTTATGACTGAGGCGTGGCTACCTCATATCCCACTGTATATAAATCGCTGCTTTTGACTGTGTTTTTGTCTAGCTGGTCTAGTCCTTAGCTGGTCTAAACCTTGGAGCTAAATAAAGCTGAATCACTTTGAACTTACCTCCTGCGTTAAGTCTCATACTTAACATAACCTTAACCCATGTACAACAAAAACAAGCACAGCGTAGGATAATATTTGCAAAATACAGATACAAGGAATTATCGAGTAAGTATACCCATCAATTAATTAAAGGCGAATAGAAACAGCACCAAAAGAAATTTAGTGACAGTTTCCATTATCTCAAGGTTTGAATCATCAAGAAGGATATTGCAACAGAAAGGTTCTGCAGGACTGACCTTGCTGGCTCGAGAGCCCCAAAATGGCTTCTCACCAAATGAGAAGGGAGCCCTCACTGGAGAAGACCCCGATGCTGGGGAAGATTGAAGGTCAAAGAAGAAGGGGACGGCAAAGGATGAGACGGTTAGACAGGGTTATTGATGCAACGGACATGATGTTTATTTATTTATTTATTTATTTTATTGGATTTTTACCCCGCCCTCCCAGCAAGGCCGGCTCAAACTCCGGAGGACAACAGAGGACAGGAGGGCCTGGCGTGATGTGGTCCATGGGGTCGCGAAGAGTCAGGCTCCACTGTGCAGCTGAATGACGACAACAACAAATGGGCTGTTTGGAGCAACGTTTTCCAACATGTGGGTCCCAAAGCCTCTGAAAGTGGCTCATGAGCCAGCCCTCCCTAACGGCCGCCTTTGACTTTTCCATTGCTCTCTTTCATATTTTGGAAACCAAATCTGACCCGGGAAACAGTATCTTCCATGTCAGTTGGTATTTTTTTTTTCCCTTCGCTGCATATACATCCATGTTCTCTGGGGGAACTGATCTTTTTTTAGTCTGTAGATGAGGTGTAATTCCAGGGGATCCCCAGGCCCCACCTGGAGGCTGGCATCCCTATGTGAAAGCTCTCAATCACTCGCTGGGTGCCAAGGTTGGCAAAACCACAGCGCTTTGGGGGCAGCTCTGGGTTGAGAACAGTGTTCCCTCTAAGCTGAGTTAGTGTGAGCTAGCTCACAGTTTTTTAGCCTCTGGCTCACAGATTTTTGTCTTAGCTCAGGAAGGATGGCTCCAGAACAAGCTAATCTATGCAGTAGCCAAGTTGCCTGCTCACAACTTTAATGCCAGTAGCTCACAAAGTAGAATTTTTGCTCACAGGACTCCACAGCTTAGAGGGAACATTGGTTGAGAAATACCTGGATATTTGGGGGGTGGAGCCTGATGAGGGTGGGATTTGGGGAGGGGAGGGGCTTCAATGGGATACAATGCCATAGAGTCCACCTTCCAGAGTGGTCATTTTCTCCTGGTGAACTGAAATCTGTCACCAGGAGATCAGCTGTAATAGCGGGTGATTTCCAGCCACCACTTGGAGGTTGACAACACTATTTGGTTGTTGTTGTTCATTTGCACAGTTGAGTCAGACTCTTTGCAACCCCATGGATCACATGATGCCAGGCCCTCCTGTCTTCCATCATCCTCTGGAGTTTGCTTAATTTCATGTTCATTGCATCACTGTCTAACCATCTCATCCTTTGCCGTCCCAGTCTTCTTTTATGCTCAGCCTTTCCCAACATCATGGTCTTTCTCCAGTGAGGGCTCCCTTCTCATTTGGTGGCCAAAGTATTTGAGCTTCAGCTTCAGTATCTGGCCTTCCAGGTAAACAGTCAGGGCTGATTTCTTTTAGGATCGACTGATTTGATCTCCTTGCACTCCAAGGGATTCTCAAGAATCTTTTCCAGCATCATAATTCGAAAGCATCTCTACTTTGGTGCTCGGCATTCCTTATGGTCCAGCTCTCACAGCCATACATTACTACTGGGAAATTGGGAATAACATTGCTCTGACCATACGGACTTTTGTTGGCAGGGTGATGTCTCTACTTTTTACTATTTGGGCTGGTTCATAAAAATTATCCCAGCCATCTGCAGAGCTTGGCGTTAAGGAACAAGGTGACTCATTCTCCAAGGCCGACTCCTCAATCTTTGCTTTATACCTGTTCCCCTTTAGACTGCTCATGTCAGGCATTTGGAATCACCCCTGTTTGCAAGGAAGAGAAACGGCCGCTGTTCCCCCACTGTTTATAAATCAGCCCATAACTTCCCTAGCAAGAGCCAAGGTAGAGGCCTTTTTTTTTTTTTGCAGCCTTAAATAATAAAGGCAATTAAACCGAGTGTACTGGTGAACTGCCTCAGGACCCGAAGAAGCAATTAAAAATAAATCAACCGCCTCCAACAAAAATAACAATAATTTGCAGAAACGGGTGTCTCCACAGCTGGAAAGAAAGGCAATATATTGAAGCAAAATTAATACAATAAACACTTATCTTCATTAAGGGGGTGGGTGGGAGAAGGTAACGCGGAAATATTTCCAGAGCTTATAAAAAGTGAAAGGAAACAGCAATAAAGATGGGAGAGGGAAAAGACATTAAAAACTTTAGGGTTTAATGGGGTAACTTAGGACAGCGGTTTCCAGACTTTCTCTCTTCGGGGAATCCTTTCTTCACATCTGCTTTCAGGAGTAGGCTATATGTGTTAGGCTTACCAACTGCGGGGGGCAGGAGGGTAGGTGGGCTAGCATTCTCCAGGAATTACAACTGACTTTGGGTCTACAGTTCCTAGGGCTGCCCACTCTGGGTGGGAAATAGTATGGGGGTGGAGTCTGGGGAGGGCAGGGTTTGGGGAAGGGAGGCACCCCAGCAGAGTGCAACGCCTACTATCAATGGCTACTAGCCATGGCGACTGAGGGGAACCTCCACATTCAGAGGCACTAAGCCTCTGAATCCCAGAGCCAGGAGGTAACATCAGGGGCCTCTATGCCCTTTTGTTGGCCTCTGTGCCTTTTTGCTGGCCGTCCAGAAGAACTGGTTGGCCACTGTGTGAGACAGGATGCTGGACTAGATGGACCGTTGGGCCAGTCCAGCAGGGCTCTTTGTATGTTCTCCTGAAGGCCTCGGCCTCTACGCCTGTAGTTGGCCCGCCAGAGGAACTGGTTAGCCACTGTGTGAGGTGGGATGTTAGACTAGACGGACCATTGGTTCAGTCCAGCAGGGCTCTTTGTAAGGTCTCCTGAAGGCCTCGGCCTCTGTGCCCTGTTGCTGGCCCTCCAGAGGAACTGATTAGCCACAGTGTGAGGTGGGATGCTGGACCAGATGGATCACTGGTCAGCTCTTCTTATGCTCTTAATGCCATAGAGTCCAGCCTCCAAAGCAGTGATTTCCTCCAGGGGTAATGGCAGGATTTCATTTGGTAATAGCAGGAGCTCTCTAGGCCCCACCTGGAGACTGGCAACCTCATCAGTTCCCCTGGAAGTAAGAGCAGCTTTAGAAAACAAAGCAGGTTTTAAGAGCCCGTATGAAGGGGACCTAGGAGCTGCAGTGGCTCAAGTGGTTAAGACGCTGAACTGCAGGCTGTGGAAGGTCAGTAGTTCAGCAGTTCGAAACCCGGGTGCCGCATGACGGCGTGAGCTCCCGTCTCTAGTTCCAGCTCCTGCTAATCTAGCAGTTTGAAAGCAAGAAACTGCAAGTAGTTAAATAGGTACCGCTTCGGTGGGAAGGTAACAGCACTTCGTGCGCCTTGGTGTTTAGTCACGCCGGCCACATGACCACGGAAACGTCTTCAGACAGCGCTGGCTCTTCGGCTTTGAAATGGAGATGAGCACCGCAACCCTAGAGTCAGATTTGACTGGCTTTCGAGCAAGGGAACCTTTACCTATGAAGGGGACCTAAGAGTATCTGGTTCCTAGCCGTGGAGGTAGTTCAAGAACTTCCATGAAAAAATAGGGTTGCCAGCACTGGGTTTTTGGGGGTGGTGCCTGAGGAGGGCAGGGTTTGGGGAAGGGAGGAACTTCCTGCCATAGAGTCCACCTTCCAAAGTGGCTGTTTTCTCCAGGTGAGTTGATCTCTGTTGCCCGGAGATCAGCTGTAATCCTGGGAGACCTTAATACTTATTTTAAATATTGCTCCCCCCCCAATAACATTAGTTTGCCTGGGCTCTTGGTATTATGAAATTGTTTCATGCCTATGGATCAATCAGCCTCCAAACGGAGCTATAATGAGTTCCTTTTTAATAGGAAGGAGCTCATTAATTGTCACGCTGATTGCCGAAAACAGATTTTAAACTAACAAAAAGCCTCCTGTGGATTCCTTCCTCTTCTACTGGCTCATGGGGTAGGGGATTTTTTTTTTTTTAATTAAAAACAAAATAAAAATAAGACCTTTTTTGTTTCCTTCTGTCTGTTGCAGACCGTAGTGGAAATGATCCGGCGCGACAGAGACAGACCTCAAAAGGCTTCTGAGTTGGTTGGCCTGGCCTGCACAAACAGCCTGGCCATGTGTGTAGAGTCGCCAAGTCACAGCCGACTTATGGTGGCTCCAGCAAGGGGCTTTCAAGGCAGGGGAGAAGCAGAGGTGGTTGGCCATTGCCTTCCTCTGGAGAGCCTTCCTTGGTGGTCTCCCTTCCAAGTACTAGGGCTGCCAGTGTCCAGGTGGGGCCTGGGGATCTCCCGCTTTTACAACTGATCTCCAGCTGACAGAGATCAGCTCCCCTGGAGAAAATGGCTGCTTTGGAGGGTGGACTCTATGACATTGTACCATGCTGAGGTCCCTCCCCTCCCCACACCCCATCCTCTCCCGGTTTCACCCCCAAAGCCTCCAGGTATTTTCCAACTCAGATCTGGCAACCCTGCCAAGTATCAACCCCAGCAAGGGGTTTTCAAGGCAGGTGAGAAGCAGAGGTGTGGTTGGCCATTGCCTTCCTCTGCAGAGCCTTCCTTGGTGGTCTCCCTTCCAAGTGCCAACCCCGCTTAGCTCCTGTGATCTGATGAGACTGGGCTACACCGTGACATTGACGCTCTCACAAACAACCTATGAGCTTGTAAACCAGGATGCTCCTCAATTGCTCCCCAGAGAATTTTCCTTGGAACACACCCTTCTAAGCTCAGTTATCCATGTCGTGCAGTGGAAGCACAATGGTCTTTTTGAGAATTGGTATGATCTGCAGGCTATTAATCTTTGGTCACATTATGAGAAGACAAGGGTCACTGAAAAAGACAATAATGCTAGGAGGAGGAGTAGTAGTTTTGATTTATACCCCGCCCTTCACTCAGAGTCTCAGAGCGGCTTACAAACTCCTTTCCCTTCCCCTCCCCACAGCAGACGTCCTGTGAGGCCGGTGGTGCTGAGAGAGCTCTTTCGAGAACTGCTCTTTCAAGGACAGCTCTGACAGAACTATGGCTTGCCCAAGATCATCCAGCAGCTGCAAATGGAGGAGTGGGGAATCAAACCCGGTTCTCCCAGAGTAGAGTCCGCACACTTAACCACTAGGAAAAGTTGAAGGCAGGAGCAAAAAAGAAAGACCCAACATGCCATGGATTCAGGGCTGGCTCTTTCATAAGGCGAGGTTAGGCCATTGCCTTCGGGTGCCAGGGAAAGAGGGCCCTGGGCTGGCCTGAAGCCCAGCCCCCACTCCTCCCTCCCCCAAAAGACACTTTCACTTTCCTTCCCCCAAGCTCTCATGATGCGGGGATCCACTGCTCAATCCCACGCTGGCATCTGGGCTTCTTTGCTGCCCGGGTTCCTCCTAGAGCACCTTGGCACCAAGGGCGTGGCAAGGTTCTGGTGATGAGTGCCCTTGAGGGGCTCCTGCTGTGGGGAGTCATCACTCCTCTGCGGAGCGGGGCCAGGTCGGGTGAGTTTGACTCAGTCAAGGAAACCACAGCCCTTTGTTTGTAAGACCTGAGCAAGGCTGTTAGTGATAGATCATTTTAGGGGTCAATAATTCATAGAGTCATCATATGAATTTGGTTACCTATTTGAATATGGATTATCACTACAGAACTACATAATGTGCAGAACAACTTGAATAGGTATACACTAGGTATCAAAGTATCCATCCAATCAAACCAAGGTCATAGAAACTTGCAGGGGGTCATAGGAAGGATAGCAGCCAGAATAGCTCACCTTAGCCCAAGCTTGCCAGAACTTGAATGCTAAGCAGACTTGGATGGGGCACCACTAAGAAAGACAAGGGTTGCTATGCAGGCAATGGCAAACCCCCTCTGGTCATCTCTTTCCCAGAACATAACTTTGGTCTCCATGATTTGGCTGTAACTCAATAGCACATTCCTCTTCTCCTTGAAAGGATGTGGAACTAAATGTTGGGGGCGGCAAATTTTCAGGCTGACTACCAAATGAAAGAAAAGTAACACCCGTTGTAAGTCAGTTTGTGCTGAGTGACTGCACAGATTCCACAGATGAAGAGCTACCTGCAGCTGGCCCTCAGCCAGTAATGGAACAACCAGCTGCAGGTGACTCTGAGCCAGGAGGAGAGCAACAAGAGATCAGGTTACTGGCTGAGCAGAAGTCACAGCCTACAACTGAAACTGAGCCAACACCTTGTAGCTCTGAAGCAGTAAACAAGGCTTCAGAAGCCACTCCCAGCCCACCTAGTTCACCCACAACCCTGCAGCATCATGATATCAGAGATAAGCCGAGTTGCAGGAAATGAGGAGGAGTATGATACTCATGGCCTGTCGTCAGGTGTCAACTGATGAGATGGAGGAGTTTCAGGATGACTGCCAAGGAACTGCCTGGGAGTGTAGCTCGTTAAGCCTTGACTATAAAATCAGCCAAGAGAAACAGCTGTTTCATGGATGCAACAAGTATACATTACTACTGAACCACTGACCTTGCTATTACTGGACCTCTAGAAACTTGACCCTTGGATTGGACCTGATTATTGGGGTTTCTGGAACCCCTGGGCTGGACTTGCTGCCTGGATCCCTTGACCCTGCACTGGACTTGGCATAGCTGCTCTCTGGAACCCCTGACTTTTGGACTGGACCATGGTTCCTCTCTGCAACCTTGCCCACGACCTGCCCTGTGCTGAACCCCAGCCACTGCCTCCTGGGAGGGCTGCAGCACTATGACACCCGTGCAGCTCTAGAAAAGAACCTGTGCTACTGTGATCTACTCAGCAGAGCAGTAGTCAGAGTAACACTGGGCACAAAATTCTTACTGGCTTTTAAGATCAGCTGTTCCATTGGCTTCTACCTGTTCTGGCATCCGATCCAAAGAAGCAGAGATTGTGACTTCACGGAATACATTATTAAGTATTAGCTAAATATGCCATTGTTTTGTTGGTCAAAAAGTGAGGGAAGCAGGGAGGAGGAAGAAGGGACAAGTATAGCAGATCTATTCTGATGTGCCCTGCTCTTGAGCGGACAGATCAAAGGCAGGACTTTTTCCCTGGGGGAACCTCTTTGACCCATTTCTTTTAAAAATATTTAAAAGTTCATGAGTCTTCAGTCTACAAATTGAAAACTTCATTTCCCTCTTGAGAGTTCTGGCATCTCTCTCTCTCTTTTTTTAAAGCCCTTAGCTATGGAGAAATTTGGTGGCAGAGCATTTGTTGAACATCTCTGCTGCAGATAAAGTGAACTGCAGTGCAGGGAACAGGGCCTTTTCATCAGCCGCTCCATGGTGTGGAGTGGCCTCTCTAGGGAGGTACAGCTCGCTTCCTTGCTGTGATATTTTTTGCAGAAGGAAAAGGATGCAGCTCCTCCAGAGAGCTCTCCAACTGCTGATAGGTCCATAGGGCAGTGCCTCACATAGCTGCTATTTTGCTGTAACTGCTGCAATGTTTGGGCTTTCTGCTGGGTGTCATTCAAGGGCTGCCCTTGAAGGTGCTCTGGAAGCTTCAGGCTATCCAGAATGCAGCTGCTAGGCTTTGGACCAGTGCATTGTGGTCTATGCGTATACAGCCAATAGTGAGGCAACTGCACTGGTTGCCAGTTGGTTTCTGGATTAAATTCAGTGTACAGGTCTCAGTCTTCGAAGACCCCAATGGTCTGGGACCATCATATCTGAAGGGCCCCCTCCCCCACTCTGATCCCCCCACATTGCCTGTGCTCTTTATCATGCAGTCTTTTGGTGGTTCCCAGCCCTCAAATGGCTTGCCTCTCTTTTACCAGGGCAAGGTCCTTCTTCGTGGTGGCCCCATCCTGGTGGGATGCTTTATCAGAGGACACACATGCCCAGCAAGACCTTGTTAGCTTCCATAGGGCTTGCAAGACAGACCTCTTCCAACAGGCTTTTGATTGATCATTGCATATGTGATTCTTGTATTGTATCCTCCAGATCATTTTACTGTTGGGTTGTTGGACGCAAAAGGGCTGCGGTGGCTCAAGTGGTTAAGATGATGAACTGCAGACCGGAAGGTCGGTAGGTCAGCAGTTCGAGACCCAAGTGCCGCATGATGGAGTGAGCTCCCGTCTCTGGCCCCGGCTCCTGCCAACCTAGCAGTCTGAAAGGAAGAAATCGCAAGTAGATAAATAGGTACCACTTCGGTGGGAAGGTAACAGCGTTCCGTGTGCCTCGGCATCTGGTCATGCCAGCCACATGACCATGGAAACATCTTTGGACAGTGCTGGCTCTTCGGCTTGGAAATGGGGATGAGCACCGCATCCCTAGAGTCAGATTCGACTGGCTTTTGAGCAAGGAAAACCTTTACCTTTACTGTTGGGTGCAGCCATGTTCAATAGAAGGTTTATATATTGTTTTTAAATTGCATTGTATATATTTTTATCATCATCATCATCATTGTTTTTTAGAAGGTTTATTGAATTGTATTTTACTTTGATGTAAGCCACCCCAAACCTTGTTTGTTGAGGGAGTGGGGAGGAGGCGGCGGCAGTGGAGTTGGTGGGCTTTCTTGATACACATGCCTTTAAAATATTGTCAGCCGCCTTGTGGATTGGGAAAGGTGAAAGCCAGAGTATGGTTGTCAGGGTGAAAAGAAGACCACCCTTGATTGCTTCATGAACATCTAATGGACCGAGGCATCTGCCTAGAGTTGCCAACCTCCAGGTGCAGCCTGGAGAGCTCCCAGAAATACAACTGATCTCCGCACTACAGAGATCAGTTCCCCTGGAGAAAATAGCTGCTTTGGAGGGTGGACTTTGTTGTATTATACCCCTCTACCCCTCTGAGGTCCCTGCCTTCCTTAATCCCCACCCTCCCCACGCTCCACCCCCAAAAAAATCCCCAGGAGTTTTCCAGCTCCGAGTTGACAACCCTACCTCTGCCAGAGATCACGCTAGACCATACAGCAGCTCAAATGAGAAGCATCTTCAGTCGTTCAGTGTCCCTTTCCCACTTTTTCAGCTTTTCGATACTGCATTTTCATTGTGTTTGTAGCTATTTTACAACGTGGAGACATGATTTGCATGCATGATTTATCCCTTTCATGTCAGGCGTTCTGTTTGTTCACAAGGATTTGTGCATCTGTATTTATTTATGCCACATGTAAGTAAATAAGAGCCTCTAAGCCTATAGAAGCGTTTTAATTTTAAGCGTCAATAATAATGTTAAGAAATGGAGGCGTGTGCTAAAATTGGGAGAGCCCATATTAAGCAGAATGGGCCTTAGTATGGAAAGCCGATTCCTCCACTATGAGTGTCATCTACTCTGCTCTGGTGAGATCTCGCCTTGAGCACTGTGTTCCGTTTGGGGCACCATAATTTGAGAAGGATATCGACAAGCTGGAATGTGTCTGGAGGAGGGAACCTGCCCTGAGCCTGCTTGCGGGGAGAGCGGGATACAAGACCAGTAAATGAATGAATGAAGATGGTGAGGAGTCTGGAGACCAAGTCCTATGAGGGAAGTTTGGAGGTGTTATGTATTGGGATGTGAATCCTTGCTATACATTTCCATGTTAAGCTTGGGTTTGAATGTGGCTCTTCAGCTGTCACATTACCATTGGCTGGTTTCGGCGAAACCATTGTAAATACCCAATCACTGTGTGAGAATGTTGCAAAGAGGGAACGGTCCTGATTGGCCTTTATCTCTGTGTTGTGATTGGCCTTTATCCCTGTGTTATGATTGGCCTTTATCTCTGTGTTGTGATTGGCCTTTAGCTAACTGTGGGTGTGGCTTTGACAGCCCGGGAGAGTTTAAAAAGGGAGCTGTGCTCCACTTGTTTGTTGTGTGTTCCTGAGTTGAAGTCTTGCTGTTAAATAAAGCTGAATCACTTTTGAAGCTGAAATCGTTGTTGAGTCGATACTTAACAGGAGGAGCTGGGTATGCTTAGCCCAGAGAGGAGACGACTGAAAGGTGATACCATAGCCATCTTCAAGGACTTGGGGAGCTGCCATATTGACGATGGGGTGGAGTTGTTTCGTGTTCCCCCAGAAGGTCAGGCCAGAACCAACGAGTGGAAATTAAATCAGAAGAGTTTTCAGCTAAATATTAGGAAGAACTTCCTGACAGAGCCGTTCCTCAGTGGGGCAGGCTTCCTCGGGAGGTGGTGGGCTCTCCTCCTTTGGAGGTTTTCAAACAGAGGCTAGATGGCCATCTGACAGCAATGCTGATTCTGATCATGAGAGGGACAGCAGGAAGGGTTGCCTCAGGGCTTAGTTCTCATGGCCCTTTCTTACATGCCCAGGGACGTGCTGATCACCACTTTGGGGGTCAGGAAGCAATTTTTCTCCAGGCTAGTTTGGCCAGGGATCCTGGCAGAGGGTTGTTGTTGGTTTTTTGCCATCTTCTGGGCATGGAGCAGAGGTCACTGGGGATGTGGGGGAGAGGTAGTTGAGCATTTCCTTCATTGGGCAGGGGGTTGGACTAGATGACCCTGGAGATCCCTTCCGACTCTATCGTTCTATTCTATGATAGCCAGGGCTCTTTTTGTAGCAGGAGCTCCTTTGCAATATTAGGCAGCACACCCCTAATGTAGCCAATCTTCCAAGAGCTGACAGCAGCCCCTGTAAGAAGAGTTCTGTAAGCTCTTGGAGGATTGGCTACATCAGGGGTGTGTCGCCTAATATGCAAAGGAGTTCCTGCTACAAAAAGAGCCCTGATGATAGCCACCCACCAGCTGATCTCTAGGCCACAGGGATCTGCTCCCCTGGAGGAAATGGCGGCTTTGGAGGCTGGATGCCCTTGCTTTACACTCTTGGGCACTCCATGAAATTGCTGAGCAGTCGGGTTAGAACAGATAAAAGGAAATACTTCTCACCCAAAGAGTGATTAACATATGGAATTCACTGCCACAGGAGGTGGTGGCAGCTATGGGCATGGACGGTTTCAAGAGGGAATTAGATAAACATATGGAGCAGAAGTCCATCAGTGGCTATTAGCCACAAGATATAGATGGGAACTCTCAGTCTGGGGCAAGGGATGCTCTGTATTCTTGATGCTGGGGGAGGGCAACAGTGGGAGGGCTTCTGGTGTCCTGGCCCCACTGCTGGACCTCCTGATGGCACCTGGTATATTTTGGCCGCTGTGTGACAGAGTGTTGGACTAGATGGGCCATTGGCCTGATCCAACATTGGCTTCTCTTATGTTCTTATGTTCTTATGTCCCAGCCCCTGCCCACAAATCTCCAGAAATCTCCCAAACTGGGATTTGGCAGTCCTATCTGTAGAGTGGACGGCTCTGACGTTTTCTCACTGCCCCAGACAGACTCCTCGGTTTTCTGCTCCTAACTCCAAGTGTGGCTTCCATAATCAGAATTCTGGGAAGCTTATACACGTCTGGCACTTGCTTTGGTTTTTTCCTTGGTGAACGAGGAATTAGTTTAGATGCCAGTTCCTGACACTGGTTCATCACAGCTACGAAATTCACTCTGAACCTGAGACCGCGGCCGAGGACAGACTGGCAATTTGCCGCGGGATGGGACCCGGGCTGACAGCGACTCAATATCGGAGTAAATGGAACGTTCACACAGGCACATCTGCCTGGCGTCCCCCACCCGGAGCTTACCGGAGCCCTCGCGCTTCAGAGCCGGTTTAAAAAAACACCTGATAAAAGCCGTCGCAAATCGTGAAAGCCTGTGTTCGTCGCGCGTTTCCCCGCTTCCGGGGAGTCTGAACGCGCAGCCGAAAAGCCGGGAGCAACCCGCGTTGGGCATGAGGCAGCAGCGGCGTGATTGGCTGAGCTCCGCTCCACTGCCCAATGCGGTGCCGGCGTTGCAGGGCAAAAAAAAAGAAATCGCTGAAATGCGCTTATGCGCATGACCGCATGAGCGCTCATGCGCTCATGCGCACATACGCCCACAGCCGAAATAATGGGGGAACAGCGAATATAGCGCGCCTCCGGCGCGGCAGTCTGAACGGTCCCGCGCGCCTCCGTCCCGTTTCTTCCGGCAGAGGCCCCCGCTGTGTGGACGGGAAAACCCGGTATCGTTTACTCCGGGTTTTTTGCCGCGACTCGATACCGGGGCAAATTGCCAGTCTGTCCTGGGCCCGCATCTGGTGCTCTGACTCCTTATTAGAAAGGCAGGTGATGAATTGGGGTCTGAGTTAGATCATTGGAGGGGGGGGAGAACCTCCCCTGTTTATTTTTGCTAAAAGAAAATATGTGATGAACTCATCCTTGTATTAATTCTTTTTTTCTCCCCCTGCATGGGTAATCCCACCCCCCACCCACCCCCGCTGGATTAAATTGTTTGTTCAGATGCCAGGCGGGCACATAACGTTCATGTTATTACGGCACAAAGAAAAATGGGTGCGAATGGAATTGTTGTGCGTTTTATTTAATTCATTCTCCCGGCAGGTACTAATTTAATTCATTTTAATTGGTTGGTGGAGTGTCTTTGAGCTAAAATACTATGCTCAAAGGCAGCCACGGGAAAACAGAATGGGACCGCACCTGTAGTTGGAATCAGAAGATAAAAGGGAGGAAGAAAGAATCCGCTGCTTGCCGCGGAGAATTCAGAAAGAGACCGGGGGGAGACCCTTGTAAAGGAAGTACATTTCTTTCCCCTCTGATACACACAATGATAAAAAGGAAATAAATCCATGTTCCAGATCTCTGTCTTGCTGCTCTTCGGTAAAGATGTAATCTCAGCTAGATTTCCCCCCCCCAGAAGTTAAAGTTGAACATTATATATTTTTTTTTAAAAAAAAAATGAAATATCAAATGGAAGGAGATGAAAGAAGAGGGCGGGGAGAGAGTATGGGGGACGGAGTAAACCAGTGTACTTATTTTCCAATTTTCATCTCAACATGAAACCCCAGCATGGTGTCAGGTTTGACACAGAAGAAACATGAAAGACTGGTCAGGGGCGGTTGGGGAATGAATTAGATTGTGGAAAGTTGATATGAGGTTCTCTAATCTAGCCTTACCATCACAATAAAGCACGGTACATTCTCACTAGGTCCCTGTGGTTGGATTAGGGTTCATACTCATAACAGGTTGCTGTATGCACACATCCCTTATTCGAGTAGGGACCAAAAGATGTGCTTTTGGAGGCAATCAATCCAGTCCTGTTCTCAACACCATTGTCAGCATCCACATTTGCCTTAAATGTCGCTTTAAGAAAAATGTGTGCAGTGTCCCTGATTTGGGAAGAAGAGGAGGAGGAGATTGGATTTATACCCTGCCCTTCACTACCTGAAGGAGTCTCAGAGCAGCTTACAATCTCCTTTCCCTTCCCCTCCCCACAACCTGTGAGGTGGGTGGGGCGGGGAGAGCTCTCTCGAGAACTGCTCCTGAGAGAACAGCTCTGAAACAACCTGTAACTGACCCAAGGTCACCCAGCTAGCTGCATGTGGAGAAGTGGGGAATCAAACCCGGTTCTCTCAGATTAGAGCCCTCACTCCTAACCACTACACCAAAATGGCTCTCCCTCAAAACAAGCAAACAAACTATTCTAATGAGCTTGTTTCGGGAGGGACAGATTGTTGAGGGCAGCTGAGAATCTATTATGGGGAAAATAAGAAAGACAATTACCCTGTTCAGGTCCCCCATAGTTTGTAAAATCCTGGAGGCTGGTGGTCTGGAATTTCGAAATTGCTCCAGCTTGTATATCTCAAATGCTAAGATTAGAGTTAACCAGATCTTTCTAGAGGACATGTCCTCTTTGTGTGTGTCCATCTGCTTTTGGGCTCTTAAACTGATGAAAATTTCCTCTTTTGGGGTTGGAAGGTTGGGAATATTCCTGGCTGGTAGCAATTATCACAGCTTAAAATAGTACGGGTCTTTAAAGCGAGGCTTGTCATAGCGATTCCCAGTGTTCCCTCTAAGCTCAGTGAGTGTGAGCGAGCTCACAGTTTTTTAGCCTCTGGCTGACAGATTTTTGTCTCAGCTCAGGAAGGATGGCTCCAGAGCAAACTAATTTATGCAGTAGCCGAATCACTCACTCACAACTTTAATGCCAGTGGCTCACAAAGGAGAATTTTTGCTCACAGGACTCCACAGCTTAGAGGAACATTGGTGATCACTGGTTTGAAGTAGTCCGTGGGGAAATATGTCCTCTTCATTGCTTTTCAAAATATGGTAACCCTAGCTGAGATTGGTTTTGAAGTAACATATGGGTGCAAATCAGCAAGATGGAAGCAAGTCCAACTGAAGTCTTGCTGATTTCCTATAACCACATAAGGAAAGCAAAACATCCAATATCATGTTTTCTTTAAGCAGATACAATGTCTCTTTAATTTTCTGTGTTAGGTAAATTGCACTATAGTTGAGTCTATACATGTGTAAATACTATCTTTATACTTTAGGAAGTCATACCAACTTTGAAAAGAGTCGGAATAGATTCTTTTTGAAGGCATTATTGGTACTCCACTTTGGTTAAGAGCACGGACTCTAATCTGGGAGAACCGGGTTTGATTCCCCACTCCTCCACATGCAGCTGCTGGTGTGACCTTGGGTCAGTCATAAGTTCTCTCAGAGCTGTTCTCTCAAGGGCAGTTCTCGAAAGCGCCGTCTCAGCCCCACCTACCTCACAGAGTGTCTGTTGTGGGGAAGGGAAGGGGAAGGAGGTTGTCAGCCACTCTGAGACTCTTTTGGGTAGTGAAGGGCGGGGTATAAATCCAATTTCTTCTTCTCCGTCTTCTTCTTCTTCCTCTTCCTCCTCCCCCTGTAATTTTAAAGTAACAAGATTTGTTAGTGAAAAGGTATATATTTTTCATTTTTCTTCTTTTTCTGATTAGAACCTTGATGTTGTTTATAACTGTCATTGGCGAACTAAAATGAATTAACATAATAATAGTAGGCATCTTTTGTCTTCTCTAAAATTCTATTACTATTTTACCTTATGGTATTCCTTCCATCATGCCAGCTTGCACGTATGATTGTATTTTCGTCCATCTCTGAAGAAGATGTCCGGAATGAAGGACTTATCTGGAATCTTTGTAGGGCTGGGCTTTCGATCTTTCAGATGTTTTGCATTCCTTATGTGGATTTGTTGGATTTTTTTTCAGGACTGGCTCTGTATCTGTAATCATTTGGAATGACACATTTTGTATGCCGATTTATTTTCCTGCATTGTGTACTCTCCATTATTTTGTCACATAAGAATTGATAATACACATGAATATAGGTGTATAACGTTAGTGATCATTTTTCAGTCTTTTTTGTGCTTGTGGTTATTCCTTTGGACTGCGATTCTTCTTCTCGTTTGATTTCATTTATGCTTCGCCACTGGACCCTTCCCCCCCCCTTTGAAACCGGCTTGGCCACAGCTTTCTTTCCAAGTATGGGCCACATCCACTGCCAGAAATAAGCAGGGAAAAGCTGGTTTATCCTCTCCCATACTTTTCTGGTTCCAATACTTTACTTTCCCCAGGATTCCACTGCTATTTAATTCAGGTTTAACTAGTAGAATTTCTAAAATTCCTGCATGGGAGCACAGCGATGTACGACACCATTCCATTTCCCCCCCCACCCCCCATTCTGTTTGCATTTGTTTCCCATCTGTGGCCATTTTTTCCCCTCATTGGTAACACACTGCAAAAAAGAAAGAAAAGCAGAGGCTTATTTTTCTGGGGTGTTTCATTGAGACCCAAATGCCATCCTATATTTGGTAAATACCAGACACCAGGGCTATTTTTGGGCAGGAACGCACAGGAACGGAGTTCCAGCTGGCTCCCAAGTTGGCCACGCCCAGCAGGAACTCATTAGCATAACAGGCCACGCCCAACAGCAGAAACTCATTAGGACTGGCTACATTTGGGGTGTGTGGCCTAACATGCAAAGGAGTTCCTGCTACAAAAATAGCCCTGGGTTTTGACAACAAACAAGGTAAACAGAATAAGAAGTAAAAGGTGGGTGTGGCTGGATGACCAGACTTCCGGTAACATGGGGGGTGCGGCCTAATATGCTAATGAGTTTCTGCTGTTGGGTGTGGCCTATTATGCGAATGAGTTCCTGCTGGGTTTTTTCTACAAAAAAAGCCCTGCCAGACACTAAAAGAACTTTGGGGATGTGGTATATCATAGCCTGATAGTGTCAGATCTCGGAAGCGAAGTAGGTTCTGTACTTGGATGGGAGACCATTAAGGAAGTCTTTGCAGAGGACAGAGACAGCAAACACTTCTTGCCTTGAAAACCCAATGGGGTCTCCATAAGTCAGCTGCTACACGATGGTACTTTACACAAACAAAGGGACATACAGCCTTATGTGCAAGCACATTGTCTGGAAGCAGGCTAGAGCTGCCATGTCCGACAGACATGCTGGTAGGGGAGGGACCTTCTGGGAGTGAGGTGGAATGTTGTGACATGCATACGTAAACAGGAAGTGACATAGCTACGCCAGGGGCGACACTCTGGTTTTTGGGCAAAACTTCACTTCATATCATAGAGTTTTTCCCCCAAACCAAAGTATTCCCCCTGATGTCCCCAACGTGCCTATGTCACTTCCTGTGCAATGTCAGCAACATGGCCTGGCCCTTCCTCTTTCTCCTGGTAAGTCCCCCTCCTTCCCTTGCTGGTACTTCCCTCTCTTACAACTGATCTCCAGATGACCAAAGAGCAGTTCCGCTGGAGAAAATGGATGCTTTGGAAGGTGGAATTTATGGCAGTATATCCTGCTAAGGGCCCTCCCCTCCTCAAACCCTCCCCTCCCCAGGCTCCACCCCTAAAATCTCCAGGTATTTCCCAACCCAGAGCTAGCAACCCTATGCTGATGCTGTAAACCTCGTCCCCTCTCCAAGTCTGGAGCTCTGCAAGCCCAAGCAGGACAGGAAAGGGAGTGATGGTTAAGGGAGCTGCTGAGGGCAGGGGCGCTGAGGGCCCTGAACCCCCCACACATCAAGACTGTTACTGTGCAGTGAGTTATTAATATTCACAGGCACATTGGTAGCAAACTGTTGGAATATGCAAGGTCTATTGTGCATAGATAAAGAAAATGACAAAAACATCATGCAGGGGGCAGCAGAGAGGAAAACTAGTTAGCATAGTGAGATTAGGGATTTCCTGCTATTTTCCAATAGTTTCCTTCCTGTCTCCTGATTGGCTGAGTTAATTAGGGTTTGTCCCGCTCCTGCTGAGTTCTCTCTGTTACTGACTCTCTCCTAGCTAGTTAGACAGTTAGACGTCTCTTTTTCTCTCCTCTTTCTTACAACATTTATTTCCTTCTTAATAAACCTACTGTATTCTTTATTTTTTACAAAAGCTCTATGGTAGAAGTCATTTTTACCATAGAGTTTTTTCCCCCCAGATACTAGAGTCTCCCTGCTTTCCTGGCGACATGATGACATCACTTCCAGTGTGTGCCAGAAGTGACATCACTGCATTGCGGGCCACACAGGCCAAGGCCTAGTTTTTCCTGCCAGGCAGCTGATCCATGCTGAGGGAAGGGGCCCTGGTGCGAGGGCCTGGCAACCCTACGGGGTGCACACACAGCACTGAATACAAAATGTAGATTAAAAAAATAGAACAATGGCACATTCCAACTGCATCTGTTCCTCTTTGGACACAAGACCAAGAAGAAGGAGAAGAGAAGAGACTGGATTTATACCCCGCCCTTCACTCAGAGTCTCAGAGCACTTTGCAATCTCCTTCCCCTCCTCTGTGAGGTAGCTGGGATTGAGCCCTGCTCTTGAGAAAACAGCTCTGAAAGAACTTGTGACTGACCCAAGGTCACACCAGCAGCTGCATTTGGGAAAGTGGGGAATCAAACCCGGTTCTCCCAGATTAGAGTCTGCGGTCTTAAGCTGAGAAAGAACTTGTGACTGACCCAAGATCACACCAGCAGCTGCATGTGGAGAAGTGGGGAATCAAACCAGTTCTCCCAGATTACAGTCCGCACTCCCAACCACTACACCAAACTGGCTTTGGAACTATAAGATCCAGAAATGAATTCCAGTAAGAACCACTTCCAAAGTATCTCTAGGATTCAAGAAAGTCATGAATAAGCAGCTTGGGGAGTCAGCACAGGGAAAAGAAAAATATGCCTTCATGCTCCATCTGCTGATCTTGCACTTGAAATTATGCCACTTTGGGCTTTACCTTTAAATCAGTGGAAATCTTGCTTTGACATATTCCCTCTGTCTGTCACATTCTAACCCGCCCTTCCTCCAAGGAGTTCAAGGTGGCATATGCAGCTGTCCTTTCCACTATTCATTCTCTCAACAATCCTGTGAAGAAAGTTAGGCTGAAAGAGAGAGAGTGTCTGCCTGAAGAGTTCATTGTTGACATAGCGCTTATGAATGCAGGGCTTACACAGTTTCCCATCCTTCACTATCTTGACAACGGCCGAGGACAGACTGGCAATTTGCCCTGGTAGCCAGTCGCGGCAAAAACCCCCGGAGTAAACGATACTGGGTTTTCCCGTCCACACAGCGGGGGCCTCTGCCGGAAGATATGGGACGGAGGCGCGCGGGAGCGTTCAGACTGCCGCACCAGAGGCGCGCTATATTCGCTGTTTCCCCATTAATTCGGCTGTGGGTGTATGTGCGCATGAGCGCATTTTGCCGATTTTTTTTTTTTGTCCTGCAATGCCGGCACCGCATTGGGCGGTGGAGCGGAGCGCGGCCAATCACACCGCTGCTGCCTCATGCCCAACGCGGGTTGCTCCCGGCTTTTCGGCTGCGCATTCAGACTCCCCAGAAGTGGAGAAACGCGCGACGAATGCAGGCTTTCAAGATTTGCGCCGGCTTTTATCAGGCGTTTTTTAATCCGGCAGTGAAGCGCGAGAGCACCGGTAGGCTACGGGTGGGGGACGCCAGGCAGATGTGCCTGTGTGAACATTCCATTTAATCCGATATTGAGTCATTGTCAGCCTGGGTCCCATCCCGCGGCAAATTGCCAGTCTGTCCTCGGCCAACAGTTCTGTCCATCCAAAGACTGACTGACCCAAGGTCACCCAGCAAATTTCATGGCATAGGGGAGACTTGAATCTAGGTCTCCACAGTCCAGCACTCTAACCACTTAATCACTGTGATGCCCTTTTCCACTTGGCCTCCTTTAACAATGAGCCCTCACTCACACAGAGCTATTGAGGTTGGGGCTCAAATCATGTTCCAATCACTCGGTGCTGCCATTCATTCATATCCTATATCATATGTGTACGGGCCAAGATATTAAATTGTTTGTGTGCATGTGCTTATTTCTCTTAGACATGCAGCCCACAGAGATAATCAAAGGAAGAACAAAACACGGAGGAAAGTAAAGCATATGTAACAAGGTTTCACTTCCACTGGACTTTTGATCCCATTCTTGCAACTGGGATCCTTTGGTTACAGTTTGACTATTTCCAGCTTGTTTGACTATTTTCAATTCAACTGTTTTTAGACTATTTTCTACACAGTTCCACTCAGTCAGAAAAACCCTTTTCGCCTCAGCTCCTAAGCTGTCAACTTCTCCGCTACTAACTCCTGTTGTTCTCAGCTCCTGTCCCTCTCTCAACATTCTATCAGCTCTCACTGGTTACTCTTAGAGAGAGGTGGAACCCAGCCTGTCTGTCACAATCATCCTAGAGCTGTTATAGACAGAAACACACATTGAATAATGCACGGTCAGTGTACTTTAGTGACTGTTTGCAAGTGGATTTTTCTTCTCACATTGGAAAATCCAGTCGCAAATTATCACTAAAGTGTATCGGAAATGCATTATCCACTGTGTGTGAAAGCAGCCTACGTGCATTCATCTGAGTAGGAAAAGTGTGCAATTTAGGTGACTTTTCCTGCTAGAAAAGGAGCATGGGGTAAATAGGTGAGACTGATGCTATCTGGGATCTGCTGATGTTAGCAGTCAGTCCCCTCCTGTTTGAGGGGCAGTTTAGCTCTAAGAGAGAGGTAAGCACCCTTCTTCAGTATCACCCGAAAATCATATGTGCAGGGCACTGCCTGGCCTAAGATTGAAACTAAAATGGATTTGGTATGAACAAAATGGATGCTGGCCAGGTAAGAGCCTGGTAAAATATTTTGGTAGGTGAATCATAGAGGTTTACCAACTAACAACCCTCCTTCCCACCCTAAAAAGATGCATAATGCAAAACAATGGGTCTCCCCCCCAAAAAAATTACCTCAACTTGGATTAACCTAATCCACACCCACTCATGCTTTCCCTTGCTCATTTGCCCTCTTTATGCAATACTTAATGCTATTCATATAGGCTGGTAGATTCTCCCATCCCATACTCAAAGGTCATCAAGAAATATTAACACCTTTAGTTCATCCCCCAGTGATCTCACCAAGGTGTCCCAAGATCATTGTTCATCCCTGGAAAAGTCATCAGGTCATTGTTTGGGGGGCAAGCATGTTAGCATAGCCCCAGGGAACATTTTTCCTATAGCTGCCAGCACTCTGCACCCTAGCAGTGTGTGTGTGTGTGTTCTCAACTTCACACCCCCTCACTTGTTTGTGAGTCTCCTCTCCTCTCTGTTCCATGAAATGTTGGTCATTTTGCTTGCTGCCTTCCACGGACCTTAATCATCCAGGTTGGGAAATATCACCTTCCCTGAAATCACTATGTCTCCCTCCTCCCTTCTCAGTTTGGTGTAGTGGTTAAGTGTGCGGACTCTTATCTGGGAGAACCGGGTTTGATTCCCCACTCCTCCACTTGCACCTGCTGATGTGACCTTGGGTCAGTCACAAGCTCTGGTACAGCTGTTCTCTCAGGGACAGTTTCTGTCAGAAGTTCTCTCAGCCCCACCTACCTCACAGGGTGTCTGTTGTGGGGAGGGGAAGGGAAAGGCGTTTGTAAGCCGCTCTGAGACGCCTTTGGGCAGCGAAGGGCAGGGTATAAATCCAATCTCTTCTTCTTCTTCTCTTCCCTGATTTCTTCTTAGCTAGTTTGTATGTTTATAAGTGTGTTCTGTGGGTGCGTGTTTTGCCTTTTTATTATTTTTCAATAAAACAGCTTCCAGTTGAACACCTGACTGGTTTATTTTGAGAGTTCTCTAAGGGAAAATCCTGGTATACATTGGTGGAGATTCCAGTCATCCACCTCTCACTTTGTTTCTGTTGAAGCTAATTTCCCCAATTAATTAGGAGACCGCCCATCTGGGTGACACTAAGGCTTTTGAAAGTGTACTCGGTATGAAGACACATGTGCTAGAAGCTTCTGGGGAGGCTGTGTTTATCGCAACCTATTGTTTTAAAAATAAAGGAACTTTTGCTTCTTTTCTGAATACTGAGCTCCTAATTCCATCTCCTTTCATGAGCCCAGGAACCCATTTCAGAAGAAAAGAAAAGAAAATATTGAAAATCACACGCAGGGAGGCATCAATGCCGAGTTTTTCCCAGCAGCTCAGGGGGAACGAAAGATCACAGAGATGCGTTTATTCCAATAAGGACTATATTTATATTGAAATAATAGCCTTTTGCCGACGCTGCTCTGGCTAATACAGTGGAAATCCTGTCTGCATTTAATACCGGGATATTACTACACAGAACAGCCCATCACTTGCTAAGAAACACTGAGACAAAGGCCGCCAGGTTGATAGCGCAATATCTCAGATTCAATCCCAGCTGTTTTTTCCCCCCCTTCTTCCGATGATTGCAGCTTGCAAAACTCTGTTCCCCCCACCCACCCTCCAAAGAAAAATATTACCATATTTGAATGGTGGACACTTTCTTTTTTTTCCCTAATGAGATGTCTTGAGTTCTTGTCGTACCTTGTCACATGCATTTTTCTATTTGTCACCCCCCCCAAAAAAAGCAAATCCCACTTTGGAAGATAATAACCTCTTTAAAAAGCAAATATTCCGATCTAAACAGTTGATGAGTGATGAGCCAAGCAAAGCGGTAGAAAGAAGGTGAGTCGCTTTAGCGGCGCTCCGGCAATTGGCTTGTTTTTACACCCTTTTCGGAGGCGTCACGTCTTTCCCTCCAATTTCCCTTTTAATGTAACAGTACGTTCTGTAAATATTGTTGCAGATGACAAGAACATCAATTCATGTTATTCATAAAGCTATTCAGATTCTCGCCGTGAATAGCAAGCAGCGGCAACAATCGCTTGTGGCTTTTTTTAAAAAAAAACACACACACATTTTTTTAAAAAAAGAGAGACACCCCTTTTGCATAAAGAGAACATTCGAGCATCTGAAATCCGGCAGTCAAATAACAAGTGAGGAGAAAGGAATATCTTTAGAAGATACTTGATATGCAAACAGGGAGCCGGGCCCTTACAAAAATGACTCCCCCCCCCTTGCTGCTTGCCACTTGAAAACATTTGTTGGGGGGGGGGAAACTTGGGGGAAATGGGAATTGCTTCTTTTGGAACACAATGATCCAGTTAATAGGCAGGGAATACAACAAGACGCATCGCAATGCGAACATTGTCGAGGTGTCAGAAGCCATGTCTCAAGAAGTCCCCATTTACAAAATGAAGACGAAGACACTGGAAATGGGGCGCAGGAAAGGGTTAAGAAACAGTGATGGGCGGATTCAAAATTCAACTACCACGGCCATCTCTGTGAACAAGAATTGACCGGTCTTTGGTGCCAAGCCTTGCTCGTTTCTCGACAACCAAACGGGCAGTTTGGGGCGGCTTTGGGGCTCTTGAACAATGAACCCGTATGGAAATAACGTTAGATTTTACTGCTCTCTGGACAATATGGAAAGCCATTAAAAATAATCCAAAGCGCCATTCTTTGGGGGAACTCTTCAAATGAGTTCTGAGATTGCCGCGGGTCCAAATCAGACTCGGCGATACCTGACACTATTGCACCATGAAGATGCTCAGGACAAGTGCACCATGCATCTGCCGAGCCTCACACAGAGGGGCTGTCCCAAGGATTTTGAGAGCCCTAGGCTTGGATGCCAGTGCCGCCTTTCACACTCCCCATGGAGGCAGGAAGTCAGCGCCTGCCTGTATTAGCCGTCGTCCGGATTGATTCCGACGGGCAAATGGAACAAAGGATGCAGCTTTAGCCAGCTCACCAACAAATAAATAATAATGCTTCCAATATGTTGTCGAAGGCTTTCACGGCCGGAGTTCATTAGCTGCTGTAGATTTTCCAGGTTGTGTGGCCGGGGTCTTGGGTTGTGTGGCCGTGCCAAGACCATGGCCGCACAACTCGGAAAATCCACAGCAACGAATAATGTTTTCCCTCCCGCCCTGTAACCTGTAATGGATGGGAGTCTCCTCCAGAGGTTAAGCGGTCCAAGAAAACACCGAGCTGGAGCCAAGAAGCCTTTTCTGTAGCTTGCTGCCACTGCACCCAGAGACCTCGCCCACTCCTGTATTGTATTCCCACCACCGGGTGCTCTTCATCTGGGTAGAATTTAACCCCCTGCTGCCCTGAGGCTGCCATTCACATGGAGAAGGGCTGTGTGGCTCACCACCTGCCTCCTCGACTGACAATGGCCTTCCTCAGTTTTCCCACTACACAGCCCTCTTCACCTCCCCACAAGGTAGGCTGGTACCCCCACCCCCACCCCTGGTGACCCCCAGGCAATTTATTTATTCCCTTCTTTCTTTATTTCATGCAGAATCCCACTTTTCTCCCAGCCGGGAACCCAAAGCGACTGACCTCATTTTCTTCTCCTCCATTTTATCCTCACAATAGCCCCGTGAGGTCGGTGAGGCTGAGAGATTGTGACTGGCCCAAGCTCACCCAGCGGGCTTCCATGGCACAAGTGGGGATTCAAACCCAGATGTCCCAGATCCTAGTCTGACAGGGTTAACCAATATGCCACTACTGGCTTTAGGGTTGCCTACTGGGTGGGCCTGCCCTGGGGACAAAGCTTCAGCATGCTTCTGGATGAAATGTGTCCAACTGCCAGTGTGTTTTCAAAAGAAATTTCCGTGGTCTCAGTCACCTTGACTGAGGACAGGATGGTACCTTATGACATCACTGGGTTACTCCAGCCGCAAACAGTCTTCCCTCTAAGCTGAGTCATAGAATCATAGAATGTTAGAGTTGGAAGGGACCTTGCAGGTCATCTAGTCCAACCCCCTGCACTCTGCAGGAGCGTAGCCGAAAGATAGCCCTACAACATATCCGAAAGATGGTCGTCCAGTCTCCGCTTGAAAACGTCCAGCGAGGGAGCATCCACCACCTCCCGAGGCAGGCTGTTCCACTGCTCAAGCACTCTTACAGTTAGGAAGTTTCTCCTGATATTTAGCTGGTAATGACTCCCGTGTAATTTCCACCCATTGGATCTAGTCTTGCAATCCAGAGCAAGAAGTATAGATCTGCTCCAGCTTCTACACAACAGCCCTTCAGATACTTGAAGACTGCAATCATGTCCCCTCTAAGCCTTCTCTTTCCCAGGCTAAACAGACCCAACTCTTTCAGCCTTTCCTCATAAGACTTGGATTCCAACCCTCTCACCATCCCGGTCACCCTCTTCTGGACACGCTCGAGCTTGTCAAACATCCTTCCTAAAATGTGGTGCCCAAAACTGGACACAGTACTCCAGGCGAGGCCTGACCATGGCAGAATAGAGTGGAACTACCACCTCCCATGATCTGGACACAATGCTTCTGTTAATGCATCCTAAGACTGCATTAGCTTTCTTCACAGCCACATCACACTGCGGGCTCATGTTTAACTTGTGTTATCAACCATAACAGTGTGAGCTAGCCCACAGTTTTTTAGCCTCCGTCTCACACGTATTTGTCCTAGCTCAGGAAGGAGAGCTCCAGATCAAACTGATTCATGCAGCAGCCAAACCGCTCGCTCACAACTTTAATGCCGGTAGCTCACAAAGGAGAATTTTTGCTCACAGGACTCCATGGCTTAGAGGGCGCATCAGTTGCAAAGTCCGTTCCTCTATGCCGTTGCAGACTGGGTTGTCTCCATATGGGCCACTTCTGCACTGTCACTTTTGTCCCTCTCTTGTCCCTATTGCTTTGGGTCCTCATCCCCCCCTTTCCACATGTGTTTGGCTCCCGCTGGGACTACTAGAGAGAGCAAAACACATTGGGGGGGGGAGAAACCCTGAAGCAGTAAGGACAAACAGGTGACACAAATGACGGTGTGGAAGTGGCCCATGTTCTCGACTGTCCTCAGCTTCACCAGAAATCAGAAAGTTATTTGAGGATATCAGTCCAACTTAACTAAAACAGCAGATCTCCCAAGGTGCTCAAAACAGAAACTGGCTTCTGTGTCAGAAATCACTGGTGTAATGTTCTTGCCTTCGCCACCCAAAGTGGTGTGTTTTCTTCTTCTTCTTCTTCTCCTTCTTCGAAGAAACACCAGCCCACCAGCCCATCTGGTGAGATGTTGGCTCTTCCTCCAGCATAATAGAGATGGTTGAGAGACCAGTATAAGAAGTATGTGTGTAAGAAGCAGGAGGGGGTGATGTCGAGGAAGAAAAATACACATATATTCCCATTCCAGCTTGTTCTGTGGGGGCACGGCAGTTATAAAGCTCTCTCGGAAGCAGCTCAACTGTTTTCTGGTTCTCCGGGCTCAGAACCTGTAAGATCTCTTGACGTTTTGTTGGCAGCAGTGTGAAAACTGCAAATCTGAAAAGGTTATAAGCCGGAGGGAGGGGGGGAAATGGTGACTTGGGTGAGACTGCAAAGAGGGCTGTTTTTGATCCATGGCTTTGCCACATTTCTCAAGAGCATCAGGCGGCGACGTGGGCATAGTTTGCTGGAGTTTAGCAAAAGAAAACGCACAATATTGATTGAATTCCAAGAACTGTTGTATTGAACTCTTGGAAGAACAATGCTGGCAAAGAGGGGGAGATATTCCAAATCCGACCATTATCAGAGGCAGCCGTACCTTAAGACTCCCGTAATTCTTAACTAAACCAAGAAGAAGAAGAAGAAGAGATTGGATTTATACCCCGCCCTTCACTGCCCAAAGGCGTCTCAGAGCGGCTTACAAACTCCTTTCCCTTCCCCTCCCCACAACAGACACCCTGTGAGGTAGGCGGGGCTGAGAGAACTTCTGACAGAAACTGTCCTTGAGAGAACAGCTGTGCCAGAGCTTGTGACTGACCCAAAGTCACATCAGCAGGTGCAAGTGGAGGAGTGGGGAATCAAACCCGATTCTCCCAGATAAGAGTCCGTGCACTTAACCACTACACCAAACTGGCTCTTTTGTTTGCTCTGATCCGGAATCCAGATGGCATCTTCCTCTCCCACATTACGAAGTGGAAGTGTGACTGAGCCATCCTACAACTGACATTTTCCCAGCCTGTATATAAAAAAGGCATTTTGGATTGCCCAACAGCCAGTGTTTTATTGGTCCAGCTAGCGTTTCAGAGGATAGCTGGTCCGGTCTGTAGTAGAACAGCGAGATTCAAGTGACCTGTAATTCCAAAGAGCTGTAATTCCAAAGGATTCCCAGGTTCCATCTGGAGGCTGGCATCCCTATTCCTGAGAGTTTATTTATTTATTTATTTGACATTGGTGTCTTTGGGGGGGGGTTTATGGCGTGCCTCATTGTGTACACACAAGAGCCAATTTGGTGTAGTGTTTAGGAGCACGGACTCTAATCTGGGAGAACCAAGTTTGATTCCCCACTCCTCCACATGCAGCTGCTGGTGTGACCTTGGGCCAGTCATAAGTTCTCTCAGAGCTGTTCTCTCAAAGGCAGTTCTTGAAAGAGTTCTCTCAGCCCTACCTACTTCACAGGGTGTCTTGTTGTGGGGAGGGGAAGGGAAAAGGAGATTGTAAGCCACTCTGAGACTCCTTCGGGTAGTGAAAGGCAGGGTATAAATCCAATCTCCTCCTCCTCCTTCTTTGTCGTATTGCTTCCCTGGAAGTTGTAGTTCCAGACACGAGGGCGTTGACTGGAAATTCAGTAGCACCAATGCTCCCTCTAAGCTGTGGAGTTTTGTGAGCAAAAATTCTACTTTGTGAGCTACTGGTGTTAAAGTTGTGAGTGAGCCATTTGGCTACTGCATAAATTAGTTTGCTCTGGAGCCCTCCTTCCTGAGCTAAGGCAAAAATCTGTGAGCCGGAGGCTAAAAAACTGTGAGCTAGCTCACACTAACTCAGCTTAGAGGGAACATTGAGTAGCACCCCTCCCTCCACCCAATGTAGCACCAACCAGGAACATAGGAGGTTTGTTGCGGTGTACAGGGGACAACCACCCCATAAAGAAGAAGAAGAAGAGAAGGGATTGGATTTATACCCCACCCTTCACTACCTGAAGGAGTCTCAGAGCGGCTTACAAACTCCTTTCCCTTCCTCTCTCCACAACAGACACCCTGTCAGGTAGGCGGGGCTGAGAGAGCTCTGACAGAAATGACTTTGAGAGAGAACAGCTCTGACAAAACTATGGGTTGTCTAAGGTCATCCGGCAGCATTCTAAGGAAAACATGGAAAGAGCTGAGGCAAGCAGAGAAAGGCACTCCAGATGGTGAGGTTTACAGAAATCCTGTGCAGAGCGATTTCAGCAGGCTTACTCTGGAGTAACTCTGAACAGGATCGTACTATAAGCCCCCGAGGTCAAAGCAATTAACCCTAGGCTTGCCAGCCTCTGGGTAGGAAGATAACTAATTAACTCCAAACAAATCTTCTTTTTAATATACCAATTTACTAAGTGCATAAATATCAAATAATGGAAATAACACCTGCACTCCCAACATCATCTGAGACAAATTTTGCCTTTATGACTCGTTTCTTATAAAGCATAGAGGAATTAAAATATTCATGCCCTGCCAGAGTGCACAGTGTTATAATACCTGAAAAAAGATACTTCTTAGCTTTATTGGGCTGTTTATTAGTATTTATTAGCCTTTCTATATGTTTGTAAGAATGGAATGATTTAAAGGGATTTGTTAATGAGCAGACTTGCAGTGTGTGAACGATTCTGTTAAATGAACAGCGAGGTGTGTTTTTTTCTCTATTATTTGATATTTATGTGCTTTGTAAATTGGTATATTAAAAAGAAGATTTGTTTAGGGTTAATTAGTTATTTTTCTGCGGTTATTGTTTCTCGTTTGGACTTATATCTGTAGTTCTCCTTTCCTGTGAGGCCTGATGATCTCTCAGAATGATGTGACCTTTACAGAAAATGGATGCTTTGGAGGAGGAAGAGGAGATTGGATTTATACCCCGCCCTTCACTCAGACTGGTTTACAAACTCCTTTCCCTTCCCCTCCCCACAACAGACACCCTGTGAGGTAGGTGGGGCTGAGAGAGCTCTGAGAGAACTGCTCTTGAGAGAACAGCTCTGCCAGAACTATGGCTTGCCCCAGGTCATCCAGCAGCTATGAGTGGAGGAGTGGGGAATCAAACCCGGTTCTCCCAGATTAGAGTCCTCACTCTTAACCACTACACCAAACTGGAGAATGGGCTTGATGACATTGTACTGCACTGAAGTCCATGTCCTTCCCAGGCTCCATCCTCAAATCTCCAGGAGTTTGCCACCCAGGATCTGGCAACCCTACCCCCCACCCCTGTCAGTGGCCAGGGGGAACCTGGCCACCCTAGCCACAGGATTCGGCCTTCCCAAGGATGGCTGGTATCTATTTCCAACTAAAGAGAGCCAGTTTGGTGTAGTGGTTAAGAGCACGGACTCTAATCCGGGAGAATCGGGTTAAATTCCACACTCCTCCACATGCAGCTGCTGGTGTAACCTTGGGTCAGTTACAAGTTCTTCCAGAGTGTTTTCTCAAGGGCAGTTCTCGAGTAGAGCTCTCTCAGCCCCACCTACCTGTTTCTGTTGTAGGGAGGGGAAGGGAAAGGAGTTCATAAGCCACTCTGAGACTCTGAGTGACGGGCGGGGTATAAATCCAGTCTCTTCTTCTTCTCTTCTTCTTAAAGCTCTCTTCAGATATCGAGGGCAATTAAATCTAATACAAATTGTAAGACATGCTTCCTGGTCGCCCTGTGACAAACTGCCACATCTGGCTTTCGCTACACATAATTCTCTTGGCTGCTGAGCTGTTGAGAGAGACGTATATTCTTTTTGTGTCCTCCCCCCCCGCCTTCGGTACCAGTTGATCAAGAGGAAAGCAAATAAGATGCCGTCTGCAACACTCTCGGAAGACAGTTCAGGGCTCTCCAAGATATTTACCCAGGCTAATTTCTGCCAATAAAGTATTCAAAGCAGTAATTTTCTCCACACAGCAGAGAAAGAGGGTTGCTAATAAATGTCCTCTTCAGTCAGGTCAAGATAACTGAACTGACAACTTCAAATATTCCTTACGCAAGGAAAAGGAGCCGGCCGTTCTTCTGAAGTGTGACAGGAAAGATGTTAAACGCCTCTCTTTTTTTTCCCCTTCAAAGCGCCCTGTCCACTAGGTGGCAGTCAAGCACCCTCATTACAAAGGCCATCGGTAAAGGACACCTGCTCTTGAGGGCACCCCGATCGATCAATGCTGTTACCTCCCCACCGGAATCACTAGACTCCCTAAAAGCTGCAAGAGCAAAGCCAGCGGAATACAAAACTACTTCGGTAGGAATGCATGCTGCATAATAATAAATATCCCTTTAACTGGTAATAGTCACTTGCAAACACAATCAATGGGGTGCCTTTTATTAGACCAGGTCTGCTTCAGTCTGGAGGTTACAAAGAGGTTTTCCTTAAAGGCTTTGTGGAAGGGGGAATGCCTCCGGACGCGACCTGCAGTCCTGCTGAAGCCCTGCAATTCTGCCAACGCTCCCTCTAAGCTGCGGCGTCTTGTGAGCAAAAATTCCACTTTGTGAGCTACCGGCGTTAGAGTTGTGAGCGAGCGATTTGGCCGCTGCGTAAATGAGTTTGCCTCTGGAGCCACCCTTCCTGAGCTAAGTCAAAAATGTGTGAGCGGGAGGCTAAAAAACGGTGAGCTGGCTCACGCTAATTCAGCTTAGAGGGAACACTGGACGCAGAGCAGGTTCCACTGGAGGTGGTTTCCAGTCACTCCGGGCGAGAGGCAAGAAAATGCACCCATCTGAACCTAACAGATGTCTCCGGCAGTGTTGCTTAAGCCAACTCAAGATGGGGGGGACACACAACACACTAGGCCGCCCGAGGCAGTTGACGAGGGTTCCAGAGAGCGGCGGGGGTTGGGGTGCCACAAAGCCCCTGGCCCCAGCACTAGCACCCTGGCCAGCTGGCAAGTTGCCCAGCTGGCTGGCTTGGGACTCACTTGCCAGCTGATGGGGGGGGATTGTGTCAGAACCCGGGTCACGAAAGTTGACACTTGGTATGTGTGACCTGCCCTTAAGTCACCACCGACTTATGGCAACCCGGTAGGGTTTCCAAGACAAGAGATGAAGAGAGGTGATTTGCCATCGCCTGCCTCTGCGAAGCGACCCTGTAATTCCTCAGCGGCCCCCCATCCAAGCGCTAACCAGGGCCAACCCTGCCAGTCTGGTGTGGTGGTTAAGAGCGCGGACTCTAATCTGGGAGAACTGGGTTGGATTCCCCATTCCTCCATGGGCAGCTACCGATGTGACCTTGGGTCAGTCAAAAGTTATTTCAGAGCTGTCCTCTCAAGGGCAGTCCTCGAAAGAGCTGTACCACCTACCTCACAGGGTGTCTGTTGTGGGGAGGGGAAGGGAAAGGAGATTGTCAGCCTCTCTGAGACTCCTTCGGGTAGTGAAGGGTGGGGTATAAATCCAATCACCTCCTCCTCCTCCTCCTCCTCCTCCTCCTCCTCCTCCTCCTCCTCCTCCTCCTCCTCCTCTTCTTCTTCTTCTTCTTCTTCTTCTTCTTCTTCTTCTTCTTCTTCTTCTTCTTCTTCTTCTTCTTCTTCTTCTTCTTCTTCTTCTTCTTCTTCTTCTTCTTCTTCTTCTTCTCTTCTGAGTTCTGATGAGATTGGGCTAGCCTGGGCCTTCCAGGTCAGGACATTGCCACTCAAGGACACCCGCAAATAGGCCTACAGTATCATCCAGAAGTGGTGACACTTCCAGGTTGGACTGCATTGCAGACCCTCCCCCCAACACACACACTTTCTACCACTGCATTAGCACACAGGTGAGCCCTGAGCTGCCTAGCCAGTCAGTGACTTGGAGCACACCTGGGGCCAACCAGTCTGTGTGGGGGGGAGGCACTGGACCAGCCTGCCTAGGGTGCAGAAAGCAAGACAGATCCAATACTGTTGATTTATGCAAGACTGCATACCCACAAGAACTCATGTTATTTTGCTGGTATGCTGCAGTTACATTACCACCTTCTCATGACCGATCGTCTATGCCTTCAACAGCTTCATAGCAGGAACAATTTTGACAGAGGTGACCTCTCAATGCATGGGAATGCAGCAATGGGGAAATCTGCCCATCCTGAATTGTTTTGAACCATGCAAAAATTATGATGATGATGATGATGATGATGATGATGATGATGATGAAGAGGAGGAGGAAGAGGTGGAAGAAGAGGAGGAGGAGGAGGAGGAGATTGGATTTATACCCCGCCCTTCACTACCCAAAGGAGTCTCAGAGCGGCTTACAAACTCCTTTCCCTTTCCCTCCCCACAACAGACAACCTATGAGGTAGGAGGGGCTGAGAGAGCTCTGACAGAAACTGCTCTTTTTCAAGAACAGCTCTGACAGAACTATGGCTTGCCCAAGGTCATCCAGCAGCTGCAGTTGGAGGAGTGGGGAATCAAACCCGGTTCTCCCAGATTAGAGTCCGCGCACTTAACCACTACACCAAAAAATATCACTTTTCTTCATACAAGGCTGTTTGCAGCAATAGATTAATACAGCCATTTTTAAGAACCCCAGCCATATAAAAGCTGCCAACCTAACAAGAGAGAAATGTGTGTGTGTTAAGTGCCGTCAAGTCACTTCTGATTCATGATGACCCTATGAATTAATGACCTCCAGGACGTTCCATCATTAACAGCCTTGCTCAAGTCTTGCAAACTGAAGGCCATGGCTGCTTTTATAGTCGACCCATCTCATGTTCGATCTTGTTGAGAGCCAGTTTGGTGTAGTGGTGAAGAGCGGCGGACTCTAATCTGGAGAACTGAGTTTGATTCCCCACTCCTCCACATGCTTCCTGCTGGGTGACCTTGGGCAACCCATAGTTCTGTCAGAGGTGTTCTCTCAAGAACAGTTCTCTCAGAGCTCTCTCAGCCCCACCTACCTCACAGGGTGTCTGTTGGGGGGAGACTGCTTACCGACTGCCATCAGGGGGCTCCGTGCTGCTCCCCAGGATCTTCTGATTGCCAGAGAGTTTTTAGCCAAATGCCAGAGCATCCCCCACATGACGTGCCCAGCACGATGACGTCACCTCGGGTGATGTCATTGCACTGGGCATGTTGGGAACGGCAGAGATCTTTGGGGCGGGGTTCCCCCAGCAGCCAGCTGGCTGGAAGCAGACTAAGCCCCCCCCCCAAATCAGGGAAAACACCATTCCCACTGGGGGGAAATGGCAACCCTAATTCTGAGAGAACTGTGAATGGCCCAGGGTCACCCAGCCGGCTTCACATGCAGGAGGAGTGGGGAATCAAACCTGGATCTCCAGATTACAATCGGCTGCTCTTAACCTCTATACTAGGCTAGTAGAGAATTTTCAAACCTCCCGCTGATGTCAAAGGGAGCTTGGAGGGTGACGTTTCTATCTTTGCTGTCTTCTCCATGTGGACCTGGAGCTGAAACAATGATGATTTATGCTTCCCCCCCCCCAGTCTTAGAATGAGGGGGGGGGAGTTCCAACTATAACGCTTGTCGCTAATAGCTATTGTTGTCTATGCGGAGAGCCCGTTAATCATTATGAAAACCAGGTGAGAAAAGAAATTGATCCGTCTGGCTCCGATTGGGGCGGTTTCATTATACAATCTGTAAGTTTAATTAGCTAACTTATTGCGTCTGATTGGGTCGGCGGCGTCCCACCTCCGCCGAATCCCTCGCCTGGTTTATTTATTTATTTATCTTTGCATCGATCTTCCTCGGCTTCGCGCGAACGGTGGGCCGTAAGCAATGGCGAATGGGACTGATTTCGTAAGGTGTGTCTGTGTGGGGGGGGAAATCTTTGGTTATCAAAGGACTCTCATTCTCAAATCCCCCTGGAAATGAGATGGTGTCATTGTAAGGATTTTCTACATCGGATCCTTTGGCGATTGCCTGGAAGTCACGTTGCAGAATATGTCAGGTCTAGTGCTTCCCTTTCTGTCTTTTTTTCTCTCTCTAATGAAAGCCTAGCATGACTGTGCTGTAGGGTTTCTCGGAGCCACCAGCCGTAGTCAATATGTTACAGAGGCAGGTACTGATAGTACTCGGTCATGGTCCTGGCTCAGTGGCAGTGTGTCTGCTTTGCATGCAGCAGGTCGTAGGTTCAATCCCTAACACCATCGGTTAAGGAAATCCTACGGAATTTAAAAAGACACGGAAAATTTCATCACCATTGATTTTATCCTCATAAGCACTGGACGATTTTAGTTAGTCTGCTCCGCCCCAAGTTTAGTTAGGAAGTTTTAACTTCTGGGCTAAAGCCTGGTTTTTATTCATTGTTATTATAATTATTTTATACTCTGCTTTGTATATTTTTCTCTCCTTTCCCCTTTTCCCGGTCGAGACTTCGGTTGTATAGACCCGAAATAAATGTTTATGTTTATATCCCGTCTTTCTCACCAATGGACACCCAACGAGGCTTACATCCCTCTCCTCTTCTCTATTTTACCCTCAGAAGAGGAGTAGGAAGAGGAGATTGGATTTATACCCTGCCCTTCACTCGGCGTCTCAGAGCAGCTTACAATCTACCTTTCCATTCTCCTCCCCACAACAGACACCCTGTGAGGTCGGTAGGACTGAGAGAGCTCTGGCAGAAACTGCCCTTTCAAGGGCAGCTCTGGCAGAACTGTGGCGTGCCCAAGGTAATCCAGCAGCTGCGAGTGGAGGAGTGGGGAATCAAACCCGGTTCTCCCATATTAGAGTCTGCACACTTGACCACTACACCAAACGGAGAGACGGTGGCCGGCCCCGGGTCACCCAGCGAGCTTCCATGGCATGAAGAGGGCTTTGAACCTGGGTTTTCCAGTCTCCAGATACTAGTCCGAAACCCTTGACCACTACACCACTCTGGGTCTCAGGAGGATGTCTGGCTGAGACCCCGGGAGAGCTCTTACCCATCACAGTAGATAACAAGACTGGCCTTGTGAGACCGATTGGCCCAACTCCGTATAAGGCAGCTTTGGGTGTTCCTGTCTCTGATTCAAGGAATAGAGTGGTAGAATCACAGAGTTAGAAGGGGGCATACAGGCCATCTAATGTCCTACCCCCTGCTCGATGCTGGATCGGCCTAGAGCAACCCTGACAAGTGTTTGTCCAGCCGCTGCTTACAGACTGCCCCCAGGTAGCTGATTCCACTGTTGCATAACTCTGGCTGTCAAACAGTGTTTCCTAAGATCCAGCCGGTACCTTCCCGCCCTTAATGTAAACCCATTATTGCGAGTCCTCTCCTCTGTGGCCAACAGGAACAGCTCCCTGCCCTCCTCTGAGTGACAGCCCTTCAAATGCTTCAAGAGAGCAAGCATGTCCCCCCCCTCAGCCTCCTCTTCTCCAGGGGGCTTGGTCTCCAGGCCCCCCTCAATCATCCTCATCACCAGGGCTTTTTTGTAGAAAAAGCCCAGCAGGAACTCGTTAGCATAATAGGCCACACCCAACAGCAGGAACTCATTAGTGTATTAGGCCACACCCAGGACAGCACGGCTCATTAGCATATTAGGCCACACCCCCATGTCACCAGAAGTGTGGTCATCCAGCCACACCCACTTTTTGCTTCTTATTCTGTTGACCTTGTTTGTTGTCAAAACCCAAGGTTTTTTTTTGTAGCAGTAACTCCTTTGCATATTAGGCCACACACCCCTAATATAGCCAATCCTAATGAACTTCTGCTGTTGGGTGTGGCCTATTATGCTAATGAACTTCTGCTGTTGGGTGTGGCCTATTATGCTAATGAGTTCCAGAAGTGTGGTCATCCAGCCACACCCACTTTTTGCTTCTTATTCTGTTGACCTTGTTTGTTGTCAAAACCCAGGGTTGTTTTTTTTTTGTAGCAGGAACTCCTTTGCATGTTAGGCCACACACCCCTAATATAGCCAATCCTAATGAACTTCTAGGAGCTGCGGTGGCTCAAGTGGTTAAGACGCTGAACTGCAGGCTGTGGAAGGTCAGTCGTTCAGCAGTTCGAGACCCGAGTGCCGCATGACGGAGTGAGCTCCGTCTCTGGTTCCAGCTCCTGCCAACCTAGCAGTTCGAAAGCAAGAAATTGCAAGTAGATAAATAGGTACCACTTCGGTGGGAAGGTAACAGCGTTCCGTGCGCCCTGGTGTTTAGTCATGCTGGCCACGTGACCACGGAAACGTCTTCGGACAGCGCTGGCTCTTCGGCTTTGAAACGGAGATGAGCACCGCAACCCTAGAGTCGGATTCGACTGGCTTTCGAGCAAGGGAACCTTTAATGAACTTCTGCTGTTGGGCGTGGCCTATTATGCTAATGAGTGCCTGCTGGGCGTGGCCAAATCAGGAGCCAGCCGGAACTCCGTTCCTCTGCCCCAAAATAGCCCTGCTCGTCACTCACCTCTGCACCTGCTTCCACCCGGATATTTAGGGCTTCCCCATTAGAAGTACGGCAGGTGTCTGTATAGGAATGATTTCAAAATTCCCAGCCCTGCTGTGTCACTCTGAAACATCCATGTTTTTGATTTCACATTTCCCTTGCAGGAATTGAACCCATGATCAAGCCGCTGCGGCCTTCTGGAAGGAGCAGGGAAATTGTGTGCTAATGCCAGTGCTTCCCGTTGCTCCGTCACGCGCGCGACTGAATCTACTCGGTCCCTTGCAGGGAAGCAATGAAGCAAGTGATCGGAGACGATGGTGTTACAAACGGGTTCCCGGCGCCCACTGCACAAGAAATTACCGAGATGAAGAATGGTCCAGTCAAATGTCAAGGAAAAAACCAACACAGGGGAAAATATTCGGATACGTGTAAACACTGCCGTCGTGTTCTTGTAGACCAAACTAGGAAGGGCCTTTTTTTTTTTTGAAGCTGCAGGAAAAAAGAAGTTAGAAATAAACTGCGAAGGCACACGCTGGGGTTTGACAGATGAGCAATATATTTATACTACTTCTGTTTGAATGGACAAGGCAGGCCTGGAACCCATGATCTATTGTTCTTTGGGGGCAGCAGAAGAGCGATGCAAATGCAAACCCATTCCCTCCTTGTCACACGGAATGTATTTTATATCTTGTGGGGGTTGGAAAGAGAGACCAAGAATAGATCTGTCTTCTGTGTACAGATGCCTCATCCACTCCAGATACTTCCTGGGGACATATCCATAAAAGGGGAGGCAGAGAGAAAGCGGATGGGCTGATTGAAGGGGGGGACGACGACGACGCTAGGGCTGTCCAGGAGCTTCTCCTTGGCTGAATTTCTCCTTCGATCTCGGATTTGTCAATGACCTGGCCTTGTGTCCAAGCGGGGCCGACAGATTAGGAACTGCCCCTTGTCCTGTTTCCTGTTTCTGAACAGAACAGGAGTCTTGCACAAGAACTCAAATTGATTCACACATTCAGAACAATGGACCACCCCCCCAGGGCTGAATAGGGACGTAGGATTTTTATCTCCCAACAGATGTGGATTTTCCTGCCCCTGAGCATTTCCCCTCTGCTCTGATCAAGGTGATTTCAAGAGGCATGGCACCTTTGAATCCTCTGCAAGCATTCCCTACAACAGCCCTCCCACCTTCTCACTGGGATATAAAGACTCTGAGATCTCCGTTTCTGCTCCGTATCTGATTAAGGGGCCTTTGACTCTCAAAAGCTGACGCCCTGAAATTCTCGTTGTTCTCCAAGGTGTCACTGGACTTGAGGCTAAATGCACAAGCAGCGGGCTGCAATGTTGAGTCGGTGAGTTGTAATGTTAAGTCAGTGTCCAATTGTATTTAACAATGTGCACATGAGGCCCTGACCTGGATAGCCTAGGCAAGCCCGATCTCATCAGATCTCAGGAGCTAAGCAGGGTCGATCCTGGTAATTCTTTGGATGGGAGACCTCTAAAGATAACCAGGGCAGGGAGACGAAGGCCAGCTAGCCACCACTACTCTGAACGTCGTCCATGACCCAGTAGGAGTCTCCAGAGGGCGCCATGACTTCCAGGCATGGGCACACACCTGCAAGGTGCAAGAATGCCACAAAACCAACAATGTGCACGTGAGCATTGATGAAATATTGCCCCCCCCCAAAGACAAATCTTTATGCAATCATGTATACCAGTGATACCCCAAGTCAGTGCTCACATGCATCATAGCGCCCACCCGGGGCTATTTGGGGGCAGGAACACACAGGAACGGAGTTCTGGCTGCCTCCCAAGTTGGCCACGCCCACCAGGAACTCATTAGCATAATAGGCCACACCCAACAGCAGGAACTCATTAGGATTGGCTACACTAGGGGTGCTTGGCCTAACATGCAAAGGAGTCCCTGCTCCAAAAGGTAAACAGAATAAGAGGCAAAAGGTAGGTGTGGCTGGATGACCACATTTCTGGTAACATGGGGGTGTGGCCTGATATGCCAATGAGCTGTGCTTCCAGAGGTGTGGCCTAACATGCTAATGAATCCCTTCTGGGCTTTTTCTACAAAAAAGCCCTGCGCCCACCTATGTGCCCACTTTCTCCTCCATCAAAGCAAAGAGTGGATTCAGTGCATCAGGGTAGAAAGTGTTTTAGAAGAGTCCAGGAGGCATCGTCTTTGGACCTGCAAGTGCAACTTTGCAACATTTTGTGGGCGGACCTGGGACCAATGCTCCCTCTAAAGCCATGGAGTCTCGTGAGCAAAAATTCTCCTGTGTGAGCTACCAGCGTTAAAGTTGTGAGCAAGCGATTTGGCTGCTGCATCAATTAGTTTGTCTCTGGAGCCCTCCTTCCCGAGCTCAGACAAAAATGTCTGAGCCAGAGGCTAAAAATGTGAGCTAGCTCACACTAACTCAGCTTAGAGGGAACGCTGCCTATGACCCACGGCGACGGCCGTTTTGTGATCAGGTAACGTGCCCATAAAGCCCAACAGGGGCAGAACAAAAGAACAAAAGTATAACCACATCACGAGGCCTTCAGTGGCAGCACATTTTTATCACCGTACACCCTAGAATAAGGGAAAGGTGTAAACGAAATGAAGGCGCTGGACGCTGCGGCAAGGACACGTTCCAATTCTGGAATGATTGTTTTTTAAATACCTCAGTGGAATTGAGAAGGAAGAGAACTCATTGCAGACCGAAATTGTGAAACGATAAAAGGACAGAGCAAAGGGGACGTGGTAATGCCTAACAGTGTGAGCCATAAAACTTCCCTGATGGGAGACACACTTCTGGCCCATAAAATTTAATTTATTCAGATTTTCTCCTTAGTCCGTTTTCCCCCTTAGTCATTCCCCCTTCCTCTATTTTATCCTCAAAATAACCCTTGGAGTTAGGCTGCCAGCCCTGCACCAGTGAAAGCCAGGAACTTTTGAGTGTGTTGCTTGGGGATGGAAGGATTGGGGGAGGGAGCTGTGATGTCACTTCCGGGCGCCTCTTTAGAAGTCTTACAATAAAGAATGGGAAGATTCTTAGAGAGGCATGGAGGGTGTGACGGCACTTCTGGCTGGAGGGTGGATGGATATGAAGTCACTTCCGAGAGACACTGTAGGAATCCCCCCAGTCACTATGGTTTTTACCACAGAGATGGTGAACATTCCTAGAGTGTCACTATTTATGCTCATCCCCCTCCCGTTTTTTTTTTTTCTCTCCGGCTCCTCAAATTATCAAGGGCAGGGAATTAAGAAAGGGGGTGAGAGTTTGTCGGCAACCGTCGAGCAAATGTTAAGCCTACCTGGGAGACAGGTTAGCCTGAGAGAGGGGATGACTGGCCCAGGGTAAACCAAGCAAACTTCCATGGCCTAGTGGGGATTTGAACTTGGGTTTCTCGGATGCTAGTCCAGCACCCTAACCTCCCCATCACACTGCAAGCACGTGACGTCACAGTCATGTGACAGAAAAAAGGGCGATTCAGAGTAAGGGCTCATTAGCGTCAAGGCTGTCCTGATCTGGATAGCCCAGGCCAGCACGATCCCATCAGATCTCAGAAGTAGGTTTGGCCTTGGCTAGTATTTGGATGGAAGTCCTCCAAGCAATACCAGGGTCATGACACAGAGGCAGGCTCTGAAAACCTCTCTTGCCTTAAAAATATGTCTAGCTCTCCACCTTAGGAGTGTAGAATGCTAAAGAGCTAGAACTGCTGGCTGCTAGACAATCTCCTCATTATTCTACACACAATGCCAGATGGTGGTGATGGTGGTGGTGATTCAGTGTCAAGGTCAGGAAGATGTATGCAACAGACCAAGAGAACTGGGGAAAGCGGAGCAACAGAAGATGTACCATTGTGAGGAACAGGGCCAGGGTTAGAGTCAGGGAGGAATCTTCCCCACCACAAGGACACCACTTCTTGCTTCTCCTGCAGAACCTCTCACCAGGCATGCAAAGAGAGTTGGGAGGCACAGCACCCTTGATCTCCACACTAGCAACAGGTTCTTCCAAAAAGCTTCTACAAAAAAAAATGGTGACTCTGTAAGGACTCACAACCCAGCAGGTAGAGGCCCACAGCTCAGCTGAGGGTCCCGACCCATGGACTGAAGACCACTGCTTGAAGCGTTCTCCATGTGCCAGTCTTTCTGGCAATCTTAGTTTTTTAGTTGCTGTAGATTTCCCGGGTTGTGTGGCCGTGGTCTTGGCACTGTAGGACCTGATGTTTCACCAGTAGCTGTGACTACCAACACAGAAATGTGACCCAGAGAGTACTCCATCTTTCTGTGTTATACCTCTGAGGCTGCTAGTCACAGCTACTGGCGAAACATCAGGTCCTACAATGCCAAGACCACGGCCACACAACCCGGAAAATCTACAGCAGCTAATGAACTCCGGCTGTGAAAGCCTTCCACAATCTTCATTTTCTTTCTCTCTGTGCCCAGCTTCCAGTCCTCTATAGGTCTCCTGCCACAGCATGTCCTTCCAAGTCTGGTCCTGTTCTCTTGGGCTCTGGTTGCAAACACCCAGCACCCTTGGGTGCCCGCCTCAAAGCAGTGACAGCATCTCAGAAACTAATCCATCAATACCACCACAGTTCCCATTTTTGAAAAGCAGGGGGAGTTCTGGCGATGGATTCTGAGAGCGAGCACGATTCAAGCAACCGCTCGGCCAGGACAATGGGAAGATGTGCAGACCCACAGCCAAATGCAGAAGTTTCGTGTCCGCTTGTGACTCGCATAATGAAAAAATATGTCCTTGAGACGTTCCCTGCCCTCAGCTTTTCCCTTTCAGCCTTAGCGTGACCACATTGGGAAAACACAGCTGAAAAAGCTGTGTTCATAAAGAAAAAAAATTAATTGCCCTTTTCATAAAACATTTAATACACAGCAGTTCGCTAAACCTCCAAAGACATGGGTTACCGGCTCGGCCATAAATTCCCCGCTTATAACCCAACAAGGAAACTGGCAAGCGTTCCCATAGATAGGTTGTACATTTAGGGGCCTTTTAAAGGAACATAAACTTCCCGTCTATGCCAAGAGACGCCTGTGGCATGTTTCAGTTAGATAGTCAGGGTTTTTTACACCTATAAATGGCAGGTCGCACTATCCTCTTTGTAGTGAGCTTTCCGCTCACCCTTGCTGCGGCAATCCAGGTCGTAGCACGAAAAGCAGTTCTCCAGAGGTAATACCATTCTCCCAGACATCTCTGAAAAGTGTTGAATTGCTCAAATCACAGTTCCAATACATGTTTTTAGTGGGGGATGCCCCAGACGGGTGGTTTTGATCAGATGCCTGAATGAGATTGTAGCTTTGCTGAAAACGGGTTCTGCGCACGCTACTGATGGGCACATTGAATGCGACTAAATAAAAGCAACTTTGATGTGATTGTACGGACGGCTGCATCAAGATTCCTTTGCTGGTGGAAAGTGCCGATAAGTCCCAGCTGACTTATGGTGACTCCATCGGGCCGAGGTGTCAAACTTATTTGTTACGAGGGCCGGATCTGTCATAAATGTCACTCTATCGGGCCGGGCCATGTGTGCCATAAAACGTCATGCCAGGTACTGGAGATAGAAACTGTATAAAGGACAGCAGCTGGTAAGCTCCAAGTTGGTGTGTCCTCACTGCAAGGCCCCCTGGGATGGGAGGGGGGTGCAGAGGAAAACCCATATGGGCCAACTGGAGAGGCAGCAGTGCAGCGTTGGGTGGATGCTCCCATGATGCTTGACTGCGGCAGACTTTCTGCTGTGCTGAAGCCACAATGGAGTGGCTCCGCCAACTCCCCCCCCAGCACTCCAACCCTTGTACCAGTTGCTTGCGGGCCACATAAGAGCCCTGGATGGGCCAGTTCTGGCCCCCCGGCCTTACGTTTGGCACCCCAGCCGTAGGGTTTTCAAGGCAAGAGGTGTGTCATATGCAGGGCTCTTTTTGTAGCAGGAACTCCTTTGCATATTAGGCGACACACCCTTAAGGTAGCCAATCCTCCAAGAGCTTACAGTAGCCCCTGTAAGAAGAGCTCTGTAAGCTCTTGGAGGATCGGCTACGTTAGGGTGTGTTGCCTAATATGCAGAGGAGTTCCTGCTACAAAAAGAGCCCTGGTCATATGTCTCCCCAGGGGTCTTTTTGTAGAAAAACAGCTGCAGGAGCTCATTAGCATATGGTATGCTAATGCGCTATTAGGCTATTAGCATATGCCACGCCCCCTGACATCACTGGAAGTGATGTCAGAAGGGGAAGCAAAAGGGAGGGAGGCATCTTCAAAAGCCTCCCCTTCCCTTCCCCAGCTGGTCTGGGTGGGGGAGCTAAGAGAGAAGGGGTTTAAAGTTTAAACTCTTTCTCATGAGAGTTGGGCCACAGAAGGAGGAAAGAGGGAAGGAAAGAGAGAGAGTAGAGAGAAGGAAAGAAGGAAGGAAAGAGGGAAAGAAAGAGAAGGAAAGGGAGGAAAGAAAGAGAGGGAAGAAGGAGGGAAACAGGGAAAGGAGGAAAAAGAAGAGAAGAAGGTGGGAAAGAAAGAAAGAAGAAGAGAAGAAGGAGGAAAGAGGAAAAGAGAGAAAGAAAGAAAGGAGGGAATGAAAGAAATCGAGCGGCAATTCAGCCCCATTATATCCTATGGGCCATTGAAGTCAATGGTGAAAACATAGGGTATATTCTGGGGCTGGAGGGGAGGGGGTTTGAAAGATAGGCTCCAAACTCATAGAGTAGCTGATGGAGCCTCTCCCCAAGATACCCACCAAGTTTCAAGAACATTGGACCAGGGGTCCAACTCTATGGGCTCTAAACAGGTTGCCCCTATTCCCTCCATGGTTCTCTATGGTGGGAAAAAAATTGACTTGTTTTCCCACCATAGAGAACCATGGAGGGAATAGGGGCAACCTGTTTGGGGGCCCATAGAATTGGACTCCCTGATCCAATGTTCTTGAAACTTGGTGGGTATCTTGGGGAGAGGCTCCATCAGCTACTCTGTGAGTTTGGAGCCTCTCCCTCAAACCCTCCCTCCAGCCCCCAGAATATACCCTATGTTTTCACCAATGACTTCAATGGCCCATAGGATATAATGGAGCTGAAATTGACATTCGGCTGCCTGAAAGACTCCCAGGCGCCGGCTGGGGGTGCGGGGCTTGGCTCCTGAGCTCCCGGAGCTGTGCTCCGGTGCGCTCCCCCCCCAAAAGACCCCTGTGTCTCCCTTGTTCCCAGTCTGACCGAATGGGTGCTCAGCCTGATAACGATATCTCCTCCTCAGAGAGGGAGGAACAGCCAGCTGCAATAGATCCCATCAATCTTCAGGGACAGGAGATGCAAGCTCTTGACCGAACACCGGCTGTAACCGATTTGCCCTCTCCTCTAGCTGCAAGCAAGTTACTGGCATCAGACACAGAGGAGAGGGAGGAGGCCGGACCCAGCATGTCTCCAACACCCCTTAAGCGCTGTTGCCATCAGTGGAGATCAGACCTCAGAGCCTGTTGCAGTGAGTGTTTGATGAATTGCAGACACCTGTCGCCAGGTGAGTACATGCAGAGATGTGTGCCACAATTAGCAGCAGCTAACGAGCCCATGGAGAGTCAGCTATAAATCCAGGAAGGGGGAAAGCTGCTCATTGTGGGTGCAACATGTATCATGGCTGCATCACCACCCACCTTGTCTCCTGACTTGTTGACTGGAACCTCTGTTGCTCTGAACCTGGACTGAACACTGGACCACCTGACTTCTGGACCCCCGACTCTTGGATTGACTGATGATTCTCCTTTCCAGATACCTGACCCTTGGACTGCCTCTTGACCGCTCTCCTGCTTGAACCTGTACTGTGAGTGATTACCTAGTCCCGTTCTGCCTGGTTGTCCTATAGAACTTCTGCCTGCTCCCACACCAGACCCACTGGGGCCAGTACAAGATGTACAGAAGTGATTGGCCATGACCTGAAGCTGTGTCGCCACCTTGGACTTCTTTGGTGGCCTCCCGTCACAGGATGAATCAGGGCTGACCCTGCTTAGCTTCCAAGATATGAGGAGATCAGGCTAACCTGGGCTATTTGGGCCAGGGTCAAGATTCCTTTAGTGGAAGGCATGCCCATGTGCTCCTGAGCTTTGGTAGAACACAAAGCAGCAAAATCTTGATCCGCGTGGACATGCAATTATGCCAAAAAGGCTTCTGTGGACCCTTGGGTTTTCAGAGTTGTGCCTATAGGAAAAAAACAGGAGAGGGAAGATACGCATAAACTGCAGGAATTCGAAGCTGTGACAAATGACTTGTGCACAGCCCTCTCCACGAAAATTAGAAATGTAAAAGCAGGGGTCTTTTCGTAGAAAAAGAGCTGCAGGAGCTCATTAGCATATGGTATGCTAATGAGCTATTAGGCTATTAGCATATGCCACGCCCCCTGACATCACCGGACGTGATGTCATAAGGGGAAGCAAAAGGGGGGGAGGCATCTTCAAAAGCCTCCCCTTCCCTTCCCCAGCTGGCCTGGGTGGGGGAGCTAAGAGAGAAGGCGTTTAAAGTTTAAACTCCTTCTCATGAGAGTTGGGCCACAGAAGGAGGAAAGAGAGTAGAGGGAAGGAAGGAAGGAAAGAAAGAGAAGGAAAGGGGAGGGAAAGAAAGAGAGGGAAGAAGGAGAGAAACAGGGAAAGAAGGAAAAAAGAGAAGAGAAGAAGGTGGGAAAGAAAGAGAGAAGAAAAAGAAGGAGGGAAAGAGGAAAAAGAGAGAAGGAAAGGACGGCAATTTGGCCCCATTATATCCTATGGGCCATTGAAGTCAATGGTGAAAACATAGGGTATATTCTGGGGGCTGGAGGGAGGGGTTTGAAAGATAGGCTCCAAACTCACAGGGTAGCTGATGGACCCTCTCCCCAAGATACCCACCAAGTTTCAAGAATATTGGACATCCAGTTCGATCAATTCTGGGCCCCAAACGGTTCCCCTATTCCTCCATTGTTCTCTATGGTGGGAAAACAAGTTATTTTTTTCTCACCATAGAGAACAATGGAGGGAATAGGGCAACCTGTTTAGGGGCCCATAGAATTGGACCCCCTGATCCAATGTTCTTGAAACTTGGTGGGTATCTTGGGGAGAGGCTCCATCAGTCACCCTGTGAGTTTGGAGCCCTCCCTCAAACCCCTCCCCTCCAGCCCCCAGAATATACCCTATGTTTTCAACATTGACTTCAATGGCCCATAGGATATAATGGAGCTGAAATTGACACGCGGCTGCCTGAAAGACTCCCCTGGACGGCGGCTGGGGGCGGGGCTTGGCTCCTGAGCTCCCGGAGCTGCGCTCTGGTGCGCTCCCCCCAAAAAAGACCCCTGTGTAAAAGGAAACCACGAAGAATTCCCAGTGCATCAGTAGCGCTGAAGGAGCAAGACTTCATTTGAGAATGCCAAAATCCAGAGAAAAATTTGGTCCAGGGACATTTCCAAAGCATCCCTAACCCAAATTCATTCAAGATCCAGATGGGCAGGTTCTCACATTGCCTATAGCTTGTGGTATAATCTTAGTATAAAATCTCAATTCCTGGGACTTTTTTAAAAAAACAAAACCAAAACACTGCAAATGGTTACAGCATCACCCTGACCTGGACAGCCCAGGCGAGCCCAATCTTATCAGATCTCAGAAGCTAAGCAGGGCCAGCCCTGTTAAGTACTAGGTTGGGAGACCTCCAAGGAATACCAGGGCCGGGACGCAAAGGCAGGCAGCAAGCCACCTCTCTGAATGTCCTTGCCTCCTGGCCCCACTAGGGGTTGACAGAAGTCAGCCATGACTTCAGGCACACACATGCATGCTCGCACACAAAATACACACAAAAAAACCCCCAGCAAATTGTTACAGAATCTACCTTTAGACATCAGCATTAGCTTGGGTTAGATCAAAGTCTTCCCAAGAGAAGATGGACACCTGAAGCTGTCTTATACTGAATCAGACCCGTGGCCCATCAAAGTCAGTATTGTCTAGCCAGGCTGGCAGCGGTTCTCTAGGGTCTCATATTGAGGACTTTCACATCACCTACAACATGATGCTTAACTGTAGATGCCTGGGAATGAACCTGGGACCTTCTGTGTGCCATCCAGTTGGTCTACCACTCACACACTCACCCTCCCCAGTTGCATCAAGGGAAGAGCAAGATCCAACCGCTTTGGCCCATTTCCTTGCTAAGCCGTTTCTCCTCTGGGAGACATCAAGACTTGGGAAGCTATGAGCTTCGCGGAGAACACATTCAACAGGCAAACATACCATGTTTGACAGCTGCAATCACCCGCAAGCCAAACTTCTCATCTGGTTGCTGGTCTACCATCTGTCTTGAGCAGCTGTCAAACAGCTTTGCAGCTGCAGAATAGCTATGGTGGAGTTCCATATCCTTACTTTGTGGGACCTTTTGCATCTGCAAAGTAGGCAAGGTGTTTTCTACCCATCTTGATGGATGGTTGGCTCACATAATTAGAAGTAGAAGAGAGGAGAGATTGGATTTATACCCCGCCCTTCACTACCCGAAGCAGTCTCAGAGTGGCTTGCAATCTCTTTTCCCTTCCCCTCCCCACCACAGACACCCCGTGAGGTGTGTGGGGCTGAGAGAGCTCTCTTGACAACTGCTCTTTACAGAACAGCTCTGAGGAAACTTGTGACTGGCCCAAGGTCACACCAGCAGCTGCATGTGGAGGAGTGGGGAATCAAACCCAGTTCTCCCAGACTACACTCAAACTGGCTCAAACGGGGACAACTATGGGAACAACTGTGGGGGGACAACTATGCCTCGACATAAGGCTGCACGAAGGGCACTAGGCCTCAACAGAAAGCTGCACGAAAACACACATGCACAAAATCACATCGATAACACAGATTTATGGGGCCTTTGGCATCTGCAGAGTAGGAGAGCTGTTTCTGCCTGTCTTCGTGAGTGGCTGGGCCAGACGATTAAATAACAGGAGGAGGGAATAACTATGCCTTCCCCAGAAGGCTCTGCAGAAATGCACATGCACGAAATAACACTGATAAAATGAAATTAAATACCCAGCTATAAGACTAAAAAAAAAAAAAATCGACCATATCTGTTTATAATTGCTGCTTGACAGATTTGCTCACCAGGAGGTCCCCCGTTGTGACTCTGCATGTGAGGGGAAGAGGGAGAAGGAGCACTTGAGAATGTGAACAAACAGAGTTTGGCTCTCCGGCACCAGGCTCCAGTTTCTTTGCGCTGTCTACAGCACAGCCCTGTAAGAGCTCTACTGATTGTTGGGTGAGAGTACACAGATCCGGAACAATCCCCTTGCCCACCTGATGGGCAGCGTGCGTGCCAAGGCCGCGTGTGTGAACCTCCCCGAGCCCCTCTATAACCCAAACTGATGCACAGTCTGGTTCTGCAGCTCCGCAGCTATTTGTGGCCAAAAGTCTGTCTTTAGGACATTTTTCCTTCTGATCAGAAGTCCTGATGTAGCTTGGCAATGCATGAAATAGCTTACAGCCATTGAGACACTTCACATCCCACTTCTTATCTTTAAAAAAAAATTAAAAGGAGCCATTTTCTCCCTTCAAGCACAGCCTCGTGCGTCGCCTCTCGGACTCCGATGCAAACCCAGGGAAGACGGCCGAGGAATATTAAGCTGCCATTTGAATGGCTACCCCAACTGCCAATCTGCATGTTTGCATTTTAATTTTTAATCCGTCCCATAATAGTTGTTGGGGGCTTTTTTGACCAGTGCCGAAGTAACTGGAAGAATGATAAAGAATCTTGGTGACCTCATTACAAATGAATCTCACCTCCTGACTTTTAGTGTCGGTAAAACTCGGTCCTGGCAAATTAAGCTTGAAGGATACTGTTCAGTTTGCTTTCGATGCAAAGCGTTTTTAAACAGGCAGGCTTCTAGACTAACGGGTCACTTAGGTTTGCCATCTCTGGGTTGGGACATTCCTGGGGATTTGGGGGGTGGAGCTTGGGGAGGGTGGAGCACCACACTTTAGGAAGGATGTTGACAAGCTCGGGCGTGTCCAGAAGAGGGCGACCAGGATGGTGAGAAGGTTGGAATCCAAGTCTTAGGAGGAAAGGCTGAAAGAGTTGGGTATGTTTAGCCTGGGAAAGAGAAGGCTTAGAGGGGACATGATTGCAGTCTTCAAGTATTTGAAAGGCTGCCGTGTAGAAGCTGGAGCAGATCTATTCTCTCTTGCTCCAGATTGCAAGACTAGATCTAATGGCTGGAAATTACAAGGGAGTCGTTACCGGCTAAATATCAGGAGAAACTTCCTGACTGTAAGAGTGGTTGAGCAGTGGAACAGACTGCCTCAGGAGGTGGTGGATACTTCTTCGCTGGATGTTTTCAAGCAGAGACTGGACAACCATCTTTCAAGTATGTTGTAGGTATGTAGGTATGGAGAGCTATCTTTCGGCTATGCTCCTTCAGAGTGCAGGGGGTTGGACTAGATGACCTGCAAGGTCCTTCCAACTCTAACATTCTATGATTCTATGATTCTGTGAGTCTGGGGAGGGGAGGGGCCTCAGCAGGGTAGAATGCCACAGAGTCCACCCTCCCAAGCCGCCATTTTCTCCAGGGGAACTGAGTCTGTAGTCTGGAGATCAGCTGTAATTCCGAGAGATCGTTAAGCCACATCTAGTTGTTGGCAACCATGGACGTGTTCCTTGTTAAACACAGAGGTAATCCAGCTATCAGGTTGTGTCCACCTATCCCACAACACTCTTAAGTCATTGGTTTGCAAAATGCGTTCTGGCATGCAACAGTTCTGCAAAAGCTGATCAAGAAGCCCCATAATGAGGATATCAGTAGCAGGGCAAACCTTTGTGTTGTCGAAAAGGCTACTGAAGAACCTTGGCATCTCGTTGGAAAAGCAGACCCACCTTGATTCTAATGAACAAGACCCTTCCCTCTCCTTCTGCATGGGAAGGCACGCATAGTCCGTCCATCCCTGTATCTTTGTCACTTAAGTTAAGCACCAGATTTTGAGGCCTCTCGCCAGAATGGCCTGCATTTTTTAAGGGCAGGGAGAAAGAGGAGGAAGCTCATGGCCCCTCCATCTCGTAAAGGTCCTTTCTACACTAGACCTTAAATCCTGGTTCAACCCTGTCCCAGAACTTATATTTGACACTACATTCAAGTTCACCCTTGTAATTATCTCGGGGTATTTTTTGTTTCCATGTTACACTGAGATCACCCCGGTTTTGCCCCAAACTTGTCCCGGGATAAGTAGCTGCTATTATAACCAGGGATAAATACAAGGTATTGTGTTGCGTGAGCTGAACTCTGATAAAACCAGGTACAACATCCAAGTGCGGAAACGACCAAAGTCAGCTTGATAAATTCCTGTTCATATTCACATACAGTTGTGCCGTCTCCTAGTGCGTTTGAGCAGACGGGCAATGCCAAAAGACGCTTATCTTACTTTATTTTCATATCTCATCCTCCTCTGACTCCTCCAGATATTGGACAGGCTTTCTGACCCACCTTGGCCTTTGACAGTGTCCGGGTGCTGCAGGCAAGTCATCACTGGAACCCAGATCGATAGAGAAGGACTCATCCATTGCCTTGGATTTCTTAAGTGCTGTTGACTTTTTTTAAATGAACTCAAGGTCAGGGTCAAAAGTCAGCTGTGACTTGACGGCACCTCTCATCACCACGTTTGGTTCCACAGTGAGCCACATGTGGCTGCAGAGCCGTAGGCTGGAGACGGCTCCATACACAATCCCCTGCAGCTGGGACAACCTAAGGCATCTGGCACACGTGCTTCCTATCCCTGCTCCCTGATATCCATCGAACTGGAAATGTCAGGAGAAGAAGGAGAAGAAAAATCTTAGAATGTTAGAGTTGGAAGGGACCTTGCAGGTCATCTAGTCCAACCCCCTGCACTCTGCAGGAGCATAGCTGAAAGATAGCCCTACATACCTACATACCTACAACATACCCAAAAGATAGTTATCCAGTCTCCACTTGAAAACGTCCAATGAAGGAGCATCCACCACCTCCCGAGGCAGACTGTTCCACTGCTCAACTACTCTTACAGTTAGGAAGTTTCTCCTGATATTTAGCTGGTAACGACTCCCTTGTAATTTCCACCCATTAGATCTAGTCTTGCAATCTGGAGCAAGAGAGAATAGATCTGTTCCATCTTCTACATGGCAGCCCTTCAAATACTTGAAGACTGCCATCATGTCTTGGATTTATACCCCGCCCTTCACTTGGAGTCTCAGAGCGGCTTACAAACTCCTTTCCCTTCCCCTCCCCACAAAGAGACACCCTGTGAGGCAGGTGGAGCTGAGAGAGCGCTGACAGAAGCTGCTCTTTTCAAGAACACCTCTAACAGAACTATGGCTTGCCCAAGGTCATCCAGCAGCTGTGAGTGGAGGAGTGGGGAATCGAGCCCAGTTCTCCCAGATTAGAGTCCGCACACTTAACCACTACACCAAGCTGGCTCTCAAGCAGGAACTTCTGCTAACAAAACCTTTACTGGAAGGAAAAAAAGAAGATCTGAACCATTTCATTATAAAAATACACTACGGATGACAGTTTGATGGTCCGGCGAAGTGAATTTTTTCCCAAATGGAAATCTTGAAACAAATCGATTTTTATCTCCTATGTCTCTCCCCAGTCCGCCAGAACTCTTCTAAATACACGGAAGAACTCTAGAATCAAGCCTCTGCAGGGACTTTTTTTTTTTTTTAAAGTAATATTATAAAATATTGATTGTTCTTCCATGTGATTGCCAAGATGGGTATTTTCATACTGGCACACATGAATAGCAGATACTAAATTATGTTGATGCTGAACCCTTTAAAAAAAAAAAAAACAGAACGGCAGGTTTTCATAATTCAGCAGCATTCGATCCCAGATCAATGCGATGCTTTCCCACATCGTGCAGCCCCTCGAGCTGTCGGCAAAAAGAGAGAGATGCAGAGAAAAGGACAAGTATCTTTCATTTAATCGGAATCCAATTTTAAAATAACAAGGCAATTCAGCCAGCTACACCGCGGGAAGCAGAAGCCCAAAGAGACACACAGAGGGAGAGAGGGACAGATGGAGATACAGATAGATATTTAAGTAAACGTCATTATTTGCAGTCTTCATTAAAGTCAAAAGCTAACAATAGTATTTGATCAAAAAATCCAGCTCAGGAGAGACAGACATGGCTTCCCGTAAATCAATACTTGGGATAACGGTTCACAGTGCCAAAAGAAAATTTCACTTACACTTAGTATAATTTTAGACGGGGGGAGGGAGTTTACAGTGCAGTCTCCTCTTGGCCTAGACAGAGCCCAGTGACTTGTGTTTCCTTCTGATCTCTACCTCCTGTTTTAACCTCAGCCGGCACTGATGATAAGGAAGTGCTTTCCCCTTTCCCACCCTTCCTTATCTTTTAATTAGATCAGAAAGCAATATTCATGTTACATGTGCACCTCCACTGTCGCGACCACAGTGGAAGTTGCACAGAGGGCAGTTCCCAAGATAGAGACTGGCCCAAGTATGCTCATCTAGATAAGGGTGATGTTATAGAAGTTAAACCTTTGGCCTGAATATTCCCGCCCCCCAAGAAAGATACACATCTTGGCCCACTGAAATAAATACAACTGCAGGTATATCTATGATTTTACAGCCTTAACAGTATCTGCTTGGGGTTTCTGAAACTCCTCATGTAGCAAACATGCACTTTGTTGTAAATTAAAACTGGAGGGACACTTTTACTCGTATACTCCTGAAGTGTAAAAGCAGCCATTGTCCATCTCATGTGTTTCTGAGCCTTTCAAGGAAGGGGCCATAGTTCAGTGATAGAATACGTGCTTTGTGCATTAAAGGTCCCAGGTTCAAATCATGGCATTTCCACTTGAGTAGGGCTTCCCACGCCAGGTGGGGGCTGGAGATCGCCCAGAATTACAGCTGATCTCCAGACTACACAGATCACTTATTGATTTATTATTTGAACAAAGCTCGAGTCCGATGGCACCTGTAAGACCTGCAAAGTTTTATTCTGGGTATCAGCCTTCATGTGCATGCAACCACTGCTGGACCTCCTGATGGCACCTGGTATTTTTGGCCACTGTGTGACACAGAGTGTTGGACTGGATGGGCCATTGGCCTGATCCAACATGGGCTTCTCTTATGTTCTTATGTTCTATGTTCTTCATATGTATACAAAAGCTGATACCCAGAATAAAACTTTGTGGGTCTTAAAGGTGCCACTGGACATGAGCTTCCTTCTGTTACTTCAGACCAACATGGCTGCCCACCTGAATCTGATTTATTATTTATTTACAATATTTATTCCCCTCCTGCTGGAGGAAATGGCTGCTTGGGAAGGCGAACTGCATGGCATTGTGGCCTACCGGGGTCCCTCCCCTTCTTAAACCCCACTCTCCCAGCCTCCACCGGAAAAGTTCCAGGTATTTCCAAACCCAAAGCTGGCAACCCCACCAGTGGAAGGAATGCGGGTAGCCGCTGTTGGACAAGACCATTCTTTGCCCCAAGTCCTGGCAATCGGGTAGGGAAAATGACCAACGGTCCATCCCAATATAAGAGTTGATTCGCATTTTTGTCTTTTTTTAATTTATATTTTTTATTTAAGAATTTAATAACAATACAAGGTAAGTACAATAGATGTCTGCAGATAAAGTACAAAAATAGGTTAGAAAAATAATTAATGCTTAACTATGTCCGGGCTGAAGACGCCAGGGAACTGTATTACAGACTACGAAACATCTCTTAAGGCAACAATCGTATAATAAATACGTATCTTTCCAGGCAAATTTTAAATCAGTGTTCTGAAAGTAACTTCAGGTATTATCTTAGATAATGTTTCCGGATCAAGTTTCAAAAGTATATCATTGATCTGTATAAAGGATTTGCTGGAATTACATCAGATTCAACCATATAGTTAATGAGCTAATACCTGGAGAATGGTATAAACTTTTCTTCAAATTTGCTGGAGGAAAGCTTGAGCGTGCTAAGTGGTATTTTGGACATAATGAAGTGGTCCCAAATATGTTTCTTCCAGGATTGGATTGTGGGGGGAAATTTGTGCCAGTTGGGTGTAGCGGTTAAGTACGCGGACTCTAATCTGGGAGAACCAGGTTTGATCCTCCACTCCTCCACTTGCACCTGCTGGATGACCTTGGGCAAGCCATAGTTCTGTCAGAGGTGTTCTTGAAAAAAGAGCAGTTTCTGTCAGAGCTCTCTCAGCCCCACCTACCTCACAGGGTGTCTGTTGTGGGGAGGGGAAGAGAAAGGAGTTTGTAAGCCACTCTGAGACCCCTTTGGGTAGTAAAGGGCAAGGTATAAATCCAATCTCCTCCTCCTCCTCTTCCTCCTCCTCCTCCTCTTCTTCTTCTTCTACTTCTTCTTCTTCTCCTCCTACTTCTCCTCCTACTTCTCCTCCTACTTCTCCTCCTCCTACTTCTCCTCCTTCTTCTTCTTGCCATGCCACAGCTATGGTATTTCTGGCTATGGCTAACAAAGTGTGGATCAGATCCGTCTTACTCTTATTGCCCTGTGGATCTGACCAATTGTTTAGGAATAGTGTTTCTGGTAAAAAAAAAAAAAAAAGTAAATGTATATTTGTAATCAAGGAGATCTGATGTGATATTTGAGACCGGAATGACTGTAAGTGTTGGCACTTCCATCAGCAATGGGAAAAGTCAGCATCGGTCTCTGGTCTGGCCCTGGCTCCTTTGTGCCAGTTATTTATGCACTGATAGCGGTTGAGTGATTCAGTCATAGCTGATGCCGGGCCTGTAGCCACAGTGGGGCATTTTGGGGTCTGCCCCCCCCAACACACTCTCGGGAACCGCTTCCATTCGGTCTTTGGCAGCGGCAGGAGAAGGAAGGGAAGGCAGAGACTGCGGCTCCTTCTGTTGCCCACTCCACTTCCTTCGGGCATTTACGCAGGAGAACTCAGCAGCCACCTCAACACTGAGGGGTTTACACGTCCTCCCAAGTGGCCAGCGTATTTACAAATTTATTTTATTTTATGTTTTATTCTTGTGATGTCAGTGCCCCCCCCGCCCACTTATTTACAGGCTCCTTGAATTTAAAAAAAATCCTGGCGACGGGCCCGTCTGATGCAGAGGCCAGGCCGAATGCTGGTCCCTGGTGGTGTGTCAACAGCATACTGGTCTTCAGCAGCAGTCAATGGGGAGAGGCAGCGCATTACATAGAAGAAGAAGAGTTGGTTTCTATACCCCACGTTTCTCTATCCTGAGGGCTATTCTGCGTCTAGCATTCGCTCCGCATTTTCCCAACTGGGAGGGGAAAGTGCAGCTCAAAGCCACATTTGAGTACGTTGGGGCAATGCTGTCCTGACTGCAAAGTCACCCCTGAACAGCCATAAAATGGCCATACATCTGTGCAGAAGGTACCGTAAAATCCGATGATCAAAGATAGCGAAAGTGGCGTGGCGTGTGGAAGCTACCATAAAATCCAGCTATCAAAGTTAAGTGAAAGCAGCGTGAAATGCAGAGGGGAATTTCTGTTCCAACGTGGGCTTCGTAAAACGACGGAGGGAAAAGCCAATGCAGACTCCGCCAGAGTCTCAAAGCAGCTTACAATCTCCCCCTCTTCCTCTCCCCACAACAGGCACCTTGCAATGTTCCCTCTAAACCGTGGAGTCTTGTGAGCAAAAATTCTACTTTGTGAGCTACTGGCATTAAAGTTGTGAGTGAGCCATTTGGCTGCTGCATAAATTCATTTGCTCTGTAGTCATCTTTTCTGAGCTGAGACAAAAATGTGTGAGCCGGAGGCTAAAAACCTGTGAGTTGGCTCACACTAACTCAGCTTAGAGGGAACACTGGCACCTTGTGAGGTGGGTGGGGCTGAGAGACTTCTGAGAGAACTGCGACTGGCCCAGAGTCACCCAGCAGGCTTCAGGTGGAGGAGGAGTGGGGAATCAAACCCAGTCCCCCAGTCTAGAGTCTGCCGGTCTTTAGGCAGGGATGTCCACTCTCGCCTTTCCTTTTGATTTTCGGGTTAGAAACTAACCGATATTGTGAGAGAAAACACAAAAATAACAGGAACGAAAATAAAAAGGGAACAATTTAAATTGCAGGCATTTGCCGATGATTTGGTATTCGTTTTGGAAGACCCGATAACATCGATGCCGTACCGCTTAAAAGAAATACAAAAGTATGGGAATATCGCAGGTCTAAAAATTAACCTTAAAAAAAACTAAGATTCTGACAAAAAAACTGCCCTAAGGTAGAGTCCGCTGGTCTTAACCACTACACCACTCTGTAATGCACCAGGCAGTTTCCCCTACAGATGAGTTTTCTGAGCTCATGGGAGACTTTAGTTGATTTAAAAAAAATAATTTATTTCGTGCCACACTCTGGCAGCTTTCTCTGAGAATTACTGCATTATTTCAAAGAAAGGCCAGTTGGCCAAACTTCAGATATCCCATAATCTTATTCGAACTCGCCAGTGGTTTATGCATATTTCCATGCCTTTGAACTGAGGAGAGCAGCCACCAATCCTTCATATCACCTAGAAGGTAGGATTTACCACCTGATATATTTGCTACCTGTATCAGATCCAAACCCTCCAGCTTTGGATCATGGATCAACAGAACTGCTACCTTTCTCACCCCACCCCACCCTCTGGAAAGCCACTGGTACCTGTAACTGGAAGAAGAAGAGGAGGAGGAGGAGATTGGATTTATACCCTGCCCTTCACTACCCAAAGGAGTCTCAGAACGGCTTACAAACTCCTTTCCCTTTGTCTCCCCACAACAGACAGCCTGTGAGGTAGGTGGGGCTGAGAGAGCTCTGACAGAAACTGCTCTTTTTCTAAACCAGCTGTGCCAGAACTATGGCTTGCCCAAGGTCATCTAGCAGGTGCAAGTGGAGGAGTGGTGAAATCAAACCCGGTTCTCCCAGATTAGAGTCTGCGCACTTAACCACTACACCAAACTGGCTCACAGTGTGAACTGACAGTGCTTAAGATCCTGCAAAACATGCCTGGATAACTATGTAGTCCTAAACAGAGGTACGCCCTGTTATGCCCATTGACTTCAGTAGACATAGATGGGTATAACTCTGCTTGGGATTGCACTATAAATGGGAGAGAGAGACCAAAGAATGAGCAGTCACGGTTTTACAGCAGTGAGAATGCTGGAGTGACCTGGGTTCAACATACCTCTCCGTTGGAGTTGCCATCCCTGGGCTGGGAAACACCCAGAGCCAGTCTGGTGTAGTGGTTAAGAGCACGGACTCTAATCTAGGAGAACCGGATTTGATTCCCCATTCCTCCACATGCAGTTGCTGGTGTGACCTTGGCTCAATCATAAATTTTCTCATAGCTGTTCTCTCAGGAGCAGTTCTCGAAAGAGCTCTCTCAGCCCCACCTACCTCACAGGGTGTCTGTTGTGGGGAGGGAAGGCAATTGTAGGCCACACTGAGACTCCTTTGGGAGTGAAGGGCGGGTATAAATCCAATCTTCTCTCTTCTTCTGGAGATTTTTTGAGGGGTGAAGCCTGAAGAAGGTGGGGCTTGTGGAGAGGGGGGACTTAAATAGGGCATAATTCCATAGAGTCCACCTTCCAAAGAGGCCATTTTCTCCAGGTGAATTGATCTCTATCTCCTGAAGAATAGTTGTGATCCCGGGTGATCTCCAGACACCACCTGGAGGCGGTGGGGCTGAGAGATCCCCATTTAGATCTCCATTTAGTATTGCAGCGTTTCATAGCCAGCACACTGTGCCACAGGAAGCCCATGATCCATTCCCCCTACCCCCCCCCCCGGGTCTGCGGCCTTGTTAATTCTGTAGGCCTCGTCCTTCCACGCTGTCTAATCACTCCAAAGGCAACGTGGAGAAAATCCAGATGAAAGGCAACAGCATAAAGGATTAAAAACAAAGGTATCCCCCCCCAAGATTAGGCATTCTGCTGACTGTAATTATGTTTCTGATTTCAGCAGGTAAACTACCTTGGGATGCAGAACAGTCCTTGCGATGTACTGCTTGGGGGAAAAAAACCAACAACTCTCAAGTGCTTCTGTTCACACACTCTCTTATTGCCTCTTGGTAGTGAAATGCTTTTGTTTCGCCTCAACAGCCAATTCATCTTCAAAGTATTGACTTGATTCACCTGAAGAAAATATTAAGTGAGGGCAACAAACGTTTCCAGTGGTGCGTCTTTGAGGAATGGACAGTCCTTGATTATAAAGAGATTCTGAAGTGGCCGAGCAGATTTGGAACAGAATAAAAATAATGATTCGGTGTGTTTTCGGCAGCCTGAACTGCTTACAATGAGAAACAGCTTAATGAAGAACAATAACATGCGTTTTCGAGCTCGAAACAGGGTCAGATTGTCGGCCTCGATGATTTGTGTTTCAGTAGGAGCAGCCCCAGACTGAAACCTGGGTGAAGGAAGAGAAGTTGGTTCAGACAGAGAACTGGAGCTGAAGGGGGAAAGGTGATCTATTCAACATGATACCGACTTTTGATGTGAAATTTGGGCCCAGAAGATCCATCTCAGATTTCATTTGAGGGATTTTTAGAGAGCTAAGGTGAATAAACAGTAACATCACAATACAATACTGGAGTTTGGGTTTTTTTAAGTGTATTTATGACTTTCCCTTTCTGAGTTCAAAATAATTAGCATGAAGTTAAAGATAACACATTTTCACCCAATTTGAAGCAAAATAAATGTACGTCTTTGGTAAGCATAACTGGTTTAATTAGTCATAAATTGTCATGCTATGTGTAGACTCTGTGGGGTGTCAGATATATAAATTCTTCTGCAAGCGTTACTTCACAGAGTGGGTTTGCCACCAATATAAATTCTTCTGCAGATGTTACTTCAAACAGTGGGTTTGCCACCAAATAGCTTTATATCTGAGGTATGAGGCTGAGGTGATTATGTTTTGGTCACATTGTACGGTGACAAGGCTCACCAGCGAAAAAAGAATAATGCTAGGAAAAGTCAAATGCAGTAGGAAAACAAGAAGACCCAATATGAGATGGATTGACTCCATTCAAGGAAGCCATGGCCCTCAATTTGTGAGACCTGATCAAGGCTGTTAACGATAGGACGTTTTGGAGGTAATTAATTCATACGATCACCATAACTTGGAAGCAATTTGACACATGTAACAGCTACGCACCTATATATCTGTGTGGAGTTCCCTTTCCCCCCAAAGGCCAGAAATATATATGATCCTTAAGGACTCTTCACATACATTGTGAAATATGACAGGGGATATTGACCTCCGCTCTCCTAAAATGGTGTCCTTGTTCAAGAGCTAACTGCTTCACTATGTCCTTTGATTTCCGCTTTCAGCATGGAAACCAATTGGATTTGTAAGCAAATTCAGGAGATGACTTCTGGCAGAGGTGTAAATTTCATGGTTTAAGCCACTGTGCATCATATTTTCTAGAATATATGTAAAGAAACCAGGTACGGGCCCCTGCCCTTTCTCTCCCATAGAAAACAGTGGAAAGAAGTGTGCCAAGGGGCATCTATTTCAGGAGTCTGTAAAATCGACCCCCTTTATCCAGTCTGCTTGACTCTTAGGGAGTGTTTAGACCTGAGAGAGGACTACTTCTGTGTAAATGTATTTCTGTTGTCTCTAAAGACAGCTGCCCCAGCCCCTCAGATTGGTTCCCACATTGAAAATAATGGTCCTGAAATCCCAGAACTCATAAAAACACACACACACACATAATGGAATCCCAAACTAGCACTGTTCTATCCAAAAAATCAGGGGGGAATCCAGTAAAGATGTCCTCAATTCGTGAAACCAAAATTGTAACACATTTTTTTTTCTCTTAGCGCATGCCCCTTTTAAGTCCATTGATGTCAGTGGATTTAGAAAAGTGTAACTTTGCTCAGGATTGTACTGTGAACATACACCATTTACCCTCTATTTTCCTTCACTGGGTCTCCCAAAATACCCATTCTTTCAAACAAAAACTCTCTTGGATTTTTTCAACACTAATTGTGTCGGATCCAGTCAGCTTTCTCACTCAATCTCTCTCAGTCCCTCTCTTTACCACAGCCCCCTACCCACATGGCTTTGGGTCCATTCAGGTCTCCTGATTCTCAGCATAACCTTTTGTGCTGGCCAAAATGGACCCCTCTTTCCTTTTCCACCAGCAGAAAAGCTGGCACATTATTTGTCCAAAAAATAAAACCAGTGTTATTTATTATACTTATATTACACTATAAATGATGCCCATTTATGCATGGTGCAAATTGTGCATAAAACCGCACTACATATACACAGTGTAAATTGTGCATTAAATCATACAGCATAAACCCTGGATGTTAGGGATGTGCATTCAGCATTCCTGAGCCAAATTAATACCCAAATTATGCTTTTTCAGCATGATTCAGGCATTATTGTAGCCAAATCAGATTCTCTGATCTGATTCAGGTTACTGATAAGAGAATCCCAAATTAATTCAGGAATCCTGAATTTTTTGGCCCCATTATACCCTATGGGGCCATTATAGCCACTTTCTACTGGAGAGACCCTCTGGGAGAATCTGCTGGGCTTGTATGTCTGCCTTGCTTTTTTCCCATTGGAAACAATGGAGGATGGGGGAAGCCTCTTTGTATGCCCATAGAATTGGACATCATAGTTCAATCCTTTTGAAACATGGGGATTCTTTTGGGGAGAGGCTCCAGCAGCTACACTGTAAATTTGGTGCCTCCACCACAAATTCCTTTCCCCCTTGGTCCACTGAATATACCCTAGGAGATTTGCCATTGACTATAATGGCCCCATAGGGTCTAATGGAGCCCAAAAATTGGGATATCCGAATTTTACCCAAATTCCAACACAATACTGCTATTGGAATTCAGGTTTTCAAGGCAATATCAAATTCTTAAGTGTCTAAAAACCCCAAATCCAAAAAAGACCATTTTTTCCCTTGCATATCCCTTCAGATATCAGTGAATTTACAAAACCAGCAGCAAAAAGTGGAGAACTGAAACCATGGAACTAACATATGCTCATCCACAGATGCACTGACTGAGACATGCACAGAGTTTCACAAGTGAGCAGGGAATAAAAGATGGGCCTTCCTTATTAACCTATTGTCTTTTCCAAAGAGACTTGCCAGTTTGGTGCAGTGGTTAAGTGCACGGACTCTAATCTGGGAGAACTGGGTTTGATTCCCCACTCCTCCACTTGCACCTGCTGGATAACCTTGGGCAAGTCATAGTTCCATCAGAGCTGTCCTTGAAAAATGGCAGTTTCTGTCAGAGCTCTCTCAGCCCCACCTACCTCACAGGGTGTCTGTTGTGGGGAGGGGAAGGGAAAGGAGTTTGTTAGCCGCTCTGAGACTCCCTTGGGTAGTGAAGTGCGGGGTATCAATCTCTTCTTCCTCTTCTTCTTCCTCTTCTTTTCCCTCTTCTTCTTCTTCATAATATGACCAAAGTATGATAGCCTCAGTTCAGTCATTTTAGCTACTAGGGAGATCATGATGAATGCCACAAAAGTTCGGGATTCTTTGTTATCTTCTTCCAGAAGATTTCGACACATATTATTCCTTAGCTTGTTAGACTCAAATATACACTGCTTTTATTTACAGTACAGATGTTTCCAGGAGAAAGTGACACATTTTCCAAAGCGCCTTCCTGATCAAACTGCTCTCTTCAATGTACCCTCACATTCCTCGACCCAATAAAAAGGAACTTCTCAGCTGTACATCTCCAAGATGACAGTTATATCCAGCTGCTAATTTGATAAGTGACAGATGTTTGTTCCCCATTCCTCTTCCATAAAATGCATAGCATGAGACCTTTCTCCCCCATGCACAAAGCCACACTTTGAATTCATATTGCGATGATGCTATAGAATTTTCTCAGTGCACAGAACACACACACAAACCCCTCTCTAACACACACTTTCTGATCTGCACATTGTTATTTTATACCAGGCTGTCAAACTCTTTCCATCTGGCAGGCAGACTCTTGCAAAGATGCCGTGACATTGGGACCATTTTGGCTCTTTCCCAAAGATGGGATGTCATGCAACTCACACTTTTTGGACATCTGCCACCTTCTTCCAGCACTTAAATGAGTCCAGGTGTACTTCCAGGGAATAGGAATTGGGCTGAGTTTCGTTTGCTTTTGCATTTTTACCCCACCCTTCTTTCGAGATCATATACATGGTTTCCCCCTTTGTCTTATTGTCCCATTGACAACCCTGTGAGACGGTCCCCGGTGCTCCATTTTAGGGCAGAACAAGATTTACTTCCCTCCAAGTTGAGTTATCACAAATGGCTCCATTTTTGATCACACCCTTTATTCTGATAGTCTGACTTTCTGTTGGGAGTCGTTTTTTAAATATATTTTTTTATAAAGACAAACATCACACAGACAACGCACACAAATACATAAATGTGGGGGGTTCCGTTACATCATCAATTTACATGCTTGGATACTTCATACCATATTTGTTTTCCATGCTCCACCTTACGTTCTTACAAAAAAATCTTTTGCATATTTTTAGATATAAGTTTTTGTATTCTATGAAAGGTTATATGTCTGTATACTTTATCTATTGTATTCTTCAGTTCATTTCAAAAATCTAAACCAGGTAGTTTCATACATACACAAGCATTTACCTAGGTATCTAAATAGTAAGGGATTTCATTACCTCATCAAATTACCTATATAATGACCATGGAAATGTCTTCAGACAGCGCTGGCTCTTTGGCTTTGAAACGGAGATGAGCACTGCAACCCTACAGTCGGATTCGACTGGCTTTCGAGCAAGGGAACCTTTACCTTTTACTTATTTTCCAGATTTCACCTTATATTCTTACAATAATCTTTCACATATATTTTTTTTAATATATATATATATATATACTCCTTTTGTTGAACAGAGCTGCATCAATGCCGAATTCCTGACCAGTTTATAGGAGTTTAGGGAGTAAAGGTACCACTTTTTACCGTAGTTCAGAGGGTAGACAGTTTCATTCTTTCAGACATTCACACTGTCTCTGTTTGAATATTGGTTTATTTATTTATTCATTCAAATTTATATCCTGCCCATTCCAGCCTAGGCCAGCTCAGGGCGGCTTACGTGGTTGTGGATTTTATATTTGTATGGTATCTGTATTCTTGATATATGTTATGTACTGATATTCTGTATGTAGTCTTTGACTTCAATATATATATTTTTTAAAAAAACCCAACCCTGGCCCCAGTCATAGAGGTGTGGCAGGTTGCCCCAGAGCTAAATAAGGCGGGGTAGCCCGATCACATGGGCCACTGGGTTGCCAGCTCTGTGCCCCAATCATACTGCGCTGCTGCAGCGCGGCAAAAAAGCAGCGAAGTGCGCATGCGCCATGGGGGGGGGCGGGCCGCTGTCAGTGTCTTGTGTGTGCACATGCGCTGTTCAGCGTTGGTGCGCATCCCATGGACACTTACAACATCCGGAAACCCCGGGGACATGGGCGGGTGTCGGAAGCCACGGGATACTGGCGCTCCCACGATCAGACACCAGCCTTTGCCCCGGGGTTTCCAGAAACTAGTACTTTGGACCTACTAGTTTTTTACTCCGCGTTTTCCACCAGAAGCCGCGGGTTGGCCACGGGAGCACTACGCCTCCCAGATGTGCTCGTATGATCACGCACGGAAAGTCCGCAGGGCTCCCGTGCCTTCAGCGGGGCAAATGCTCAGTGTGGACGGGGCCCCTGTGAGATAGGTGGCGACAGAGTGACAGGCCCAAGGACACCCAGAAAGCTTCCAGGATGCAACAAGGATTTGAATCCAGGTTTCCTGAGCCCTAAATCAGTACTCTGACCACTCCACTGTAACTGCTCTAGGTCTGAGTAGACCTTAGCGAGTCAGCTGAAGGCAGACCACCAGAGACTCATAAACCTTCATTTTTATTGCTGTGCTGGTATTGAAAAACTGTCAGACACCCACAATGCATGGCTGGTGAGAACTGTCTTTCACTTGGTAGGTCACATACTGCGACTGAAATCACCAGACTCCAAAACCATTGCAGCTTTAACAGACAAAACAGCTTTTCAGTAAGCGTTTCAATCCATCATTTGAGCAGACCTGTTCACTGTTGCTGGGAAGGGAGATCCATGGTACGGGAGCCACCACTAAGAAGGCATTGAAACTGTGAAGATAAGGTTCCTTTAAGAGATGGGTAAGAAAGAGACCAAGGGAGGGGTGTGGTTTGGTGTAGAGTGTGGACTCTAATTTGGGAGAACCGGGTCTGATTCCCCACTCCTCCACATGCAGCTGCTGGTGTGACTTTGGGTCACTCATAAGTTCTTTCAGAGCTGTTCTCTCAAGGGCAGTTCTCCAGAGAGCTCTCTTGGCCCCACCTACCTCACAGGGTGTCTGCTGTTGGGAGAGGAAGGGAAAGGAGATTGTAAACTGCTCTAAGACTCCTTTGGGTAGTGAAGGGCGGGGTAGAAATCCAACTCTTCTTCTCCTTATCAGGTGAAGGAGTAGGTTTGCCATCTCTGACTTGGGAAATTCCTGGAGGTTTGGGGATGGAGCCTGGGGAAGGCTTGGTGGGGCTCAGCAGGGTACGATGCCATTGGGTCTTCTCTCCAAAGCAGCCATTTTCTGTAGACAAACTGATCTCTGTAGTCCGGGGATCAGTTGTTCTTTCAGGAGACTTCTGATGCCGTAGGACTCACCCTCCCAAGCAGTCCTTTCCTCCAGGGGAACCGATTGCTGTCATTTGGAAACCAGCTCTAATTCTGGGAGATCTCACCCCACCGGAGGCTCTCCAGCCGAGAAGACAAGACTCACTGGAAAAGAAGGCAGCAGGCAAAGAGGAAGGCGCAACACGAGATGGACTCACTCTGTCAGGGAAGCCACCAAGGCCCACAGTTTGCAAGGCCTGAGCAAGACTATTCACGAGAGGACATTTTGGAGGTCATTAATCCATAGGGCTGACAGAAGTTAGGAGCCAGTTTGGTGTAGTGGTTAAATGCGCAGACTCTAATCTGGGAGAACCGGGTTTGATTCCCCACTCCTCCACTTGCACCTGGCTGGATGACCTTGGGCAACCCATAGTTCTGTCAGAGCTGTTCTTGAAAAAGAGCAATTTCTGTCAGAGTTCTCTCAGCCCCACCTACCTCACAGGGTTTCTGTTGTGGGGAGGGGAAGAGAAAGGAGTTTGTAAGCCGCTCTGAGACTCCTTTAGGTAGTGAAGGGCGGGGTATAAATCTGATCTCCTCTCCTCCTTCTCCTCTCAACATCAGTCCTGTGAGGTAGGTTAAGCTGAAAGAGAGTGACTGGCCCAAGGTCCCTAAAGAGCTTTCATGGAGAAGTGAGGATTTGCGCCTGGAGCTCCCAGATCTTAATCCAGCATTCTAACCCCTACACTACACAGGGCCTCTCAATGACATTTCAGAGCAGTCAGGTTAGAACGGATAAAAGGACATACTTCTTCACCCAATGAGTGATTAACACATGGAATTCACTGCCCGAGGAGGTGGCGGCGGCTACAAGCATGGACGGCTTCAAGAGGGAATTAGATAAGCATATGGAGCAGAGGTATTATTAGCCACAAGGTATTGGTAGGAACTCTCAGTTGGGAGCAAGTGATACACTATATTCTTGGTGCTTGGTGGGGGGCAACAGTGGGAGGGCTTCTAGTGTCCTGGCCCCACCTGATGGCACCTGGTATTTTTGGCCCCATTCCTCCACATGCAGCTGCTGGTGTGAGCTTGGGTCAGTCATAAATTCTTTCAGAGCTGTTCTCTCAAGGGCAGTTCTCTCCAGAGAGCTCTCTCAGCCCCACCTACCTCACAGGGTGTCTGTTGTGGGGAGGGGAAAGGAAAGGAGATTGTAAGCTGCTCTGAGACTCCTTTGGGTAGTGAAGGGCGGGGTATAAACCCGATCTCTTCTCTTTTTTTTCTTCTTCTTCTTCTTCTTCTCTTCTTGATGGCACTTAATATGCACACACATTATTTACTAGTGCCTCAAGAGTTCCTGTAGCTATGCGCCTGTCAAGCTGAGGAATAAAAAAAGATCCAGATTCAAATCCCTACTCTTCCCTGAAGCTCACCTTAGGTCAGTCACTTTATCCTAATCTCCATCGCAGGAGTGTTTGGAGAACAAAATGGGGAGGGGGGGAACCATAGATGTCATCAAGCTTTGTGAAGGGAGGATTGTAAAAAAAAAAATGTGATCGAGATAGAAAGAGAAATGCCCTGGGTGGATGACAGTCCATTGATTGATGCTTGCCTGCATGCTCTGGAAAGCATGGCTTGCTATCTTCTGACATATGCAATTCGTTTTTCGTTCTCATACTTTTTTCATAATGAGGGATTTATAGTCCAGGATAGTAAACCAACAGAAACAGAACATTGTTGTGCGTGGTGTTTTGTTTTGTTTTTAATGATGAGAGGTTGAAGCGTGAAAGACGGGCTACCTATTTAATCAGGAAATGCGATTTGGCTATGGACTCTTCTGGGAAAGGGATTGACTGTTACGCCAGCAGACCCCAGTTTTTACTTGGTGGAGTTGAACGTGTTAAGTGTCGACTCAACGACGATTTCAGCTTCAAAAGTGATTCAGCTTTTTTTAACAGCAAGACTTCAGCTCAGGAACACACAACAAACAAGTGGAGCACAGCTCCCTTTTTAAACTCTCTCGGGCTGTCAAAGCCACACCCACAGTTAGCTAAAGGCCAATCACAACACAGAGACAAAGGCCAATCATAACACAGGGATAAAGGCCAATCAGGACCGTACCCTCTTTGCAACATTCTCACACAGTGATTGGGAATTTACAATGGTTTTGCCGAAACCAGCCAATGGTAATGTGACAGCTGAAGAGCCACATTCAAACTCAAGCTTAACATGGAAATGTATAACAAGGATTCACATCCCAATACATAACAGAACGCATCTCAGATTCTGAATACTTCTGCACAGTACCCAACGTCCTCCCTTGACAGCCAGTTTGGTGTAGTGGTTAAGAGTGTGGACTCTAATCTGGGAGAACCGATTTTGATTCCCCACTTCTCCACATGCAGCCGCCGGTGTGACCTTGGGTCAGTCACAAGTTCTCTCACAGCTGTTCTCTCAAGGGCAGTTCTCGAGAGAGCTCTCTCAGCCCCACCTACCTCACAGGTGTCTGTTGTGGGGAGGGGGAGGGAAAGGAGATTGTAAGCAGTGTTCCCTCAAAACTGAGGCAATGTGAGCTAGCTAACGGTTTTTTAGCCTCCAGCTCACACATTTTTATCTTCGCTCAGGAAGGATGGCTCCAGAGCAAACTCATTTATGCAGTAGCCAAATCGCTCACTCACAACTTTAATGCCAGTAGGTCACAAAGTAGAATTTTTGCTCACAAGACTCCATAGCTTAGAGGGAGCATCAATTGTAAGTTGCTCTGAGACTCCTTTGAGTAGTGAAGAGTGGGGTATAAATCCAGTCTCTCTCTCTCTCTCTCTCTCTCTCTCTCTCTCTCTCTCTCTCTCTCTCTCTCTCTCTCTCTCTCTCTCTCTCTCTCTCTCTCTCTCTGTTTTCTGGCCTATTTGTCACCTCAGAAACTGGGCCTTGGGCATCATTCTTGTAGGATGCCAGCTGTCAGATCACCTGAAGATCACTTGCCTTGTCAGAAATATCTTTTTTCCCAGATTGCCAAACTATATATCCAGGAAGCCACAGTCATGGACACTAAGAGTTCTACTCCAACAGTTTTTGTCCCATTTGTAATAACCCTGTAAGGTGAGCTAAACACAGAAACAATGGCTTGGCCAAAGTTGTCGAGCAGGACTTAAAGCTGGGATGTCTGTGTCTTAAATTCACTGTTCTGGTTCTATACCCTTGACCACAGAATGGTATACACCTCCTGTCTGGGATGGTTGTCCTCTGCCACCGAGCTCACAGCTTCGGGAGGGACGCTCATGGAGTGGCAAGGGAGGTAGGGGTCATCCACCTAGCCAGCCGCATTAGCCAAATCAAGAATGACAATTGAGGGGGTGACTGTTGTCGTGGCTAGATTGCCCTCATAGACGTCTGCTTTGCCCTTCGTGCCATTCTCTCTCAGGAGCAGCATGGAAGTGAAATCAGTGGGCTACACTAGAAGGCGGGGTGGACGATCTTGTTGGGTGTGAAGGTCCTTTTGGAGTTTTGAGAAGAAGGAAGGGATGCTGCCACTAAATGACTGCCATGAGGGTTGGAGCTAGCCAGAAAATGGCTGCCATGAAGGTTGGAGCTAGTCAGAAAATGGCTGCCGTGAGGGTCGGAGCTAGTCAGAAAATGGCTGCCATGAGGTACTATGGCTGTTGCCATGAGGTACTATGGCTGTTGCTCCCAGCAGTTAGAAATCTCATGGCTCCTGGAAATTACTCCTGGAAGATACAAATATCATGGCTGGAGATCTCTCGCTATCATAGCTGATCTCCAGACTACAGAAATCAGTTCCCCATAAGAAAATGGGTGATTTGGAGGGTAGATTCTATCACATTATCTCCTGCTGAGGTCCTTCCCCTCTTCAAACCCCACCCTCCCAAGGCGCAATTCCCAAATCTCCAGGAATTTTCCAACCCAGAGATGGCAACAAATTTCTGTTGCTGCAATGAGATATGGTAAAGCCAGAAGTGAATAGATTAAAAAAATGGGGCTTTGAACAAAATAAACCTGAATTTGAAGCAGAATTATGTACATTAGTTGTTGTAGATTTTCCGGGTTATGTGGCTGTGGTCTTGGCACTGTAGGACCTGACATTTCGCCAGTAGCTGTGACTGGCATCCTCAGAGGTATAGCACAGAAAGATGTAGTACTCTCTGTGTCAAGGTGAACAGAAAAATGGTAGGCAGAGTACTACATCGTTCTGTGTTAAACCTATGAGGAAGCCAGTCACAGCTACTGGCGAAACAACTAATGAACTCTGGCTGTGAAAGCCTTCGACAACATATAGAATCATGTACAAATGATGACTGTATTAGTGCTAAAATGTAAGGCTTATGTTGAAATCTGAGACAGAAGAAGGAGTGAAAGATTCTATGATAAAATGGGCTAAAAAACTGGGTATAACATATGAATGGAACAATGGGAAAACTGTGGATGACAGGTATTAAATTTACCTTGAGTTTTACTCTGAGAGAATTTTTTATAAAATGATCATTGGTATACGTCTCCAGAAAAATTAGCTAGAATGTATCATTGGAAATATGAACAGTATGAGGGACATTTTATCATCTTTGGTGGACTTGTAATAAAGCCCCCCAAAATTGGATACAAATTCATTTGCTAATACAGAAAATCTTGAAGATTAATGTACAATTTAAACCAGAGGCTTTTTTTGTTGGGAATAATGGATAGACAGCTAGAAAAAAGATATGGTACTTTTTATATATATATATATGACAACGGTGACAAGATTTTTATATGTTCAAAAATGGAAGAACCCAATATTGCCTACAATAGAAGACTGGATTGTGAAGATGACGAAGTTAGCTGAGATGGCTAAATTCATGGCTTTGATTAGACAGAAGACATTATCCACATTTATAGCAAACTGGAAACCCTTTTTTTTTACTTTTTGCATGAAACTGAAAGAAATGAACTGATGATTTGTGGTTTTGAAGGCTAAGAGGTGGGAAAGGATTACAGGAAAATGAGAAGTTTCATTCTAATAACAATAGAACAATTGTGAATTCTGTAATTATGCCAATATTTGTGGTGGGGGAAAAATCAAAAGCTTGTCCTTTATATTCTTTCTTTTCCCCCTCTTTCCCCCTCTTTGTTTTTTTCTTTTGCCTTTTTTAACTTTTAAAATCCTTCAATAGAATTTGCATTTTTAAAGAAAGGAAAGCCAGAAGTGACTCTTTGCTTCGGGGGAGAAAAATGCTCTAAGGGAGAAACAAACAGATTCACCCCTTTGGGGTCAGGAAGCAATTTTTCTCCAGGCCAGTTTGGCCGGGGGTCCTGGAGGGTTTTTTTGTCATTTTCTGGGCATGAAAAAGGGATCACTGCGGGTGTGTGGGGGTGGGGAGGGTATTAGTGAATTTCTTGCATTGTGCAGGGGGTTGGACTAAATGACCTTGGAGGCCCCTTCCAACTCTCTGTTTCTGTGATTCTAGGTGCCAGGAAGTCCATCGGCAGACACTGTGGCACCATAGATGCCATGCTGGGGCTCACTTAGGATTGTCAAGTTTGTGATAGGAAACTCATGGAGATTTGGGGGTCTATCCTGGGCAGCGATCTCAGCACGGTATAATACCATCTATTTGACCCATCAAAACCACAATTTTCTCCAGAGAAACTGATCTCTGTCACCCGGAGATCAGTTGTAATTCCAGGAGATCTCCAGACCTCGCCTGAAAGTTGGCAACCCTCGGCTGACTGCTCAGCACTACCCATATCTGCTTTTTAAATCCAGATCTTACACATGAATAGACAGTTTCCATCCCCCCCCTTCCTAATTTCTGCAGCAGAGTGGAGAAGGAAAGTCACTACACCAGTTTGGTGTGGTGGTTAAGAGCGCTGACTCTAATCTGGGAGAACCAGGTTTGACTCCCCATTCCTCCACTTGCAGCTGCTGGATGACCTTGGGCAAGCCATAGTTCTGACAAGAGCTGTTCTCTCAAGGACAGTTCTCAGGAAAGCTCTCTCAGCCCCACCTACCTCACAGGGTGTCTGTTGTGGGGAGGGGAAGGGAAGGGAAGGGAAGGGAGTTTGTAGGCCGCTCTGAGACTCTGAGTGAAGGGCGGGGTATAAATCCATTATCATCATCATCATCATCATCATCATCTTCTTCTTCTTCTTCTTCTTGCAGATTTCAGAGACGCAAGAGGATATCACACTTACTTTTGAAAAAGAGACACCAACAAATTTGACTTGGATGCAGGTAGAGAATCTCACAGCTGGTAGGAGGACTGATTAGAGCCAATTATAGCTTGATTGACCTGTCTTGGCAACCAAATTGATCTGGGACACTTAAAATGCCTAACAGAATTCTCCCTGTCCTCACAAGGTGGAAGATTTGTTTACGTGCACATATTTGATTTGGGAGTTTGTCTGGTCGATGGGTCTGCTTGCACCAATTTACATGGGGGGGAGATGTTGCCCAAATTAATCCTTTTAGTGATAACTAAATTACATGCAACATCCAGCTTAGTTCCAATTATAGTGATCAGGAAGGACAAAATAAGAAAAAAGAGATGAATTTACAGTCGTGCCCTCCAAATATGTACTAAATGCTCAACAGGGTTTTGCATATATTGGGTAGAATACAGAGCATTTTGGGAAAGTGCTTTTGGACAATTGACCACCAAGACCCTACATTTATGGATGCCAATTTTCCTGCCATTTCCCATTCATTCAGCCCTTGATAATTTGCAACTGGATGTGTTATCTCCCAGCCACTGTAAAACAGCGCTGTTGGATCAGACCGTGAGTGTAATCCTATGCAGGGTAACACCGGTCTAAGCCTGTTGATTTCAGTGGGCTTACAGTAGAGTAACTCTGCACAGGATTGCACTGTACATTCCATGGGAAGCTATTGTATACCCATTCAAATGTGTGGTTTTGTTTTTACATCTGCCTTGAGCCAAGCAAACCCATGACTGTTTTTGCTCCCCTCCCTTTTTTGTTTCTTCCACTGAACTTGGTGTGCCAAGAGATGAACATTATATATCAGGTGTATACACGTAACGCATTGTTCATATAAATGGTACAGCAATGTGCATAAAAGAAACAAATCATCAAAAATGGGCCGATCAAAACCATTCAGAGCGACATAACAGTGATACAACTTGGCACACGCACAAAAAGGGCATAATGATCTCTGATTGTCTACTCCAAGGGGTCCCAGCCATGCTGAGACTGTGGTCACTTTTGGAATATTTAGAGAGGGTAAGGGGTGCCTCTCAAAATGGCTGCCACTGGGGAAGAGGCAATCAAAAAATGGCTGCCACAGGGGTGGGGACCATCATCTGATAGGGAGTAGCCTAAAGACCTTTTAGCTTTTTATCTCCAAACTCAAGAGGGTACATGAAACATATTGATGGGCACCATGGATACCATATTGACACCATATTGACACCACATTAATCTACTCTGAGAGGCAGCAGGTTTCCAGGCACAACACTGTCTTTCCATGACACTGTCAGGAGCTGGGACACATAGCTGGTTCGAAGGGCTGGCTGGTCTCCCAGTCTGTCAGGAAACCTGCAGCCCAGCAGCCCCGATCCCTTGCTGGTGCTTGGTAGGGTCACGGGGGGGGGTGGAATGGGGGACAAAGGTTGCCAACCTCCATACAGGGCCTGGAGATCCAGAATCACAACAGATCTCCAGATGACATAGATCATTTACCCTGAAGAAAATGGCTGCTTTGGAAGATGGCCGTTGTGGTATTATCTCCCTCTGAGGCCTTTCCCCTCTCCAAACCTTGACCTCCCCAGGCTCCACCTTCCAGTCTCCAGGAATGTCCCACGCCAGAATTGGCAACCTTGGGGGGGGGAATCAATGCTGTTTTGACAGAATGACAGCACTTCCAGTACAAACTGGAAGTGATGTCATTGTGTTGGGGCGATGCTCCAGGATCCCACTGAAACTCTGTGGTAAAACCCTCCTGATTCATGCTGGAATTGACGTCACACTGTTAGAGAAATGGCAATTTACATGTCTCCACCCCCAGTTGACAGTGCTGCCTGTCCCTGATTGCCAGTGCTGGGCTGGAAATCCTACAGATTGGGCAAGAGAGGAAAGGCCAAAGTCAAGCCAAGGATCAGGTAAGGGTCAGAGAGGGGCAACAGGTCTGTAGGCAGGGTTGCCAACAATGCTCCCTCTAAGCTGTGGAGTCTTGTGAGCAAAAATTCTACTTTGTGAGCTACTGACATAAAAGTGGTGAGTGAGTGATTTGGCTGCTGCATAAATTAGCTTGCTCTGGTGCCCTCCTTCCTGAACTAAGACAAAAGTGTCTGAGCCGGAGGCTAAAAAGCTGTGAGCTAGCTCACACTAACTCGGCTTAGAGGGAACACTGGTTGCCAACTCCTCGTTGGGAAACAGCTGGAGATTTGGGGGGAGGAGCCCGAGGGAGGCAGGGTATGGAAGGGGAGGGGCTTCAGTGGGGTAGAATGCCATAGTCTGGTGTAGTGGTTAAGAGCGCAGACTCTAATCTGGGAGAACTGGGTTTGATTTCCCACTCCTCCACATGCAGCTGCTGGTGTGACCTTGGGTCAGTCATAAGTTCTCTCAGAGCTTCTCTCAGAGCTGATCTCAGGAGCAGTCCTTGAGAGAGCTCTCTCAGCCCCGCCTACCTCACAGGGTGTCTGTTGTGGGGAGGGGAAGGGAAAGGAGATTGTAGGCGGATCTGAGACACCTTCGGGAGTGAAGGGGGGGTATAAATCCAATCTATTCTCTTCTTCTGGAGATTTTTTTTGGGGGGTGAAGCGTGAGGAAGATGGGGTTTGTGGACAAGAGGGACTTAAATAGAGTCCACCTTCCAAAGTGGCTATTCTCTCCAGGTGAACATCTCTGTCACCTGGAGATCAGCTGTAATCCCAGGAGATCTCCGGCCACCACCTGGAGAGGTTGGCAGCTCTATCCACAGGGGACAGCAAAATCCAAGTCAGGTTGAAAGCCAGCACCTTTGGGGGCAGGGCGACAATCTGGGGCTGGGCAGAAGTGAGGTCAAGTTCAGTCAGGAGTCCAGGACCCGCAAGAGGCACCACCGCTGACACCACAAATGAGTTGCTGAGACTGATAAGCCCATCCTGAAGACAGCAGCTTGATGCTTCCAGGGTAGGCCCACCTGGACCCTTCAGCCAGCTGTTCCCTGTAGTCCTCCCTGGAAAATTCCAGGTGAGGTTTGCTTCCTTGGCTGGCCAGCCTGAGGAGGGCACCAGAAGGTTTCTCTGCAAGCCTGCCTCATAAAGAGCGGCTCTGGTGCTGTTGGCCTGAGGATCTGGATTCAAGCATCTGCGGTGCCTAGGGTTGCCAGTTCTGGGTTGGGAAATTCCTGGAGATTTGAGATCAGAGCCTAGGGTTGCCAGATCAATTCGTCTTGTTGGTGTGGGGAGCTGGTGGGTGATCCGGGAGTGAGCAGGGATGTCTCCAATGTGCTGACATCACCTGGTAGTGACATCATCACGTTGGTGACATCATGGGTGACACTCTAGTTTTTTGGGCAAAACTCTATGGTAAGAGTTTTGCCCAAGAACCAGGGTGTCACCATGCAACATCCCCAATGCGATAATGTCACTGAGGTCAGAGTCTGGGGGACATCACATGACAATGTTGCTGTTTGGGGGTGAGGTTTCCCTGCTGGTCAGCTGGCCAGCGGCAGGCAGAACCCCCCAAAAGTGGGGGATTCCCCACCAGGACCTGGGGAATGGCAAGTCTAGCGGAGCCTGGGGAGGATGGATTTTGGAGAGGAGAGGGAGCTCAGCTGAGATGGGATGCCATACAGTCCACCTACCACCTATTTTCCCCAGGGAGATGGATCTCTGCAGTCTGATGATCAGCTGTAATATTGGTCTCCAGGGCACACCTGGAGGTTGGCAACCTTAATGGTGCCTGATGCATTTTTGTGTCCTCAGTGGGGAGCAAGGTAAAGGTTTCCTTTGCTCAAAAGCCAGTCAAATCTGCCTCTAGGGCTCATCTCTGTTTCTAAGCTGAAGAGTCAGCATTGTCCGAAGACGTTTCCATGTTCATGTGACCGGCATGACTAAATGCCAA